>JARQOC010000001.1:544879108-545275825 GCA_033576535.1 Allobates femoralis
CCCTGTGTCTGTCTACTCCTTCTGCACCTCCCTGCACCTAAAACTACCATCATCATCCACATTACATCTATACCAAACCCTGGGGACCCGCTCCATCCGTGGGGAGTGATACACTTTGCTGCATCAACACCTATTGCCCAGGGTCAGAAGCGCTGATAATCTCTGATCAGAACCCGCGGATGGAGTCACGATAGACTTCATCTCCCCGTAAATAATCCCCTTTCATGCTCGGTCAGGGCCACGACCACCAGGCCTGCCACCGTGACATCCCTCTGATCGATCCCGGATGGTCGAGTACCCCCGGTCCTTACGACCGTTGCTTTTTATTCCCGTTGTTCCCTGAGTTTGCCGTTTTGGTATGGTTCTAGTCTATACTCACCCCCAGTGCTGGTGCAGTCCCTGCACCGTTGGCACCTGGTCTCCGGGGAATCATGTGACATTGTTATACCACGTGAGCCCTTCACACTATCAGCCACTTCAATCTCACTTCCTTCAGATATAACTGACATTTGGAGGATGTTGGAGAGAAGCACCAGGTCTAATGTCTTCTGGGTTTCAGTTTCATCTGAAGAAGGCAATGGTGAAGTGGTCAATGAAGGATTGCAGGGCTCACATGGCATAATGACATACAAGCCCCCGGAGACCAAGCAAAGACGTCCAAGGTGAGGTGAGTACAAACAGTTTCTATTTTATACGTGGTATTATAACAATTGAGAAGGGGTTGTTCAGTAGTTGACAAACCCTTTAAATAAATTAAAAGGTATATGACAGAGGTCAATAATACATAAATCTATAAGTAAAGACAGAACCTCAGTAAAAACAGAGGTTACAAACACAAAAGGGGCATCTTGGACAAACTAGGCACAAACTCCGTTAGGCAGAACCCCAAAAAACTCTGACACCTTTTAAACCTTATACAGGGATCTGGATTTACAACAAGATCCACGAGATTACTGCTTATGGAAGGGCTGCTGTCCAGAGATAAGAATATAAATCAAGCAGGGTCAAAAGCCGGGAGATCAGGAAAATAACAAAATCAGGATCTGATAGCATAGTTAGGGAGCCGGGTCAAAACTGGGATGGCAGCAAGGTACAAAATTGTGAGGCAGAAAAAGCATCGAAAAAACAGTCTGAGGTAACACAGTATAAGGGTGGCTTCACATTAGCGTTCCCCTCCGCAGCGTTCTGCGGAGGGGAATCGGCATGTGTGTGCAGCGGCCGCCAGCTCCTATCTTTATAATGGGAGCGAACGGTGCTGCACTTGACTGCGCATGACCGTGCGCACCCATTCACTCCCATATGTGATCTGTGCGCAGGTGGATGCCTGCGCACAAATCACACAGTCTCGTCCGCACCAGGGACGCGACATGTTGCATTCCTGGTGCGGACGAGAGTGTGTAATCTGTGCGCAGGCATCCGCCTGCGCACAGATCACATATGGGAGTGAATGGGTGCGCACAGTCATGCGCTGTCAAGCGCAGCACCGTGCGCTCCCATTATAAAGATAGGAGCTGGCGGTCGCTGCGGTCACATTGCAGATCCCCTCCGCAGAACGCTGCGGAGGGGTCTGCAAATGTGAACCCAGCCTAATACTATACAAGACAGGTGAATAGCCAGGGGAACCATAAGCTTCCAGCAGAAGGCTGAATGTATTAGGAGGGTGGGATGCTTTCCAATAGGCTGAAGCTTAGGAGTTAATGAATTCAACTGGACAGCGTGCACACTCATCCACTGTCAGGCCTCTTTCACATGTCCGTGTCTCTAGAACATGTGCTGCCCATGCAGCCGCATGACGGAGGCACGGACATGTGTAGACACATTATACTCTATACACATTTTCACATGTCTATGATACCACACGGAACGTGGCTCTGTGTGGATAAAAGCCCAGTTACACAGATAATTGTGCAGAGATTGTTCGCAGATCTCTAGTTGCAGTGAAATCATGGACACATTGTTCCATTTTGTGGCTGTGTACAAATGGAACAATGTGTCCATCACTGCAACCAGAGATCTGCGAACAATATCTGCACAATCTCTGTGTATGTAACTAAGCCTTTAGATGTGTGTCCGTGTACTCCACAGAGCGACATGTCAGTTTTTGGCCGGCAACACGGACCCATTGAGGTGAATGGGTCCATAACAAAAATGTTCTGTACATGAATGTCATCCGTGTGACATCCGTGTGCAAGGACCAGAGCCAAGAGTTTTAAGTGTACAAATAAAGAATTTCACACTTGCCTCTGTCCAGCAATGTCCTGTTCTCTTAATTCTCTGGAAGAGAGGATCAGGCAGCGCTGGAGACAGGTAAGTTTACGATGACATGCTGTCCATGTGCTATCCGGATTACACACGGAAAGCACACAGACAGCACACATATGTCACAAAGTGACGGACACTTGGACACACAGTCCCCCCAAAAAAAGCCACTCTTATACGTGAGTGTTTTGCGCGGATGTGTGAAAGAGGTCTCAGACAGAGGCCGCTGTATGCTTAGTGGATGGGTGGAGCCTGGGCTCTGCAGAGTTTCTGGCACTGACTTCTCCTCTATCACCTACAGAATGAATATGGCGGCACCTGGTGACTGAAGCAGATGTTGCAGGAGCAGGTGTGGCGCCCCACTAGTTAGCTCCGGGCTCCGAGGAGGAGGAGCCCACTTACAGCAACCCGGACGACGGCAGCGAAGGAAAGGAGCAACCGGTTCCGAAGCGGCATGGTGGAGCGGAGGGGAGTTTCGGCGTGAGGCCCTACAAAGGGTGCACGCCACCATTCAAGCTACCCGGAGTCACCCAGGATCTATTTCTCTGTTACCGGACAACTACCCCCAGGTCAGCCCGGCTGACCAGGCGGCACGACAACGCCGCCGCGAACAATGGTGGCAGAGTGAGATGGACAGTCGCCAAGCCCGAGCTGAGGCCCACATGTGATCCCCGTTGCCCCCCGATCATCGGAAATCAGGTACCATGATGTTATTCAACCTGAGCGACTGATGGGGGTTTGTGCGGGAACCTGGCCTCTATGAGGAGATCTTTGTGGGAAGGCGGGAGGTCGAATCCCACCTACAGAGGGGTCACCCGGATCGAGATTATATTATGGCGATAAAGTAATGTACGAGCGACATGCGGGACCACTCGGGTGGTTTGCAATCCGTGTATCCCGTATTTGAGCCATGCTAATACCCGTTGTAAGTGTATATAGTTAACATTAATAATGTGAAACAGTACAATTTATCCTGTTTGGAGACTCGAGGACATTATTGAGAACTCTGTCCTTTTTGCCTTTTCATTATGTTTGAGCCTGGACTGAAACAGTTAAGCCAGAGACTCTTGTGTGATTTAAAGCAGCCCAGCGGTAACAAAGGACACTTGCTTGGTGAAGGTCTGCATGGTGTGTACCGGCCCCGTTGGGTCGATGTTAAGTTTGCAACGTTACAAGAAAAGTGCCTCCCATAAACGGAAGAAACCTGATGTGTATTGTTTGTAAACAGAAATGTTACCTTTTATTAAAAATATAAAAAGGCTCTGTACCAGGTTGGGGTAGACTCACTTGGGGACAAGTGTATTTCACAAAGGGGGAATGTGGCGCCCCATTGGTCAGTGCACCACAGTAGGGATACTGCACCCACAACAGAGTGTGCAGTATTCCTGTCGCAGAAGCGTGTAAAGTCTGCATGAGGCTCCCATCCCAGAACTCCCATACTAGGCCAGTGTAGACGGGTAGACCCATTCCCAGAAGGCGGAGTTAGGGGAGGCGGGAAGACAGACGGACAGTTTTAGTTTGGTCTGAGGAGCGAAGCAAGGTGGGAGCCCCGAGAGAGAGAAGGGTCTCACAGGGAGGGGGCCTGAGAGAAAAGTCAGCCCAGGAGAAGAACGAGCAAACCCCGCATCAGATCGACCATAATCCACGGGAATCCTAGTCCACCAACAGAGTGCTGGCTCCGAAGAACGGTACAGGCGAGTTCACCCCCGAGCCGTTGACACCGGCCGTCGCGGGTTAGTTCAGCAGTCCCGACAACCCCGTCCAGAATGTACAGCCCCCCCAGGATAGCCCAAACCAGGTCGAGCCCTTAGAAAGAAGAAGAGTACCTCATAGCGCCCAATGGTCCTGGTATACAAACGGGTTGTGCAGGGCAGGCGCAACTAAAGGCAGCATGATGTAGGATTGATTAAAGGAGGTATACTACAGGAGCCTCAAAAAGAATTTACACTCTTCAGCGACTACCCGGCCAGCTACCCGTCTAAAGACTGAAAAAGCTGTAATCTAACCTGCCATCTGAACCCGGTTCCAGTAAATGTACCCGCACAGAGTCATACAGCCTCTGTGGCTCCTTTATCCAAGTCGCTGCACTACTCCATACACCATATTCAGCACCACCGCCACAAGTGCTGTCTTGCCCTGGGGACTCAGCTCCACCTGCAGGGAGCTGCACCATCCAAGCTGCAATACCATCGCCCCCGGAGGTCTGAAGCGGCGCTGGTGATCATCATCAGAATCTGCAGATGGGGTCACGATAAACTTACAAACTTTTATTCCCCTTCAATCATACCCCAATTTTTAGGCTGTTCACTAGGGCCGCGGGTCCAGGCGGGCCACCGGTAACATCCCTGCGACTGCACGCTCGGGTACAGAGTCCCCATAGGCCCTTGGGTGAATCATAGGCTCTGGTGGGGTGTGACAGAAACCTACAGGATGAAGTGGCATTTGCCTTATACACTGTGCTTCAGAAAACCTGGAAGAGGACGATACTACTTGAAAGATTTTTTTATGCATAACCATTGGTGGTGGCAACAATAAATCCTTAAAAGGTTTGTGCCAACCTTGGAAGTTTTCCTTTATTCATAGGATAGGAAAAAACATCTTGATTTCTGGGTCGCCAACTGCTGGGACCTCCACTAAAATAGAGCTGCACAAGCTCATTTTCCAATCAATTCAGATGAGATTTTCTAGATTGGTGGAGATCGGATTCCCATCTACTGGGAAGTTATTCCTTATTATACATATAGGGTTTAATTTTTAAACTTAGCAATAACCATTTAAAGTGTAACCGCCATTTACATTACATTATTTAGTGATAATTAGAGCATGTGAGTCAGATAAGATCTCACAGCAGCTGTGTACTGACAGCCTGAGCTCAGCACTGCGCCTGCATCAGGGAAACTGACAATACAGATCAGATACTGTGTAGGCCACGCCCCCTCCCTTATATGGTTATATGGCCGTTTTCAGAGTGTGTGAGAGGCTGAAGATGGATCTTCTGAGAATGAGCTTCAGGCACAGTCTAGTGGAGACACCTTGTAATAGGAATTTGAAAGGTTTCCTTCCAGATTTCATTAATAAAGTATACTTGAAAGTTTATTATAATCACTTGCTTTACATACATTAAGTAAGAATTTAAATGGTAATTACGCTTTAAATTTGCAATGTACAGGTGCATCTCAATGAATTACAATATCATGAAAAAGTTAACTTTTTTCAATATTTCAACATATAAAGTGAAACACATATATTATATAGAGTCATTACAAACAGAGTGATTTATTTTAAGTGTTTATTTCTGTTAATGTTGATGATTATGGCTTACAGCCAATGAAAACCCAAAGGTCATTATCTCAGAAAATTAAAGTAGGGAGGATTAAGGGTTAAAAACCTTGCTGCCGTATTCCACGAGACATCAAAGGGTGAATATAATATTGATTTATTAGTCAACGTGTTTCCCTGAAACTCCCTGAAACATGGCAAAACAATATTGATTTGTCCTGAGGAAAGGGCAAAGGGAACCCTGAAACGCTAATATAATCAATATTATATTCACCCTTTGATGTCTTGTAAGATATGGCAGTGTGGTTTTTAACTCTTCATCCTCCTTACTCTATAGCCGGGATATGCTTTTATAGTGGTTGTGACTCTCACAACCACACAAGGTGAAGCCTTTGATACCTATTTAGGTCATATTTTATCTCTCAGACCCTCCATCCTCCCTACTTTAATTTTCTGAGATAATAACCTTTGGGTTTTCATTACCTGTAAGCAATCATCATCAACATTTACAGAAATAAACACTTGGATCACTCTGTTTGTAATGACTCTATATAATATACATGTTTCACTTTATATATTGAATTCCTGAAAAAAAAATTAATTTTTGATGATATTCTAATTCATTGAGATGCACCTAGAGCGTTCTCTACTTCAGCCTTACTTTAGTTAGGGCTGCAGGTAATGAAAAAAACAAGTTAATCTACAGAAATTAAAAGGAAATATGTCAGTATTGTCCTGCTGGGGCTATACAGTTTTGGACCAACATTTCTCTGCATCCCTTAGGGCACCTTTACACCCCGCAACTTTTGGCGGCGATAGGAGGCAATCTAACGTGCGCGTGCACATTTTTCACGGTTGCCTCAGAACGCCGAAGGCGCTTTTACACGCCGCAATTTCGCCCTCAACCTAAGGCGATGTGTTGTCCCGGACGTTCCCACACCAACAGCGGGAAACATCTGGTAGACTCCTGACGCCGCTTCACACGCTGCAATCCCCAAAGGAATGTGGGCGTACCTGTTCAGCGCGGCGAGAACATAGGCATGCCAAATTGTTGTACACCGCGCCCCAAACACAATAATTGGTCAACACAATAGCGTTATGATTGGCCAGCCTGCTCTGGAAGGCTGACTAATACATGACGCCATTGCCATTGTGTGGTGGTGAATGGTCAGCTGTTCAAATATGGCGCCCTGTGAAGTGACAGCCAATGGAAACACAGCAGCCCCCAGCAATCATCGCTGACGGGGCGTAGTCTCCAGCACGCTGTGCCACGCCTACGGGAAATCACTAGGCGACGCAGATTCCATCCGTATCGCCCCTTCACACGCCAAAAGCCGGGTTTCTCGCCACGGTTGCAGCGTGTAAAGGTACCCTTAGAGTCGGTTGTCGTCAGTCCTGTATAAAGGGCTCTCATAGTCTGCCTCTCTACATATCTTTTGCTGCACCTAAGGCTGGAATCACACTGCTGAGTATCGCATTGCACTGACCAGAGAGGTTGGTGGCTCTCCTGACCTGAACGTGTCAGCTTCATTTATTTCTATGCGGCTGCCATGCTCAGGTCAGGAGGGCCACAGCAGGACCAGGGCACTTTGATGCGATCCTCACACACGTCATATGGCAGTGTGACTCCAGCCTTACAGGCCGGGATGTGTTGATACGAGGACATTAATGACTGACAGGGACACGAGAAGAACATAATTAAGAGCTTAGTAGACGTTCTTATGGACTCAAGTAGGTTTATAGGTCGAGGATAGGACACATGATACGAAGGTTGTAGCCAAAAAAGAGATATCTGGCACCTATTTCTTCATTTTGAATGAATAGATATCAAAAGGTCGAGAGAAAGAACCATTAACTTGGAAGGATAACACTTTACATTGCACATGTGGATTCAGGAGCAATACAAAAGTGCTATTTTTTGGCTGGAGATACGATTGGAAATTGTTTTCTATTTTCAGGTGTGAGCCAAGAGTAAGACCTCACCTATGAGATGAGATGGGTATTGCATATGCTACAAGAAAAAAACCACGGAGTGTAATATTTTCTGACATTAAGAAATATCATGAAGAACAGTTGTTCTAAAGAAATACACAAGAAATCCTTCTTCAAGAGTGATCCTTACCCCTTCCACATACTGCAGCATCCGGCGGGTGCTCTCCAGTGACTGAAAGGCAAAGAGAAAAAGATTTTATTAACCATACAAACATGCCTGTATACAATTGTGGAATTTTAGATTTTTTTCCATTTTTTACACATTGCGTTTTTGTTGTTTTTTCTGTTCATTTCTGAAACCTCCTGCACACACTGCTTATTATTTTCTTTGCAGGTTTGAACCATCAAAGCCTTTTTATAAATTGTTACTTCAGTGAGGAAGTACATGAACTCTAATGCCACCTATTGAAGGTAACAATCCTAAAAGTCATAACTGACTCTCTAACAAGCCTCTCCATATGACTTAGTATTTGTGCCAGGTCAAAGCCCAGATCTGCAGACGCTGCATTTCAGGGTGACTGCCCCTCATCAGTGCAGCGTGTGGGATTCTGATCTGGCTGTACGAGAGGCTAAAATGAGGTCTGAAGGAATAGCTATTGTTCTTAAGGTACCGTTACACGGTACGATGTCCGCAACGATCTCGTGGGCGCGCGGTTATTTTTGACATCATTTCAACATAGCTGGTGAGATGTCACACATGTATATATTGTGAACAACTCACCAACGATGCTGTGAGCAGGTATCGTTCGCCAACCCCACGAACGATCTCTGCTCATTACTGTGAATGGGCAACGTCGTTCACGACATCGTTATCGCGGTGTCACACAGAACGATGCAGCAGGTTGCTGGAGTTGAGATCGTCAGGTTTTCCAACATGTTGGTAATCCTGTCAACTCCGACCCAACGATTTATCGTTACAACTTGCCAGAGTCACACGCAACGACGTCGCTGGTACGCCTCCAAACACGTGACGCATCAGTGATGTTGTTAACGATGTTGTGCCGTGTAACCGGGCCTTTCTTCTCCTCACTGCCGGCAGGCAGATTGATCTCCACAAGGAAAATCGCTATTCGCCCAGACCTCGTCTTAGCCTCTCATACAGCCAGATCAGAATTCCCACACACTGCACTGATGAGGGGCTACCACCCCGAAACACAGCATCTGCAGATCAGTAATAAAGAAGAAGGATTCAGGGCCACTTGTCCTTGGGAAGAGTACCTTTACTTTACATTCCCCTTAAAAACGTCCCGCCAGACGCGTTTCAGACACACAGTCCTTAATCATCGGTCCATGATTAAGGACTATGTGTCTGAAACACGTTGGGCGGGACGTTTTTAAAGTGATGTAAATAAAGGAACTCTTCCCAAGGACAAGTGGCCTAAATCCTTCTTCTTTATTGCGTTAATGGTGGACACCAGCTGCCTTCAGGAGCCCAGGGATCCAAGGGTGTATCGGATAGAGGTGAGCGGCATTCCTCCTCCCTTTTCCTTCAGATATCTGTAGATCAGGGCTCTGACCTGGTACAAATACTAAGTCATATGGAAAGGCCTTGTTAAAGAGTCAATTATGACCTTTACGATTGCTACCTTCAATAGGTGGCACTAGAGTTTGTCTACTTCCTCATTGAAGTGACAATCTGTATATTTCCCAGAGGAGCATTGCGGCCATAAGTCTCCTCATGCCATCAGGTAGATTAACCTCCATAAGGAGAATAGCTATTCCACTAAACCTTTATAAATCTGCACATGTCAATTACTTCTGCAGTTTTGCAGCGTTTTTTTCCCCCCATTGAATAAACGTGCAATAACCTAGCACATATCGTGCAGCGTTTTTTTCTGATGACAACCTGCTGTATGTACCGTGAGGCTGACTGTTCTTTTTGTTAGGGTTCGATCATATCTGCATATAAAAAGTCGCTCTGATTTTCATTGAGAAAAGTTGGATGAATGGAATCTGTTTGCTAATCCTTATGTCATGTGAGTGCTATACGAGTGTGCCATTTTTACAAGCCTTTAAATTCAATTGTGAAATAGTTTGCAGTAATCTAGTGGTGCAGCGGGCAGCCAGCAGGATTTGTTCAGTGATTTTGTTGGAGTTTAGGGCTCTGTTCACAAAAAAATATTAAAAGTAATATAAAAAATAACGTTCATCTCAGAATACTACATTTATGTTTTAGACTTTGCTGAAAGTGAGGGCAGTGTAACAGAACGGTGGAAAAGCCTAAATTGCTGGCACAAAGTAAGGTGGTGAAAATTTAGAGTAGACAGTCTAATGATGCACCATATTATCAAACAGTAGGAACCCCTATGGTAAATGTGATGTGTGTTTGTTTCCACAATCTAAGGCTGCTTTCACATAACGATTTTCGGTCATCCGATTGTATCCGTTTCAAAACGGATACAATCGGATCCGAAATCGGACCCCATGTTCCCCTATGGGAATCGGAATGGGATCGGATGTGCCACTATTGGCATCCTATTTTGACACCATCCGATCCCATCCGATTTAATCACGGGCACAAAATCGAGCCTGCTACGATTTTGTGTCCGTGACTCACATCGGACAGCATTGGATCACTGCTGATCCGAAGCTGTTCCGAGGACCCACAGCATGGGAGCCTATGGACATCGGATCCGAAATTCACCTCGGATCCGATGTCGGCTCCTATTCCCTGTTTTCTCTGCTGCTACCTCCTCCATCTTCTTCCCTCTCCTATTCGACTCTGTCTCCCCGCTATTCTATTCTCTCTCCCCGCTATTCTATTCTGTATCCCTGCTTCTCTATCCTCCTCTATCCCTATCCTGTCCCTCTTCTCTTCCCTGTGTGTAAAAAATAAAAAAAACCTCCTCCCGAGCATACATCACCTGTCACCGGTCCCACGCTGCAGCACCATCAGGCTAAAGGACCTGTGATGATGTCACAACCCGGTCACATGACCGTCATGTGACCGATCTGTGACATCATTACAGGCTCTTCTGCCTGATGGTGCTGCAGCTTGGGACGCCAGGTGATGTATGCTCCGGGAGCAGTTTTTTTAATTTTTTTACACACAGGGGAAGACAAAGAGGAGAACAGGATAGGGATAGAAGGGAGGATAGAATAGTGGGGGCACAGCAAATAGCGGGGGACAGAGTAGAATAGGAGAGGGAAGAAGATGGAGAAGCAGAAGCAGGGAAAGACAGGGGACCGCAGGATCCACACGGATCCTGCACAGAATCGGATCGGATGGCTATTTGCCATCCGATTGCAGGGAGATATCCGTGCCTGTCCGTGGGATCCTCCTTCAAAGTCGGATCCCACGGACAGGCACAAAATCGTGGTGTGAAAGCAGCCTAAGGCTAAGTTCAGACAAAGCGTTTGTGCTCCTTTTATTATTGATCCGTTTTTGGTGCTGTTTCTATACCAAAAACAGATCTTCTTTAATCAAAAAAGCATAAAAAAAACACATCATCGTTTGTGCTGCTTTTTTGTTCCTTTTCATTGGATACAGTCAGACACACACAGTGAGACAGAAAGACCCACACACTTATTACCTTCCCTGGAGATCCCACAGTGACCGGTGATTTCTTCCTTTCGGGCATGTACGGTACATCCAGGACCTGCATCTGTGACTTAAGGCCCCGTTACACACAGAAACTTTCCATCGATCCACCAGCGTCAACTGGCCGGATCGCTGGAAAGTCTCTCTGGAGTCGCTGGTGAGCTGTCAAACAGGCAGACACAACAGGCAGCGACTCAGCAGCCGTGAGTCGCTAGTAACCATGATAAACACCGGGTAACTAAGCAGCACACTGCTTAGTTACCCGGTGTTTATAATGGTTACCAGCGTCCTCCTGCTTAGCGCAGCGGACGCTGGTAACAATGATTAACACCGGGTATCTAGGCAGCGCGTGCTGCTTAGTTACCCGGTGTTTATCATGGTTACCAGCCTGTGAGGTCGCTGATGGCTGGTCTCTCGCGTCACACGCGCGGATGTGTGTTGACCACTGGGAGACCAAGGACCAAAAAATGGTTCTGAGCGACACGCAGTGACCAGCGACCTAACAGCAGGAGCCAGGTTGCTGGTGTGTGTCACACACTGCGACATTGCTGGAGAGGTCGCTGTTACATCACAAAACCTGTGACATTGCAGCGACATCGCTAGCGATGTTGCAGTGTGTGAAGTACCCCTTAGTCACATGGGGCGCAGGTCCTGTAAGTCACTTCGCACTAGTCTTTCGGGGCCTGGACGGAAGAATTCACTGGTCACCTTGGGCTCGCCAGGAAGGGAAAGTATTGGAGCGTTTTTGTTCCAAAACCGGATCACTTAATTGACATTCGGCACAGCATTTCACTAGTCTCATAGGTTTTGGTGGCCTGACTGTTTTTTGTGCAAAAATGCAGCACAAAAAGTGGATCACAAATGCCCAGTGTGAACTTAGCCTAAAAGCTATTCTTTATTGATAAAAATACTATATTATTTCTAAATCTGCCTACAGTACATCAGCCAGATGAAAATAAAATCAGTACCGTACTCACAGTATAGACTCAAGTGCACTCACCTCATCGGCCAGCTGGTCCGCACGTCTCTGCATTTCTTCCAGCTCATTGCGCATGTCAGCGTCTTCGGCCATGATGATCCGATTTGTGCTTTGGGGGGTTTGCAACGGGGAACAGCCTTAGACCTAAGTGCAAAAGATAATAAGGATTAATAGTGAAACATGGTTTTATAACATCATTAATCATTCCCAGGATGATACAGTTAGGGATAGTTATACAAAGCTATTAAAGTGTAACAAACCACAAATCACTTACTGCATCAAAATCTATTTGTACCGCTTACATCTTTAGGACACGAGGGCAAAACTGTTTCCTTTCTGGTGCCTCTGCCTGGCGTTCTCTAACCACAGATTTCAGTCCACATTGCAGGATTTAGTGCAAAGATCATGATTTTTATTTGGAAGGACCACGTGTGTTTGGGTAGCTTTACACGTCGCAACATTGCATGCAATTTCACTTGCAACTTACTGGTTGCAGTGAAATCATGGACACATTGTTCTATTTTGTTGCCGTGTACAAATGGAACAATGTGTCCATGATTTCACTGCAATCAGTAAGTTGCAAGAGAAATTGCATGCAATGTTGCGACGTGTAAAGGTACCCTTAGGGTACTGCTCTGAAATCAGGCGACCGGCGAGAGGCGATTTATCGCCGCAAAATTCCCAAATTGCACGGCGCAACCGGGGGGATTTTGACGGCGATAGTTCCTGGGCGACATATCGCCGTCAGGATTCCTCGCCACGGTTGCGGCGTGTAAAGGTACCCTAATGAGATCCGCATTCCTGATCTCCCCTCCCTATTTCCGGTCACTAAGGTCAAAACTACAACACTACAGTAAGCAGCCCAGTAAATGACACATAACTGGAATCAGAGTCTCTTTCCCTACGTTATGTTGCTCTGTGATTAGCTGGCAAAAACCCTTTAAGGGTACCTTTACACGCGGCAACTTTTCTAGGAATATCACTAGCAACTTACTGGTTGCAGTGAAATCATGGAGACATTGTTCTATCTTGTTGCTGTGTACAAATAGAACATGTCCATGATTTCACTGCAACCAGTAAGTTGCCAGTCAAATTCCTAGAAAGGTTGCCGCGTGTAAAGGTACCTTAAAGGGCTGCATTAATAGCTAAATAGTTAATTTTATTGCACACATTTTTCAATCGTGACATATAAAGACACATTTTCTTGCTAAACTGATTGCAGATAATCAGCCATCCATGTAATACAAGAAGACTAGAACTATCGAGGCAGCAGTTTTCTAAAGGCCCTGTCACACAGAACGAGATCGCTAATGCGTCACAAATTTTGTGGCGCAACAGTGATCCCATTAGCGATCTCGTTATGTGTGACACTGGCCCCTGCTGTGATATCGTTGATCGTTACATACTGCTCTGGGTCATTTCTACGTCGTTGCGCTCCCACTGGGAACGCTACATCGTGTTTGACGGTATAATTCTGGATCACTAGTGCGTCGTTTTTCACATCGCTGATGAGATACCTGTTTGACATCTTACCAGCGATGTGAAAAACACCGCACCAGCGATCTCTGTACATCGTTATTGTTATCGCTGGTGCGTTATTATGTGGGACTGGGCCTTAAGGCCCCCTTCACACCATGTTGTTTGCCTGTCCGTGGGGATCCTTTAATCTGAAGAACCAGACGGACAGGCACGGATCTGTGCAAACGGATGACACTTAGGCCCACGTCACACACACAGATATTTGTGCAGATATTGTTCACAGATCTCTGGTTGCAGTGAAATCATGGACACATTGCTGCATTTTGTGGCTGTATATAAATGGATTAGTGTGTCCATAATTTCACTGCAACCAGAGATCTGTGAACAATATCTGCACAAATATCTGTGTGTGTGACGTGGGCCTTAGGTTCCTTTCACATCACGATTTTTTCTTGTACATGGGGATCCTGTTTTTTGCAGGACCCCACGGACAGGCCCGGATGTGTACTTCCGGATACCATTTCTGTGTCCAGATCCATGATTTTGACGTATCCGGACACAGAAAGAGCTGGGAGAGCCCAGTGGTGTCAGGGCTGTGATGTCACACGGGGAGGTAGAATCCTGTGTTCCTTCCCCCGTGTGACATGTCGGGGCTGAAGTTTTGATTTCTCAGTGCATCTACATACAATGGGAAAGCAAAATAAAAGACACGGATGGCTATTAAGCACCAATCCATGCCATCTGTGCCAATAGGCATACATGGGGTCCAAATAGGATCCGTGGCTATCCGTTTTTACAACGGATACCACAGATCAAAAAAATCGTGATGTGAAAGCAGCCTTATGCTCCTGGATCCTTGTTTTTGACAGATCTGTTTTTTCAATAGAAAAGCATTAGCAATTGCACAGCCATAGGGCATAATGATAATGTGAGGTCTGGAGAGGGAGGAGAGGAGAGAGAGAGACAGAGACAGAGACCTGAACAGAAATAAGGCTGGGAGGAGCATGTACCTGGCTTCTGAGCATGCCCAGTACCACAAAACGGATCGGCAAACTGTCCTTTTTTTTCCTGTATCCGTCTCCATAGACCCCCATGTTATGTGCTGGGACTGCGACAAATTCGTTTATGCCGTTTTTGTCAGCTGTGCCCAAAATCGGAGCAGTCTCCCATTTTGGGTACAGGAAAAAACAGGACACAAACAAATCCCTGACAGAACTAACACAAACTGATGGCCATATAGGACCAATCTGTGCCATAGGGATACATGGGAGGCCAAAACGGATCCCTGCCTATCCATTTCTAAACGGATACACACGGATTCCCCAAAAACGTGGTGTGAAGCCAGCCTAATAGAGCAGCTTCCATCCTGGCTGTAAGAACCTCGGAAATCCTCACTGTGGGAACCCCTGTATGATAGTCCTATGTCTAGTAATATATAAGGGTAGTAAGGGTTATATTCACAAATTAACCCATTTATGGCACTGGGACAACCGAAAGCGACATTATTAATGACATACCTAAAATATACTTTTAGCATACAACAGCCTAACAAGTATTTTTTGAGTTGCATACTAAACTACACAACTCTATACAGAGGTATACAAAAAAACACCAGTATGAAATTAGCCTAAGACCTATACAGTCATACCATTAGTTTCAGTAATTAAAAAAAATAATTCTGATAGGTTCCCTTTAAGCAGTCTGCTCCTTCAGTATGGACACTAGCTGAATCCCAGCTGCCACAAGTATACACACATACCAGTGAAAGGTGGTTAGGAATAACACAAAATCTTTGCTGGCGGCGGACATATCATTGGTGCAACCCGTGCAGCTGCACTGAGGTCCGATAGGTACGAGGGTCACTACCACCTCCAAAAAAGGAGGAATTGTGCAGTATGATGAGCTACCCGACTGCAAAGGGCCCATATACTGGACCTGCACATGGGCCCTCTTCTGTCTGTTCTGCCAGAAGTCCTTGCAGACACCCATAAAGCCTGTTGGAATGCCATATACCTCTGTGTATAGTTTGCCTATTGATCACAAACTGCATCCATCCCTGTCCCCAAAGGGAATAAAAATCTCAGGCACACACTAGGGGCAGTCAAGAGTTGTCCAGTCAAAATCCACAAGCCTGCAGTTCCTCTATGTATCACTCTGTGACTGCTGTCTAATGAATATTCACATCATACGCACTGTCCGCTGCGAGGATTCTCTGGTTTCAGAGCCGTAAATGGCGGTCCCTGGCTGTGAGTATCCGAAATGCAAACTCCTGGCCAGAATCCAACTAGATGGTTGCAGCTTCCATCAACACACATGCATTGAGTGAGGCTGTGACCATCTAGTCAGATTTTGGCCTATATTGCACACTCTTGGCCATGTGACTGCCATTCCTAGCTCTGAAACCGGAGAATCCTCAGAGTTCACAGTGCAAACGATGTGAGGATTCATAAGTCTGCAGTCACATTAAGTGACACAGAGTGACTATGGCTTTATGGATTTAGACCCGACAACTCTGTTAAAGCTTATATTAACTTGTTAGTAATTTTTTTGGTGAACAGTGTGGAAGGAAACTGAAATAAATGGGTGAAACCACACAAACCCTGGAGAACATACAAACTGCAATCTAATGTTGCCCTTAGTCATTTTCGTTCATGAGTTTCAAAATGCTGACACGATGGTGCACATTGTACGAGGACCGACCTGGAATACTCAGTAAATACTTGAACAGGCTATAATAAGAAGGGTAGCGTGTGCCTGACAGCTGTGCAGAGGTAAACATGGCCGAACAATGCAATAACGTGGCCCTGAGGCTAGAGAGTTGAGAGCCTACTATGTTTATGATGGATTGACATGTTCTACAAATAATGCAGCCCCCACGTGTACTGAGAGCTAAACGGCTCCTTACAATTCTGTAAAACAATGTTTTTTTTCCATATAAAATTGCACTGTTTCAGGCTACACTCTTCATTTATTTATTCATTATCAGAACCCCATAGACACAATTTGCAGTAAAATATCTCTCTTGTGGCAGTGTCTGTGGATGGATACCTGGCCTTGGTATTCCCTTGTCATAACTTTAAGCTTGTAAAGAGCTGGATATTGACTCAAAGGGCCATTTATGGTGGTTATGGTAGTCTCCTCAAAGAGCCACCCCATGCCTAGGTCCTTCCCTGGAGGGATATCTGGCTAGTCCTGTGTTGAGACTCCTAAACAAGGCTCCACAGACTCTACTTGCATATTCTCTCAGTAATATAGGCTGGACGTGAGGTTTGTGAGAATCCAGCTTGCAGCTGTCTTCATGATTGAAAATACTTTCTGCTCTCTCAATTTCAGATCTATGTACAACCTCCTGCTGCTATCACTAACACTGAGAGAAGAGAAGGAGAGTGCCTTCAGAACCAATACTTCTGAGGGTACTTGCCTATGATCACGCTTCTTTGTGTTCTATAATTTCTCTTGCGGAGTCCTTAGTGTCCTTTGAGGGAAAAAGTGCTGTACGTGGCCACGATCAGGATTACTGACACAGTGCATTTTTTCTGTCTTCTCAGGCTCAAAACACTAGCGTGTTAGAATAAATTGACACGCGGTGGCCACTGGTCAATTTATGCAGCTTTAAAAATACGCACAATGGGGGAGATATTTCTATAAATCCATCCACAGTAGTTATGCAGCATTTTGGATGCCACAAACCCAACCTGATATCACTGATCGTAGGCATGGGCTGTGAAAGATTTTGATCAATTTAGTTGATCTCCACTAGGTAAAAATTTATGGACATCTCTAGCAAAGAAAGGTAGAAAATAGAAATCCGTAATGAAGACTCTTTACAAAGTTGCTTCACTTTTGCATTTAGGAAGCTAATTGACAATGAAAAAAATTCTGTGTGAAAATGTACATCAGTTTTAAATTGTAACCTGAGTTTACATTTTTATTTAATAATAATGTAGAACAAGTGATTTTAATAAACTTTCAAATATACTTTATCAGAGAATTCTGGTTGAAAACCATTTAGAAAACAAAACTTTCACATGGTGTCCCCACTAGACTGTGTGTGAAGCAAACATATGTTCATTCTCAATCAGATGTGTCTTCAAGCTTCTCACATTGAATACAGGAATGTAACCATATAAGGGTTAAGGGGCGTTGCCTACACAGTGTACAGCTCCTGACTGCAGCTGATGAGGTGTCAATGTCTCAGATTACTTCAGGCTAGAGCACTGTCCTGAGCAATGTCAGAATGTCACTGCAAACTCCTCTTTCCTTGGCACAAGCTTCTGATCTGTCATCCGGCTCCACACAACTCAGTCATGATCTCAGTTAACCCCTTCTCTGCTGTCACATATTGCACTGCTGCCTATCAGCTGCTGGCCACTCCCACACAGCCATAAAATGCAGTTTTTAAAAGAGCATAGAAAAATGTGAGAAAATAAGTCACAAAAACGCATCATCTTAGCTACTATGTGACCAATCATAAACAACCAGTGTCGTATTTTTTTTCAATGAAATGAAATTTACAATTTAAAAGAACTTTTTTTATATATAAATTAAGGTAAAGTGAAGTAGTTAAGTTTCAGTTTCTCACCATTTTTGAAATGTGACTGCTATTTTCGTAAACTGTGAGCCTTCGTGGACAGGATTTCTCCCCTCTTGTATCTGTACGACCGAATTGTCCACATTTATTGTTATTTGTATTGTTACTATGTTACTTGTCCTAGTCTGCCCCTTTTAGCATGTAAAGCGCCATGGAGTATAATGGCGCTATATAAATAAATAATAATAATTATAAACTTTCTCGTGCATCTATAGGTACCATAATACTACACCAACTGAAATACTTTTTTTATTTCTTGGAACATTTACTGAAGGTTTATGTAATTTTTTTTCTACAGTGCTGATGTCTTCATTATCTCATATTTCAGCACAGCTCATCACCTGCATGTGATCATGAAAATATTTCATTTTCTAAGTGGAGATCTATATACAACCCCCTCCCTGCTGCTATCTCTAACACTGAGGAAGCAAAAAGCGAAGCTCTGACCGATTTGTATCAGTTTTGCAGATCAGTCAGCTAGATAAAGGACTTAAAGTGAACCTATCACCTCCTGAAAGCCACCTAACCGATCAATACATGTCCCTGCACCTTCTTATTACCATTATAACTATCCCTCTGTCTGCTAAATACTTGCTTTCAATGTTCTAAAAAACGTTTTTATACTTACTCATTAGGATGATAATGAAGCGGGGGGCTATATGCAATAGTTCCCCTGGGCGTGTTGGTTTGCTGCCTCCATGATCCTTTATCATGCCCCGATGGGCTTGATATTGTAATAAGAATCATCTCTGCCCCAGCCTGTGTCTGATGTCACTCACCAGTTCCAGGTATGATGCGAATCGCGTCATTTCCGGTTCTGATTACGTCGATACACCTTCTTTTAGTGGCCGGCTTCAAGTAGCGCATTGAGCGACCCTGTGGCATCACTTACAGCAGTAATGTGCTCCACACAGCATGCGCACTGCGCTGCTTGAAAGCCAGCCACTAAAAGAAGGTGTGCCAACGTCATTAGAACCGGAAATGACGCGATTCGCATCATACCCGGAACTGGAGCGTGACGTCAGACACGGGCTGGGGCAGAGAGGATTCTTATTACAATATCACACCCATCGGGGCGTGATAAATGATCATGGAGGCTGCAAACCAAAACGCCCAGGGGGGACTATTGCATATAGCCCCCGCTTCATTATCATCCTTTGATGTGGCCTCACACATCTTTCCCGTGGTTGTTAACCAGTTAAATGTCAATGGTAAAGGGAATCTGTCAGGTGAAAAATCCATATGTAACTGCTATCATTTTCTAATTCCTTTCTCTAAGCTCTCTCTATTGATGTATTTCTTCTATGTATATTTCCCTCCTATCCTCTGTAAACTTCAAATAAAGAGATGCATTCCATCTGTTACTCACATTGAATGATTCACTGAGTTTTCTGCTGTCTACTCCCTATGGGTACCTTTACATGCCGCTACTGCAGGATGGATACAACCCGCTACTTCACGTGCACGAGCACGCCCAAACGGTTACAAACGGGAAACGCACCACCTTTACACGCCGCCACAAGGTGCGCTACGCTACGCTACATCTACAGCTAGATACATCGCCGGGTGTCTCAAGTAGCCATCTGTAGCGCATCGTACCTCATTTACACACCGCTACAACCAGCTAATATGGGCGGACCTGGTGCAGCAGGGACAGCACATAGGCGTGCCACAGTTGTGCAGTACGAGACGTCCGCACGCTGATAGGACAAAGCAAGAAACTCACGATTGGCCAGGCATCGCAGGAGGCTGAATAATACATGATGCCCGAGCAATTGTGTAGTGTGACTGGGCAGATCCTTAAATATGCCGCCCTGTGCAGCGACAACCAATCGCAACGCAGGAGCTTCCTCCAATGATCGCTGAAGGGGCGCGGTAACCCGGAGCCTGTGTCACGCCCCAGCTACATACCATGGTGTAGGAACAACCCTTCTGTTCCTTCTTTACACGCCGATATAATCGGCTTTGCAGCCATCTGTTTTCGAGCAGTGCTGGGAAACAGATGTATCTGTAGCCGGCTGCCTCCTACCGTCTTCACACGCCGCTACTACGGGCTATATTGACGCTACAAGCTACATTTGTAGCCTGTAGCGGGTTGTATCCATCCTGCAGTAGCGGCGTGTAAAGGTACCCTATAGGATGAATGTTCATGTCACATACTCACATCACTGCACAGGACATCAGTAGAAGGGGACCATATCCTCCTCTCTGCTCTCTATGTCTGCAGCCAAACAAGAGGTCAAATAAATACAGAATTTGACACGGCACAGCAGGGATACCTGCTTAGAGAAACAAATGGAGTAGACACCTTATCTAGATCAGGTAAGGCAGTAAGGCAGATGTGTGCCTGCAATCTTTCCAAGTCACTTGGAAGCTCCTACTTTAGATTGAAATCTGACTAGCAGAGATAGCAAATGGAGGAGGGAGGAGAGAGCTGCTGAGAAGGTGTGCATAAATTAATGAGACAGTTTAACACAGCTGGACTATTCCTCTTTGAAAATAATGGAGAGGACTAACATACCAGCTCCCTGCAGGGTCTGAAAATGCTTATAACTAGAGAACTCCAAATGGTGCAATAATGATTTTACATGTTTTTAAAAGCTCTGCCCAGGCACTATCCAAGGGTAATATTGGTATCATACTGAAAAATGACTTGATAGTGTCCCTTTAATCCCTAACAGAGGCATTTAACAGAAAACATGTGGATAATCCAGCCCATGGGCACTCCCGTCATATTATTGTGGGGCGAGTATGGGTTTGTCATGATACCAGGTGGTCTGCTGAAGACCCCTGTGCTTGTCATCATGATCCTCCTGTGAATGCCAGCCCGTGGCCAGCCTTCATAGGAGATTGTGGTTTCAAATCTCCTTGCCTTATTGCCCTCACTGTTTTGTAATTTGCAGAATTTTATGTATCATCCTATAAATCTATCCTACTAACTAGTTCCATGTTCATCTGCCTTCATCTCCTACTACAGGTAAGATAAAAGGGGGGAGGCTTCAGCTGCAATTTTCATAAAGAAACACAAAAAAAAAGTAAGGAGTAGGGGGAAAGGGTTCTTTATATATTCCTTTGTTCTAATTGTAATATGAGACATAGTAGGATAAAAAAGAGATTGAAGGAAGAAATGCTATTTTTTGTTTAAAAATAATATGTTGAGAAACTACATTCTACAGAGGATTTGGTTCCATATAATGAGGCCGATCTCTGAACAAGCAAATTATCCTGATTGAAAATTTGAAAAATGTAAATCTTTGAAAAATTCAATCTTGCTGTTTCCCCCCATTGTAGTAGAGGATTACGATATAAATATTTCATTATAATAACGGGCCTGTTGTAAACCAAGATTGAAAACAGCAATCCTTTCATGCTGCACTTTATCCTTTTGATTAAAAAAAATAATAATATTCCTATCCATTTCATGTGGACTGCGGAGGTTAGAATGAGGCCACATGACTTAATCAGGGTGATGGCATTCAGATCAGCAGTTTTCAGTCTATTTTTATGCACAGAAGAATAAGTGCATGCTTCTAATAAGTCTTAAAGTAAAAGTGAAATAAAATATAATTTTTTTCACATGTGAAACTAATGCAAACTTTCAACAAACCGATGTTACACTTATAGTCTTGGCATTCACTTATGTGATAAAGGCATGAGCACCTGACGTAACTGGAAGTTTTTCAGCCTGTATGTTTCCAACTTTGATCATTTTTGACCAATGATATTTTTTGGACACTCAACAAAGTTAGAGGTTTCACACATTTATAATATAAATATCTTGGATATGGTTATTTTGGTTATAGATATTAAATATACATTTTTCATTATTTATCCTTTTCTACCAAATTTCTTGCATTTCATTTAGAAATGACACTACTGTTTTTAGGGTATATGACAAATAATATGGCAGCCATTAACACTCTTAAGGTACCTTTACACGCCGCAACTACGGTGTAGCAACTGAGAGCCAATCCGGATTTCCGGCACCGTTGCCTTGAGATTGCTATGAAATTGCGGCGTGTAATTGTGGAACCCGATGGTGATTTTTAAAGTTGCTCCCGGTTTTGATTTCAGAGCATTGTTCAAAAACCAGAGGCGACCCTGAAGGTGAATTGCCCTGGTTTTGGCGTGTGAGCGGGCGATAGGGATGGAATCTGTGTCGCCAAGTGATTTGCCAGAGGCGTGCCACAGCGTGCTGGAGACCGCGCCCCGTCAGTGATGATTGGTGAGGGCTACTGTGTTTCCATTGACTATCCCTTCACAGGGCGCCATCTTTGATGAGCTGTCCATTCACACTACACAATTGCAATGGCGTCATGTATTAGCCAGCCTTCCTGCGCAGGCTGGCCAATCATGACGCTATTGTGTTGTCTAATCAGCGTGTTTGGGGAGCGGAATACACAAGTCTGTCACACCTATATTCTTGCGGCGCTGAACATGTACGCCCACATTCCTTTGTGGATTGCGGCGTGTGAAGTGGCGTCAGGAGTCAACCGGATGTTTACAAATGTTGGTGTGGGAACTTCCGGGACGATACATCACCTTAGGTTGAGGGCGCAATTGCGGCATGTACATGCGGCTACGGAGGCAACCATCAAAAACATGCACGCGCACGTTCGGTTGCCTCCGATCGCCGCCAAAAGTTGCGGCGTGTAAAGGTACCTTTACAAGGGTTGTTATTAATGATGAGTGAGCACTACCATGCTTGGGTGCTTGGTACTCGTAACAAGCAGCCAGATGCTCGGACGAGCTTAACTCGTGTACCGAGTATAATGGAAGTTTATGGAGAACTCGAGCATTTTTCCGGAAAGTCTTCTGGAAAAATGCATGAGTTCCCCATTGACTTCCTTTACCCTATTCGAGCCTACCCATACCCTACTCAAGCTCGTCCGAGTATGTGACTGCTCGTTACCAAGCACCTGAGTATGGTACTGCTCGCTCATCACTAGTTGTTACCCAGCAACCTTAAGGCCCTTAAACACAAATAGCTGAAAATCTAATCTACCCCTACTTACAGATGACAAAGAATCGGGAAATTCTAGTTTTAAAGCCCAATTCTTTATAGCCCAGTTCTCCAAGGTAATTGAGCTTTGTTTCAGCGGCTTACGAGCCTCATATGCGATATCTGTTGGTTGATCATTTGGCCGACACCTTTGTCTCCCAACGTCTTACACAGTAGCGCCCCCTCTGGCTCCTCTGGCCAGCAGTTTAGCTCATCAAGTACAAAAGGATCAGCAGTTTGAAATCGGACATGCTGGTTCCATATCTCTCCTAATATTATCTGTCAAGGTAAAGTTACATTGTAACATCAATCAAGGATGAGTTTATCACCAAGTTTAGCAAAATAAATCTAATGTGTATGAGGCCTTTACTTTGCTCTCCCCATTTAAGATACACAAACACTGTGGAGTGTGCACATGTATGGAGATAGGAGGAGACAGCTGAATGAGCACGTAGCTGATGGCTATGTGATGAGTATGGCCACCTTAAGACTTTTAATTGAAATATCTCTTTAGCTATGTTGTGATTCAATATCACTCCTATATTGTTAAACGGAACCTCTCATGTCAAAAACTTGAAGATATTGGGTAAATCTGTCTGCAAATTAATAGCGTTCCACAGGTATGCTGCCTCTACACTAAAAGCCTGGCTACCTGGAGGAAATTAACTTTATTCCACCCGGCTATTTATTTCAGTCATAGAGGTGCAGCCAGCACAACTTCAGTTACCATCCAGTACATTGTGATGGGCAGCTGTATCCAGTGCATCAGTGCAGAGCCGGCTGTCAGTCAGTACCAGGGCGCGGTTACTGCTGTCCCTCACTATGTACCGAGTAGTGATTGAAGCTGCTCCGGCCGCACCTCTATGACTGAAAGTTAGAGGCTACTGGGAGGAATAATTTAATTTCCTCCGGGTATCCAGGCCTTTAGTACAGAGGCTGCATGGCTTTAGGACACTATTAGCCTGCAGTTTACCCCCATGTTTTTTGACATGACAGGTTCCCTTTAACAATGTCTGTGAGATTGAATCATAACATAACTAAGAAAATGATTCATTTAAGAGTCTTAAGATGGCCATACTCATCTGAGTTCTCATTCAGCTGCCTCCTCCTATCCCGCCATACACATGCACACTCCTCGCTTTTCATGTTTTTTGAATGGGGAGAGCAGAGTAAAGGACCAATACACATTAAATTTATGCCGGCTAAACCCGCTGATTAATAGCGTTTGAGGCCTTTACAAGTTCCCTTTAAGTAACTAGTAAGATTTTTACTTCAGACTTCTGAAAACTGAGTTACAACCTCTGAGTCATGGGTAGGGAACTCCAGGCCTCAAGAGCCGCACACAACTCAGGTTTTCAGGATTTCCTTAGTAATGTATAGGGGTTGGAATCATCACTGGTGCAGGAGATTAAATTATCACCTGTGCAATACTAAAGAAATCCTGAAAACATGACCTGTGTGCGGCTCTTGAGGCCTGGAGTTCCCAATATATTCGCTATCATGGAGCTTAACTGAAGAATATAAGTTAGACCTTTCAACTCAATGCAAATAGTATGCAACCTCTACAGAGAGGCACCTGAGGACTGAGGCTCTATAGCAGGGTGTCCTACATGTGTCTCGTGATGTGTGTCTCGTGGCTGTCTGACAGCTTGGTACATTAGCACCAGGTGAAGCAAATAGCAATGAAGAGAAGGTTTCTAGATGGCGACATTTGTGATTAGTGCTACATAGAAGAGCAGAACTGGATGTGCATATACTGGTGCGAAAGGCAAAAAGGGTAAAGAGATTAGTAACATGGTCACAGGATGATACTGCCAGTCTGAGGAGGTGCATCAATCTGCATTTACTAGTGTGGTAGCAGTGTTTGATGTGAGAATACCACAGTTGGGTAATGTAGAAACCCCTGGATGTAAGTATACTATATGCCGATAAGGGACCAACTCTCAGAGGTAAATGTGGCTCTCGTGGTAGAAAGCTTGGGCACCATCGCCCTATAGCATAAAGCCATAGGTTCTCCATGCACCACAGTATGGTGTCTCTATGGTTCCATAGTATGGCGATATTCTCCCACAGAAGCCATGCCACAATGGGAACATGACAATATGATGGAGAAATAGTAGAATCCTCTAGAAGTCATGAGGTGGCACACTACAGATCCATACTACTGCATACTGCTCAGGCATTACATAGGCTGGCCTAGGCAGTGTGCATGATGCTTTCACGTAGAGGCGACTTAATGAATTTTATGCCCATTTTAATTAAATACATTATTTTCACATTGAAACTGACAATATACCGTAATACAAATCTTTTATATCATTAGTGACATATTTAATTGAAAACCTGAAGTTACATTTCATGGTGGAGTTACAGAATGACATTGTTATATGTAGCATATATAGGTAACAACTATGGCAAACATATCACACGATGGAAGGGTTTTTGAGGATTGCCACAATATATTTTTAAAGTCTCCAATTGTGTAGAGGACCGGGCACCAACAGGTTATCTGCAAAGAAGTGTAAGGCTACCACTAGACCCGTTGAAGCAGGAAGAGCTGCGAAACGGCAAGCCGTCGTCCGCCGACCCCCACTCCCTCTCCCCGCCTGATTTGTCTATGCTAAGATGAGCAAGACGAAATAAAGGATTTGGCATCTAAAAGGGAGAGTGCCACTTCTCTTTTTTCTACATTGGACTCATAATATATATTTGCTCAATCCTTCAAATTTGACATGTCTATACTATATACCGTATATACTCGCGTATAAGCCGAGTTTTTCAGCCCAAAAATTGGGCTGAAAAGTCCCCCCCTCGGCTTATACGTGAGTCACTGTATACCTGTATACAATGTATACAGTGCCCCCATCTATATACAGCCCCCCGCCGCAATCCTGTAAAGGAATAGGTTAGTATACTTATCCATCCGCTGCAGCTGCCCCGCCGCCATCGCGATTCAGCATCTTCCGACTCGTGTCTTCTTCCGATGGTCGCAGGCAATGACGTCATTGCCTGTGCGACCGAGGAGGAAACCGGAAGAAGACGCGAGACGCTGGAAGTCGGAAGATGCTGAATCGCGATGGCGGCGGGTCAGCTGCAGCGGATGGATAAGTATACTAATCTATTCCTTTACAGGATTGCGGCGGGGGGCCTGTATATAGATGGGGGGGGCCTGTATATACCTCTGGGGCATATATATGTGGGGCTGCTGTATACTACCACTGGGGCTATATTTACCTGTGGGGCTTCTGTATACTACCACTGGGGCTCTATATACCTGTGGGGCTGCTGTATACTACCACTGGGGCTGTATTTACCTGTGGGGCTGCTGTATACTACCACTGGGGCTGTATATACCTGTGGGGCTGCTGTATACTACCACTGGGGCTGTATATACCTGTGGGGCTGCTGTATACTACCACTGGGGCTGTATATACCTGTGGGGCTGCTGTATACTACCACTGGGGCTGTATATACCTGTGGGGCTGCTGTATACTACACTGGGGCTGTGATATACCTCTGGGGCTGCTGTATACTACCATGGGCTGTATACTGGGCTGCTGTATATACCCTGGGGCTGTAATCCTTGGGCTTGTATACTACCACTGGGGCTGTATATACCTCTGGGTGCTGCTGGATACTATCACTGGGGCTGCTGTATACTACCACTGGGGCTGCTGTATATACCTCTGGGGCTGCTGTATACCACACTGTTGAGGGCTGTATACCTGTGCTGGGGGTCCACCATCGGCTTATACACGAGTCTATAGGTTTTTCCAGATTTTTGGGGCAAAAGTAGGGGTGTCGGCTTATACACGGGTCGGCTTATACACGAGTATATACGGTAATAGTAAAAGTGCCGCATGTTCACAATGAAACATAATGTAATGTTCCTTTCCACATGCATTAGTTTTCTTTAAATAGTGATATATGTCACTTGGCAACAGCAAATCCACAGCTAATATAGAGGGATCAGCTTCCATTCATCCTTTAATTTACCCATGTATTTCAGAGTACTATAAAAGAAGGCAATGGCTAAACAGAATGGAAGGGAGGGATTTATGCAAGCACTAATATAGGAGCTGACTTTATATTGACCAATTACTAAAATAATTCCTATATGTTTTGTCAGGGAGGTTATCAGACCACTTTTTCATAGCCCTGAATTGCAAATATATATAAATGAAAAAGCAAGGAGTGCCAGCTGACAACACTGTGGAACATAGTAGTCATGAACATTAAAAGGTAAAAATTTACAGGGGAAGGCAGACTAGCTTTAACCCCCCTCCCTTATCCTAGTGAGAGGATTGAGTCAAGGGTTCCATGAGTTATACTTCTCTGTTAGAATCCTCCGGGAGATTCACATTTCAGACCGCACCGCCACGGTTCTACCCGCTGTGCGATCAGGTACCTCCAATCTAAAGATTGCATGAATTCCAAGCGGGTGACTTTCTGAAATCTCTCTAGACACTGCAAACTCTTGAATGCGCACCCACTGAATGCAATTTACCAAGCTAATCCACGCCCGAAGTCCATTCCTCCTAGGTTGGACAATCCCTTCATAACAGATGCAATGGATGCACATCACTGGACACCTCCACAGACTCAATGGAAGCCACACATAAGTGAAAATGGGATTTAATAAATGAATTAAAATTACTAAATAAATAATGAATAAAAACAAGCATAGATCTAGGTGTTTCGAGATTAACCCTTCTTCAGGCTATTCTGCTGTTAGATTGATCCTCCTATATATACTTCATATCTCATCCACCTTGTCCTGGAAACAAAACTCCCCTTTCATGTCATACTAGACGGGTGCCAGACTCTATCGCATCAGGAGATTGCAGAACGTGTGTGATTATATATTAAAGTGGGCAAACAGGGTTGAAGCCCCCCTTGCACGATTATAGTTGATGAGAGTAAATGTTGACATGCCCACCAATGAAGTAGGTCACGCCAAGCAATGAAGGTCAACAAAACATCTTATTAGGAGGTTATATCCAAGTCTCTACCACATTTATAAACTAGACAATTTTTTTTCCAATGAAAGGCTTAACCCTTTAGGTCCCAAACAATCCTACCAAAAAATTCAGTATATTTCTCTTCTGCAGAGATCTCTACATTTGGAAAAAGAATAGGATATTCGTTAAATTGGTGTAAGAAGTTGCTATCGTGTACTACAGAGAAATGATGCAATACACTCTGATTATTATGTTTGTGTCTGATATTGTACCAGTGTTTGTTGAGTCTTTCCCTTAATGTTATGGCCATTCTGCCTAAAACTGGAGGCCACATGGGCACTCCAATGGGTAAATGACAAAACTACTCCCACAATTAAGGAATCGTCTAATTTCTCTCTACTGTGGTGTTGCTGCAGAAATGTTTTTTGTTTACGCGTATAGTAATATATCTGCATGTTTCACATTTCTCTTCTCCACATTTAGATATGGGCTATAGCCTCATCGAGAGAACTAGACTCTCACTTGCTAATTCGTGCACCCTGTAAGGGGTGAATCGAAGAAGGGCTGACCCCTTGAGGAGTGTTCGGAATTCAGTTAGAATGGGAGATCTGTTTGATGATAGGGACGGAGATATCAATACAGAAGAGGTTGTTGGCTCTCAGTGTCTCACCAATGGATGCCCTCAAGGGTTAGCACCAGAAGAGGTCTTTATGTAGGAAACTGCATCCATCTCCCCTTCTTTTTTAAAGTTACCAAAATGAAGATTAACAAATGCCCCCCTAAATTCCAACAAAAAAAAAATCATGAGGGAGAGGGAGAATTCGCAGATCGCATTTTTATACCAAAAAAGGTGAAACTCTGTTTAAAGAGCCTAGTAAAAGTCACTGTGTTGTTGGCTGGTGACCAGCGTGGAAGCTGCAGGCTGGATGTCATTGGCCTTGGAGCCATTCACAGATTTGTAGTCTAATTCCCATTTGTTCAAATTACCATCCACTTCAAACCCTTGCAATTTAAATTTGTTTTGTTTTTTAATTGTCTTTGAAAATATATCTACCGTATATACTCGTGTATAAGCCGAGTTTTTCAGCCCAAAAATTGGGCTGAAAAGTCCCCCCTCGGCTTATACACGGGTCATACGGTATGCTGTGGGGGGGGGGCTGTGACCGGTGGCTGGAGGAGGCAGGAGGGGGCCGCGGTGACCGCAGGCGGTCACGTGGGGCCGCCTCATTAGTGCAATGAATATGCACGGCATCCCCCCGCCCATCAGCGGCGGGGGGATGCCGTGCATATTGCAATACACAGCCCCCCTCCTTATTATGGGTCCCCCAGTATTAATAAACAGCCCCCCCTCCTTATCACGTCCCCCCAGGCTGCGGCAGCTGTGAAAATAACAAACACTTTATACATCACCTTCCGACGCAGCTCCTCCGGTCCCGGCTCCTCCGCTCGCCGGCGTCTTCTTCCTTCTGGTGCCGGTGTCATGTGACCGGGCGCAGGAGATGACGTCATTTCCTGCGCGCGGCCACAGAAGCCGACACAAGAAGAAGAAGACGCCGGCGAGCGGAGGAGCCGGGACCGGAGGAGCTGCGTCGGAAGGTGATGTATAAAGTGTTTGTTATTTTCACAGCTGCCGCAGCCTGGGGGGGACGTGATAAGGAGGGGGGGCTGTTTATTTCTGCTGGGGACCCATAATAAGGAGGGGGGCTGCATATACTACCACTGGGGCTGTTTACTACCACTGGGGCTGCATATACTACCACTGGGGCTGTTTACTACCACTGGGGCTGCATATACTACCACTGGGGCTGCATATACTACCACTGGGGCTGCATATACTACCACTGGGGCTGTTTACTACCACTGGGGCTGCATATACTACCACTGGGGCTGTTTACTACCACTGGGGCTGCATATACTACCACTGGGGCTGTTTACTACCACTGGGGCTGCATATACTACCACTGGGGCTGCATATACTACCACTGGGGCTGTTTACTACCACTGGGGCTGTATATACTACCACTGGGGCTGCATATACTACCACTGGGGCTGTTTACTACCACTGGGGCTGTTTACTACCACTGGGGCTGCATATACTACCACTGGGGCTGTTTACTACCACTGGGGCTGTTTACTACCACTGGGGCTGCATATACTACCACTGGGGCTGTTTACTACCACTGGGGCTGTTTACTACCACTGGGGCTGTATATACTACCACTGGGGCTGCATATACTACCACTGGGGCTGTTTACTACCACTGGGGCTGCATATACTACCACTGGGGCTGTTTACTACCACTGGGGCTGCATATACTACCACTGGGGCTGTATATACTACCACTGGGGCTGCATATACTACCACTGGGGCTGTTTACTACCACTGGGGCTGCATATACTACCACTGGGGCTGTTTACTACCACTGGGGCTGTATATACTACCACTGGGGCTGCATATACTACCACTGGGCTGTTTACTACCACTGGGGCTGCATATACTACCACTGGGGCTGTTTACTACCACTGGGGCTGCATATACTACCACTGGGGCTGTTTACTACCACTGGGGCTGTTTACTACCACTGGGGCTGTTTACTACCACTGGGGCTGCATATACTACCACTGGGGCTGCATATACTACCACTGGGGCTGTATATACTACCACTGGGGCTGCATATACTACCACTGGGGCTGTATATACTACTGGGGCTGCATGTATACTACCACTGGGGCTGCTGCTGTATACTACCACTGGGGCTGCTGTATATACCTCTGGGGCTGCTATATACCACACTGCTGGGGGCTGTATACCTGTGCTGGGGTCCACCCTCGGCTTATACACGAGTCAATAGATTTTCCCAGGTTTTGGGGGCAAAAGTAGGGGGGTCGGCTTATACACGGGTCGGCTTATACACGAGTATATACGGTAGTTATTTGCCCAAACAGATAGTTAAGAAATAGCCATATAGAAATGTTAGCAACTTGGCCAAATATAGCAACTCCCAAGATTTATATTTAGTGCTCATCTGGGATCATCTTGAAGGTTTTGTGCAATCACCATAAAAATGCTTTAAGGATGTATTCTACAAATGAAACCATGCTTCTATAAACTGAAGTGATATTATGTTGATGTAAAACGAGGATTAGAAAGAACAGACCTTTGCCTGCTGAGCAACAAGGCTCAAGGGCTCAGTTCCAAAATGAAGCAAACAACATATCTGTCCTTGGGAGGATTTTAATTTTACATTTCTTGACAGATGGACCCATATAGTATATTGAGACAAGAACTAGAATTTTTAGCCAGTATGTCTTAAAAATATCCTGGCATACGGGACACATTTTTAAAGGGATCCTGTCACCTCCAAAACGCCTCCTAAGCTAACAAAACATGTCCCTGCACCATCATATCACTAATCTCACACTCCTTTTGTCTCCTAAAAGCATCCTTTGAAAGTGCATAAAAACGTTTTAATACTCACTCATTAGTGATTATAATTAGCAGTGACTATTCTTTAGTCACCAAGGCGGGCTGTTTTGCAGCTCCAGGCTCCACCCTGTCTCTGTGATGTGCAGGCATTGCCATCCCCCCCTCTCTATCACTCACAGAATGCAAATCATTAGTCCTGCCTTCAGTTTCAGTTTCACAGCAGCACATACAGAGAGAGGCTGGATCCTGGAGCTGCTAAACAACACCCCCTGGTGACTAAAGAATATAGCCACTGCTAATTATAATCACTAATGAGTGAGTATTAAAACGTTTTTCTCCACTTTCACAGGATGCTTTTAGGAGGCAAAAGGAGTGTGAGATTAGTGATAGGATGGTGGAGGGACATGTTTTGATAGCTTAGGAGGTGTTTTGGAGGTGACAGGGTCCCTTTAAGATATTTTTACCCAAAGGCAAATTTTAATTGATTCAGAAAGAGGGTAAGACAGGATGGAAGATTTTTCCAAATGCAAATCTCACTGCACAATCAGTGACAATTCCTAAAAAGAAAGAAGAATTGGAAGCATTTAAAGAGGCTAGGATGGATTAACACAGAACTTAAACACATGCTAAAAAGGAAAAAAGGAATGTGTATCAAATGGAAAGAGGGAGGCACATCTAAAGAATATAATGCTGTCTGCAGGAGCTGCAGGACAAGCATTAGAAGAGCTAAAGCTGGTTATGAAATGAGGTTTGCAAAGGAGAACAAAAGCAATAAAAAATTATTTTGGGGTTATGTCAAAAGCAAAAGAAAAGTCAAAGATGCTATAGGATTTTTACAGGATGAAAAGGGTGAAATCGTCAAAAATGATGTTTAGAAGGCCAAACTTTTAAATTCCTATTTTGCATCTGAGTTCTCTAAGAAAGCAAATATAACATCAACTGATCTACTTTGTGCTACTAAAGGAATAAAAGATTCCAGACTATCTATAAACAGAGAGATGGTGTGGGAATACTTAACTAATTTAAATGAATTTAAATCTCCTGGTCCAGATGAATTACATCCTAGGGTACTGAAATAGATACAGGAAATTGTATAACCACTAGCCAGAATCTTTGAAAATTCCTGGATAACAGGAGAAGTCCCAGAAGATTAGAGAAGGACAAATGTTGTTCCTATCTTCAAAGAAAGAAGATTGTGCCAGGAAAGTACAGGCCAGTAAACCTTACTTCTGTACCAGGAAAGATCTTTGAACAGATTATTAAACAGCATATATTTAACTACTTGGATAAGAATACAGTAATTAAAAAGAGCCAGCATGGATTTGTAGCAAACAAGTCATGCCAGACTAATCTAATTTCCTTCTATGATGGAATCACTGACCGGAAGATCAGGGAAAAGCAGTATAGTATATCTCTACTTCAGCAAAGCATTTGATAAAGTATCTTATACAATATTTATAGAAAATATGACCAAGGATCAAATGAACAAGGCTACGGTTAGGTGAATTCCTAAGTGGCTCTGTATTTATACTCAAACAGTGGTAATAAATGATTGCACATCCAATTGGAAGAGTGTTTCAAATGGGGTACCAAAAGGCACTGTCTTAGCCCCAGTGTTCAACATTTGTAAAAGGACCTAGATAAGGGAACTGTGCGTAAACGTATCAAATTTGCAGATGATGCAAAGCTAGAAGGAATAGCTAAGGGTCCCGTCACACTTGCCGACGTTCCAGCGATCCCCAGAACGATGCAACCTGGTAAGGATCGCTGGAGCGTTGCTATGTGGTCGCTGGTGAGATGTCAAACAGTCAGATCTACTGAACGACGCATCAACAATATGGCGACCCGTATAACGACCTCGGCAGTCGTTGGGACCCTGTCATACAGCAGCTAGTCTTACGACTCAGACCTACGTGGCTGAGTTCTGAGTCATCAACTAGGTCATTCTTAAGGCGTCAAACACACCGCTGCATTCTGCCCAGCGGGAACCCGACGATCAAAAGATGGTCCAGGCAATTCCGACACGATCGGCGATCTCACAGCGGGGGTCTGGTCACTGCTACGTGTCAAACATAGCAAGATCACTTGGAAGGTCGCTGTTGCATCACAAAACCTGTGAAGAAACAGCGATCTCGCTAGGTGTGACGAGGGCTTAACACTAGAGAAGGCAGACAACGGATTCAGAAGGATCTAGATAAGATGGAACAATAGGCAGCAACTAATAGAATGGTATTTAACAGAGAAAAATGCAAAATTCAACCTCTGGGCAAGAAAAATGAAAATAACCTCCACAGAATGGGTTGAATATATGAATAAGTAAGCAACAGCACATTTCAAAAAGCCTTGGGTATATTAATAGATCACAGACTAAACATGAGTCAATAGTGTGATGCTGCAGCAAAAAGAGCAAACAAATTCTGTAATGTATTAAGAGAAGCATGAAGTCTAGATCACATGAAGTCATTATTGCCCTGTACTCCTCTTTGGTCAGATCTCATCTGGAATACTGTGTCCAGTTCTGGGAACCACATTTTAAACAAGACATCAACAAACTAGAGCAAGTTCAGAGAAGAGCAACCACAATGGCGACCGGTCTGCAAACCATGTCCTACGAGAAACAGTTACAGGATTTGGGAATGTTTAGCTTGCAAAAAAAGACTGAGAGGCGACTTAATAGCTGCCTACAAATGTCTCCTGGGCTCTTCACATTGTAGAGGGTTTAGATTTATTCACATTTGCACAAAAAAAGACTAGAAGCAATGAGATGAAACTAAATGGGAGCTGACACAGATTATATATTAGAAAAAACTTTTTGCCAGTGAGGGTGATCAACTAGTGGAACAGGTGGCCACGAGAGGTGGTGGAAGTCTTCAGAGGCTGGACACACATCTGTTTGGGAAGATTTGATATATCCTACATTGAGCAGGGGGTTGGACCAGTTGACCAAGAAGATCCCTTCCAGCTGTAATATCATGATTTCATGTAATATTTTTTCATTTAAATATTAGATTGTGACTAGTTGATTTTAAAATTGTATTTTAGGGAATTTAGCAGATGGAGCTACTTGTTTTTTATTGCCATCTATCCTTAAAACTTCAACAAACCTGTGGTGTCTGAAGCTAATCTTAAAGCACCGCTTCAGCATTTTTTTGTTACTGCACCGCTGGAGTGGTGCTTTAAATGTAAGTCCTCTGACCTCTTTATTACAGTATACTCACTGTCTGGCGCCTTCATCTGCTATCACTATCGCTTCGGCCGGTCTCCTGTGATTTGTGACCTGCCGATAGCTACATTGTTTGCTGAAGCATGCCGTAGGTTACAACAATACTATGAGAGCTTCGTTCTTTTCTCTTGAAGACTTGCATTGGAAGCTTGCAATGGAACTTTGACTACTGGCCAGTCAGAAGTTACAGTGATAGCACCATGGGACCGCAACGGCATCGGTAGAAGGCGAAGCAACGGGAAGGAGAGTATATGACTGGCGGCAGGGGGCTTAGATTAAAGCACCACTCCAATGCTGAAAAATAACAAAACGTTGGACAGGTCCTTTAATCAGGGGTTTTAGAGAAATAATTTTTCAGGTACACCATATACAGTTAGGGCCAGAAATATTTGGACAGTGACACAAGTTTTGTTATTTTAGCTGTTTACAAAAACATGTTCAGAAATACAATTATATATATAATATGGGCTGAAAGTGCACACTCCCAGCTGCAATATGAGAGTTTCCACATCCAAATCGGAGAAAGGGTTTAGGAATCATAGCTCTGTAATGCATAGCCTCCTCTTTTTCAAGGGACCAAAAGTAATTGGACAATGGACTCTAAGGACTGCAATTAACTCTGAAGGCGTCTCCCTCGTTAACCTGTAATCAATGAAGTAGTTAAAAGGTCAGGGGTGGATTCCAGGTGTGTGGTTTTGCATTTGGAAGCTGTTGCTGTGACCAGACAACATGCGGTCAAAGGAACTCTCAATTGAGGTGAAGCAGAACATCCTGAGGCTGAAAAAAAAGAAAAAATCCATCAGAGAGATAGCAGACATGCTTGGAGTAGCAAAATCAACAGTTGGGTACATTCTGAGAAAAAAGGAATTGACTGGTGAGCTTGGGAACTCTAACAGGCCTGGGCGTCCACGGATGACAACAGTGGTGGATGATCGCCGCATACTTTATTTGGTGAAGAAGAACCCGTTCACAACATCAACTGAAGTCCAGAACACTCTCAGTGAAGTAGGTGTATCTGTCTCTGAGTCAACAGTAAAGAGAAGACTCCATGACAGTAAATACAAAGAGTTCACATCTAGATGCAAACCATTCATCAATTCCAAAAATAGGCAGGCCAGAGTTAAATTTGCTGAAAAACACCTCAAGAAGCCAGCTCAGTTATGGAAAAGTATTCTATGGACAGATGAGACAAAGATCAACCTGTACCAGAATGATGGGAAGAAAAAAGTTTGGAGAAGAAAGGGAACGGCACATGATCCAAGGCACACCACATCCTCTGTAAAACATGGTGGAGGCAACGTGATGGCATGGGCATGCATGGCTTTCAATGGCACTGGGTCACTTGTGTTCATTGATGACATAACAGCAGACAAGAGTAGCCGGATGAATTCTGAAGTGTACCGGGATATACTTTCAGCCCAGATTCAGCCAAATGCTGCAAAGTTGATTGGACGGTGCTTCATAGTACAGATGGACAATGACCCCAAGCATACAGCCAAGCTACCCAGGAGTTCATGAGTGCAAAAAAGTGGAACATTCTGCAATGGCCAAGTCAATCACCAGATCTTAACCCAATTGAGCATGCATTTCACTTGCTCAAATCCAGACTTAAGACGGAAAGACCCACAAACAAGCAAGACCTGAAGGCTGCGGCTGTAAAGGCCTGACAAAGCATTAAGAAGGAGGAAACCCAGCGTTTGGTGATGTCCATGGGTTCCAGACTTAAGGCAGTGATTGCCTCCAAAGGATTCGCAACAAAATATTGAAAATAAAAATATTTTGTTTGGGTTATGTTTATTTGTCCAATTACTTTTGACCTCCTAAAATGTGGAGTGTTTGCAAAGAAATGTGTACAATTCCTACATTTTCTATCAGATATTTTTGTTCAACCCTTCAAATTAAACGTTACAATCTGCACTTGAATTCTGTTGTAGAGGTTTCATTTCAAATCCAATGTGGTAGCATGCAGAGCCCAACTCGCGAAAATTGTGTCACTGTCCAAATATTTCTGGCCCTAACTGTATACTGGATTTGTTATCATCAGGATGTAGAGTGTGAGTAGAGGGTATATGGAGGCTGCATAGCCCCTTTGCTTCTATACTATGAATCTACTGTAACTTCATGCGTGTTTGGTATCTCTGAAAAAATATATTTTTACCTAAAAGCAAAGCAATACAAAAGGAGAATATCTCAGTAATTTGGTGCCCAATGGGACATGCCAAAATGTTTGTTATTGTGTATATGTGTGTATATATATATATCTGTGTGTGTGTGTGTGTGTTTCTTGTGTGTATCTCCAGAAATTGTATCATTAAGCTTGATGAAGAGGCCATAGTGTCTCGAAAGCTTGCCTTGCTTTTTCTTACCATTTTTTCAGTTAGCAATTCTAAAGTATCAACCACTGAGGACTCTCACATTGTAGTATTTGTCATATATCTGTTATATATATTCCGTATAGATGTCTATTTGCTGTTTATTCAACCAAAAGCATAGGGAAGTATAGTAGGCTCCGATAGAATTTTACTACAGCCATATTACAGATACAAATTAGAGGTTGGATAAAGCATAAAGCTATAATACAGTTATGATGACTTAAAGAGAACCTGTCACCAAGAAAAGGCAATCTAATCTGCAGCCATCATGTTATAGAACAGGGGGATAGAGAACATTGATATATAGTTTTGTGAGAAAAGAATAAGTAAAATTTGAGATTGCATCATTTAATCCTCTGCTCTTTCTGGGTCTTTGGGTCCAGTGGGCAGGGCTATCAGTGATTGACAGTTATATTTGTATGGTTATGTGGCGCCCCACTGGCCAGTGCGCCACTACAGGGGTACTGCACCCAGATAAGTGTGTGGACTACCCCGGTCACCAGAGGATGGTAGTGTTAAACCTGAGGTCCTCATCCTGGCATTCATACACTTATATCTAGGGGACCAATTGGCTAAACCCGTAACCAGGGTAACCGGTCCCGGTGGGAGGAGGAAAGGTGCAGTAAAAAGAGCGGGAATAGCAGTGGAGTGAGTGAAGAACTGTGAGGGAGGACGAAAAAGGAGGGACCCTGCGAGGCTCGCAGTGGAGGGTGCCTGCAAACGAAGGCAACCCAGACAGAAGGGGGATCCCTGGCTTGTGCAAGCCCCATGCCGGACTGTACCGATAGCCAGTCCGGGAGGGAACCCAGTCCAAAGCGGAGAACCGGCTCCGAGTGCAGTGCAGGAAAGTTTAGCTCTGAGCCACCAAAACGGAGGGTCACAGGCCTTCATATAGCCATGACCCAGTCCAACGCACGTCCCCACCAGGATCTCCGTCCAGGGTTTGAGCCCTTAGAGAAAAGGGTAAACTCTAGCAGATCCGTGGACCTGGTAGTAAGAGGGCTCCGTGTAGGGCAGCGCACAGTAGTAAGGAGAGCATAGTGAGAGAGAAGGACAGAGGAAGAAACCCGAGGGAACATCATTAGGGCCTCAGAGAGACTTTGCATCCTTTGGTGACTATCTGGCCAGCTACCCGTGACTGTCTACCTTGTGAACTGCTAAAAAGTCGCCAGTAAATACCCGTGCAGAGCTAGAAGGTCTCCTGTGTTTTTCTTCTACTACGTCAACAGGTACTATACTGTACTGCCCTGGGGACTCTGCTCCACCTGTGAGGAGCGATATCATCTGGCTGCCTACCCATCGTCCCTAGTCGTCTGCTGGCAGCGCTGGTGCCATCACCAGACACCGCAGGTGGCGTCATAAATTACTTTTATTTTATTTTTGCAACCCCTTTTTGAGCGACCAACAGGGCCACGGCCCCGGGCACCGGCCACCGCTGACAGCATCCATGACTTTTTTTTTTTTATAACCATTAATTTTCATTGAACAAGATATTTGCAATTGGGATAATACATAGGTAAGTAGAATGTCACAAATCCGTCCCCGCTCGCGTCACCGAATCCATTCTCTATACAAAGAATCTCTGCCAACTAATTAAAGTTACAGCTCCCCGCAAAGCGGGCGAAGCCTGCAAATGAGGTCGGCAGGGCGGTGGAACCTATAAAATAGTCAAAAGCATTTACCAATGGACAAAGATAACTGAACAGAAAAGTAAAGTGGCAACAATGAAGTCGAACAAACAAGTAAGACAAAGACAGGACAGGATGGGGGAGGGGGTTGAAGATGGGACAGGAAAATGTGGGGAATCCTGTTGGCCGGAAGGTCCGAACTAGAGAGGTGATGAGTCCGAGCTGGCTGTGTAATAATCCAAAGGAGACCAGACCGCTAAGAATCTGTCCCTGAGTCGTTCAGTAAGGCCATGAGATGTTCCATCCGCCTAACATCTAAGATTCTTCTCCTAAGGCTCTGCAGGGAGGGTGGATTCGGTTGTTTCCAGCACTATGCAATCAGACATGATCAGACCGCCGTAAGGATATGAGAAAGAAGTCTGAAAGCCTGTTTACCCAATCCCGGAGCCCCCGAACCCAGGACGAACACAAGGGGGTCCAAGTCAAGATGTTCATAGAGGATTTTATCCATCACTGTTTTCACCTGGACCCAAAAAGGCATAATCTTCGGGCATGACCAGAATATGTGTACAGTGGAGCCCAAACCTACCCCACACCTCCAACAAGTCGAAGGTATAGAGGGTCCAGCCTGTGAAGGACCTTGGGGGGTAGTACCACAGCAGCAATACTTTATACAGTGCCTACAAGTAGTATTCAACCCCCTGCAGATTTAGCTGGTTTGATAAGATGCCAATAAGTTAGAGCCTTCAAACTGCAAACGAGAGTAGGATTTATTAACAGAAGCATAAATCTTACAAACCAAAAAGTTATGTTGCTCAGTTGAATTTTTATAAATTTTAAACATAAAAGTGTGGGTCAATTATTATTCAACCCCTATGTTTAATATTTTGTGGAATAACCCTTGTTTTGCAATTACAGCTAATAATCGTCTTTTATAAGACCTGATCAGGCCGGCACAGGTCTCTGGAGTTATCTTGGCCCACTCCTCCATGCAGATCTTCTCCAAGCTATCTAGGTTCTTTGGGTGTCTCATGTGGACTTTAATCTTGAGCTCCTTCCACAAGTTTTCAATTGGGTTAAGGTCAGGAGACTGACTAGGCCACTCCACCACCTTGATTTTTGCCCTCTTGAACCAGGCCTTGGTTTTCTTGGCTGTGTGCTTTGGGTCGTTGTCTTGTTGTAAGATGAAATTACGACCCATCTTAAGATCCTTGATGGAGGAGCGGAGGTTCTTGGCCAAAATCTCCAGGTAGGCCGTGCTATCCATCTTCCCATGGATGCGGACCAGATGGCCAGGCCCCTTGGCTGAGAAACAGCCCCACAGCATGATGCTGCCACCACCATGCTTGACTGTAGGGATGGTATTCTTGGGGTCGTATGCAGTGCCATCCAGTCTCCAAACGTCACGTGTGTGGTTGGCACCAAAGATCTCGATCTTGGTCTCATCAGACCATAGAACCTTGAACCAGTCTGTCTCAGAGTCCTCCAAGTGATCATGAGCAAACTGTAGACGAGCCTTGACATGACGCTTTGAAAGTAAAGGAACCTTACGGGCTCGTCTGGAACGGAGACCATTGCGGTGGAGTACGTTACTTATGGTATTGACTGAAACCAATGTCCCCACTGCCATGAGATCTTCCCTGAGCTCCTTCCTTGTTGTCCTTGGGTTAGCCTTGACTCTTCGGACAAGCCTGGCCTCGGCACGGGAGGAAACTTTCAAAGGCTGTCCAGGCCGTGGAAGGCTAACAGTAGTTCCATAAGCCTTCCACTTCCGGATGATGCTCCCAACAGTGGAGACAGGTAGGCCCAACTCCTTGGAAAGGGTTTTGTACCCCTTGCGAGCCTTGTGACCCTCAACGATCTTGTCTCTGATGGGCCTTGGAATGCTCCTTTGTCTTTCCCATGTTGACCATGTATGAGTGCTGTTCACAAGTTTGGGGAGGGTCTTAAATAGTCAGAAAAGGCTGGCAAAAGAGATAATTAATCCACACATGTGAAGCTCATTGTTATTTGTGCCTGAACTACTTCTTAATACTTTAGGGGGACCAAACAGAATGCTGGTGGTTTGAGGGGTTGAATAATAAATAACCCTCTGAATTAACTTTTAACGCTTTTAAAAAAAAAAAATTTTTGGCTGCAGTGCATTTCCCACTTCCAGGCTGATCTACAGTCCAAATGTCACAATGCCAAGTTAATTCCGCATGTGTCAACCAGCTAAATCTGCAGGGGGTTGAATAATACTTGTAAGCACTGTATATGTTCTCTTTATATAGGGTGCATACTGAAGTTTTAGAGGCATACCTCCATATGGCCCCCCATTCCCGTTCAGAGATCCTCCTCCCCAAGGCGGGCTCCCACTTTGACATATAAAGAAACGGTCTGTCCTGCCCCTCCCGGGGATCAGAAATTAATATATAGATCGCAGATATCAAGCCCCTGGTGTCTGTGTTCCCCCTACAGATTCGCTCAAAGTCCGTGGGGACAGAGACTCCTGCCATACCAAACAGGGAATTAGCCACATCTTTAATTTGTAAGTATTGAAAGAATTCTCTACTGGATAGGGAGAAGTGTCGTTTAAGATAGTCGAAAAACTGAAGTTCCATGGTCTTCCCGTCGATAATATCAGCAAATCTAAATAAACCGGCTTTCAACCAGGGGTGCACCATAGACGATTCCAGACTACTTGGGAGCAGAGGCTGATAGAGGAAGGACACCAGGGAAGAGCATGGCGACATGAGGGCAAACCGCTTGGTACAATCAGTCCACAGCTCACAGGTGAACTGTATGGGACCCAGCAGTGGAGAGGAGGGGTTAAACCGGGCAGGCGACCACAAGAGGGAGTTAGGATGTATAGGGGAAATGCATAGTTTCTCTACCTCATTGCACTTACTATACGCCCATAAGGGAGTCCAACAAGGGATTCTTCGTAAGTGGGTAGCTCAATAGTACTTTAGGACGTCTGGTACTGACAGCCCCCCTCTTGTTTTGTGGGTCATAAGGACTTCCCGCACCACTCTGTGTCTCTTATGATGCCAGATAAACCCAATGATGGCAACCTGGAGGGACTTCAGCTCTGAGAGAGGAATCATAACCGGCAAAGTTTCGAAGGCATAGATGAGTTTGGGGAGCAAGTTTATCATTACCGCCGTCATCCGACCCATCAATGAGAAGGGAAGCGATAGCCACCTTGTCAGTGTCGCCTTTAAGTTGCGAAAAAGGAGGGGGGAGTTGGCTTCATTACACCAGACATTTGACAAATGAAGACATTTTACTATTACAATGAATGTCTTTTTATTGTGTGTAAAGATAATTGTAGTTTATGGGCCCAATTATAATGATTGTGTGGCCTAGGGGCATCTAAATTCATTTGTAATTGGAGATAATGTGAGATCTTCACACATCATAAGTAAAGCATGGCCTCAAGGGTATCTACGGTACAAAAAGTAAAAAAATGCTACCTGAAATTTGTACTGAAAAGTTTCCCCAAACACTATGGTGGATTTGGAAGTTATAACCTACAGGATAAATAAAGTTTAATATTCAAATACCGTGTAATGACCTGATGAACGTACAGAACACTCATCCTTTGTTAGCGCATCTTCTCATTTAAGTAATTAAGTAACGAGCCATATGGTGGAACAGATGCCACTTAAACGAAATGATGGAGCCTATCACATCATAGCACCTTACTGTCTACGAGTTTGTTTTTAATGATATTTCTGTAGACCAGGTTACAATAATAATAATAATAATTATAATAATACCTTTTAGGATAATATTAACGGAGATTTATTTGCATAGATACCTACAGCAGATAATCTGCCAAGCTTTCAGGCACTGCCTATTACTATCACTAATGGATAAACTCATACACAGTGTATATTTCTATGTCTTTCTATCTATCCCTATCTTTTTATCTTGTGAGTGCCAGCTAGCGGATGTAGGCACCCTGTAAATAAAGGTCTTCTTACAAGCTTTGTTTCCTTTCTTTCAGGGAGAGAGCTCTTTTGCATATTTTCACAATCGACGTTGCATATATATATATATATATATATATATATATATATATATGTATATATATATATATATATATATATATATATGTAGGTGGCAGGAGCGTAACTACAACAGGTGCAGGGGATACAATTGAACCTGAACTCTGGAGCCTAGGGGCCCCAAAAGTCCCATTGGCCTATAGAAAAAGACTATGCTATTTAAGATATGCAATAATTGGCTCATGAGTTTCAAGTTATGCCACTGGTGGCTGGTCTCCCTAAAGAGGAGCCATTATCCTTCCAAAATTACTGGTCTCTCCAGATAGTTTGCTACATGTGCTCTCTGTTAAAGGGGTTATCCACTTTTGGGGAAACATTTTTTTCCCTACCTAAAGTCATGGATTTTTGGATAAAAATCATTTTTGCAATAGTGTTTCATCAAAAATTATAGCACTATTTGCCTTGCATATCTTTTGTGTTGCACTCTTGCTGGCTGCAGAATGGGTTAACTGAGAATCTGTCAGTGAGCACACGGAGACAGTCCAATGGGAGGGATTCTAACCTTTTTTTTAGCTCCTTAAAGCTGGTTTATATCCACAGACCACATCAAATTTGAACGTGCAGGGAAACAAACGACTGGAAATACAAAACAGTGCAACATTTTTAATGATATCCAATACATTAGTTAAAAATTCCCTATCCTTCCCACACTATCTAAGTGATTTTTTTTACTACTTTCTCTTTGATGACACTTTGATTGAGAATCCCAATGCATGTTGGGATACTCAAATGAGTCACCATCAGGGGGCAGAGGCCGCGGTCACTGCCGCAGCCTCCGTTCCCTCCCTGAAACGAAGTGTCATCAATGGCAACTGTTTCAGGGATTGGGTGTGTCCCCGCTCCACTGAGCATCAGTTTTTAATTCTGACAAACGCTCCTTAGATTCCGGTGACTGTTCTTCTGCGTGCACAGTGACAGCGCACTCTCTCATCAGCTCTGATCAGAAGTGACGAGCCGCCACGAGAGCGCACTGTCATTGCACATTGTAAGAAGAGAACGAGCGAGCAGAAACCAGTGCTGTCTTTGCAAACAGGTAGTGCTGGTCTCTGCTCACTAGTTCTCTTCTTACAATCTGCAATGACAGTGCGCTCTCGTGCCGACTTATCACTTCTGATCAGAGCTGATGAGAGAGTGCGCTGTCACTGTGCACTGAAAAGAACAGTGACAGGAATGTAAAACAGCAAGATAGGGATTGTACCTCCAGTTGCTCTTCTATTATATGTTTATGTTACAACAATTCATCTAAATTTTGCAACAAGATAGCATATGGATAAACCAGCAGAAATTAGTACCGGCTACAATTATAACTGTTGTCAAGTTTGTTGTTATTTCTTGGGTGCTTCTCAACCCTTTTCAGCCTAAAAGCCAAAATCAAATAGGAGACATAAAGCAACATTACATAATAAAATGAATAAGTCACATTTCACATTGATCACTTTACTAGAATGGCTACATGTTATAACAAAGAACAGACGGTCACCAATCAGAACAATAAAAAAAATAATACAAAAATGCCAACTGTAATGTGCCAATGCAAAGATACTGTGCCAGTGCCGTGTCCTATTCTACATTGCCAACTGCCATGCCAAGTGCCTGCTATATGATTCTGGCCTTAAACCCAAGAGCTTGTTAAATGCCTCTTAGCTTAGTGCCAATTGGAATCAGGCTTTGTTTACATTGGCCTTTGAGGCTCCAAAGCAGATTCCATCAAAAAAACTCCAGAAAATTGGAGCAGCAAGTTGCATTATAGTTTTCAAGAAAAAAGACAAAACACTATGACGGAAACTCGATGGACTACTATTAAAACACAATATGGTCCATTTGGTCTCCATTGATTAATTTCATGTGATGGATCATCACAGCTTTCAATTCCTTTATTCTGCGCATATGATGGAAGGATAAGTGAATTCAATAGAGATTTGAACCTAGCCTGGCTATCTTCTATGTAAATCCAAAAAATTTTAAATCTGTTGTCTCATCATCTGACATTGGAGTGCTGCTCCCATTTTATTGATTTGTGTTTTATCTAACAGTTGGAAGTCATTTAATGGAACTCCAAGAGTCATATATACGAGTCCTAGATGTAAAGTAATTCTTAGGGTCCTTTCACATCAGCGGTTTTGCGCTGATCGCGGCAGTTGCTGTGAAAAAAACGCAACTGCCGCGATTACCGCATAATGCTGCACTTGCGGTGTACTTACGGCAAGCCCCATACAATGTATATGCCGGCTTGTGGCAGGTGCGGCAAGTGCGGTATCGGCACTTGCGGCAGTGAAAAAAACTGCAGCTGACCGCGTTTTTTTCGCGGCTGCACCTGCGGCAAGTGCCGATACCGCACTTGCCGCACCTGCCGCAAGCCCGCATATACATTGTTTGGGGCTTGCCGCAAGTACACCGCAAGTGCAGCCGTTATGCGGTAATCGCGGCGGTTGCGTTTTTTTCACCGCAACTGCCGCGATCAGCGCAAAACCACTGATGTGAAAGCAGCTTTACACCTTTGTAACTCCTCAGTAGATGGCAGCACTGGTATGCAGCAGGTACTGGCCTGTTCAGTACAATGTACATCTCCAGTTGGTGGGAAGCCTTAGCAATGAACGGTTGTGTTGTTACAGTGTAAAGAATGGAACCCTGCGCAGTCGGTCAATACGATTTAAGCAATGTGCTGTCATTGAATTCTTGACAGCAGAAAGTGTCACCCTGTTGTGAATTCATTGTAACTCCCTCCAGTGGTTGTTGCTGGTGATGCAGCTGACTGTGTGGGCTTCACAGGTGATGGTGATGATTGGCAATCTGGTTCTTGGAGCATATAATGGTTTGAAGTGGATCAATCCTTGCCAGTTGTCTTTGGTTCCTGGAGGTGTTCACATCTCTCTGGTTTCTTCTGCTCTGTGGAATTCTTTGCAAGCTAAGTGGATGGTTTTTTTGATATTTTGTGGCACACTTTTGTGTGCTTAAGGTTCTGCTTATGTTTTGTCTTATTCTGAGTTTGGGTTTGCAATTTAGTCTGTATATTTGTTTATCTGCTCTCAGATAGGAAGTTTTCTTCCTAGGAATTTTACCATTCACTATTATCTGTTATTTCTAGTTCTGCTGGCATTTGATTTATAGAAGTCTGCAGATATAGAGGGCGCCGAGTCTTAGTGACTCAGGGTAATTTTTGTTCTATCTGCTGTTGGCGTTTTTTTTTTATAGTGTTTTATACTGACCGCAATAATATTCTATCCTATCTTTCCTATAAAGCTGGTTTGGCCTCTTTTGCTAAACCTTTTACTCTGCCTACTCTGCCTGTGTTTGTTTTTATTTCTCTTGTTTCCCAGTTAATATCTGTGGGGGCTTGCTATTCTTTTTGGGGTTCTGCTCTGAGGCAAGATAGCTTTTCCTGCATCCATCTTTGGGAGCGGTTAGTTCTCCGGCTGTGCAGGGGTGTCTAGGTCTGGTTGGTTACATCCCACGGCTACTTCTAGTTGCGGTGTGTAGTCAGGGAATGCGGTCAGTATAGTTCCAACGACTCCTGTGGAATATGAATGTTACTACAGAGTCATCGGTTCATAACATCACCCCAAAGGAAATTCTTTAGAGAATGTAAGCAGTTTATGGTGATTGTGCTGATGCACTGTGCGTCGATAGGCCAGTAAGTTTAAAGATGGTAAGGCGGGAATGTCTTACTTGCATGACAAAGAAAGAGTTGAATGTCCTGACTATGTAATATTAACACAAAGACCCAGAAAAAGAAATTCAAGACACAGTCCTCTGCTGGAAAGATCATGGCATTAATGTTTTGGAAAAGGGAATATTGGTAATTAAAGAGCACATTCTGAGGATTATTTCTGCGTTTGATTTATTAAAATATTCCTATCGAAACCCAATTTACGAAGGTGGAGGCATTACTTTTCATTCAACCTCATTCAGGAAGCTGCTTTTCTCAAAAATGAGGAACATCCTTTCTAAAAGAATCTACAATACACCAAGACTGGCCAAATATGTCTGCCATGATATGGGCCTGCAGCCATAAAATGGGCGGCCTTCTTTCTCTCTATTTCGACACTGTGTCTTCGATATATTATTGAGTGGTGTATAATGACAAGCTCCTAAAAAGTTGAAAATCATTAAAGGGATTGTGCAAGACTATTCATTTATTTGTTACTTTGTGTCTAAAGGTGCCTGGCATCCATGTCTGAGGCTTCCTGTGACATCACGTAGACAGAGCAGCAGCAGCTTTCCACTTGGCATTGTTGACATGTCTGATAATGTCAGGCTGACTGACACCAGGGAGACGGCTGTCAATCACTGTGATGTTAGCACTCATACCTCCTCGACAGAGCAGTCCAGAAGAGGAAGAGCTGCTCTGCTGACGTGAAGAACAGGAAAGTAGTTAGTAACAATAATGTTGGTATATTGCATATAATATATATATTGTGCTAAATGATGAAGTGCTGAATTTTAATTGCATCCCTTAATTGTAAAATTTCAGAAATAGAACTTGTATGACAACCATGTATTTAGGTGACTATGGCAGCACAAGTTTTAATTAGCTTTCAATATGGGTTCTGAAAATGATATTCTCCCGCTGTACACATAACTCATATAAAGCCTGTGTATATCTAGATGTACAGCTAAGAAGCTTAAAGACGTAAAGATGTGAGCTTTTCCCCAACTACAGTTTAAAAAGCTATGCTTACTTCTCCTCCCCAGGTACAGTGCATGTTGTTATTTGACTGCTGATGTCACATGGACAGCACTGCAGACAGTCACTGAGCTCAGTGACGGGGGTGCTGTCAACACGGCAGAGTTGCTGAACTCAAACTCACCGTGATGTTTGCATTGCAGCCAATAACAGACACCAGTTGCAATTCAGTGATGTACCCAGGTAGGGTAAGTAAATCACAATTTGGGATTGACAGTATAATTAGCTGTCAGTATGTCGTTGGCGTATAGGAGGAAATTGAAGTATGTGGAGGAACCCCCCACAAACATGAGGAGAACATACCAATTTTTTTGTTGTATTTGAATCCAGGACCCAAGCACTCCAAAGCTACAGTGCAAACTACTGAGCCATTGTGCTAAATTCTGTGACCCATTGATAAAACATCCATGACTCAGGGCCAGTATTAGGGGAGGGAAAAACAAACAAATCCCCAGGAACCCCAATCCCTGTCTAGAATATATGAACTCCTGGTAGGTATATACGTGTCATCATGATTCTGTGTGAATGTGCTGTGTGTATACATATTTGCATGTGCTCAGTGTACACATGCGTGTGTGCTATGTGTGTATACATATGTGAGTATGTGCTCAGTGTATACACATGCGTGTTATGTGTGTGTATGTGCTCAGTGTATGCATGTGCGTATGTGCTGTCTGTGCATACTCAGTGTATACATGTGTGTTATGTGTATATATACATAGGTGTGTATGTGCTCAGTGTATACATGTGTGTGCGCTATGTGTGTGTGCTTGGTGTATACATGCTCATGTGCGTATACATAGGTGTGTGTGCTTGGTGTATACATCCGTGTGTGCTATGTGTGTATACATACAGTATGTGTGTGTGTTCTCGGTGTAAACATGCGTGTGTGCTATTTATGTGTATACATATGTATGTGTGCTCGGTGTATATATGTGTGTGCTATGTGTGTATACATATGTGTGTGCGCTGTGTGTGTGTATACTGTTGCTCTCAAAAGTCTACATACCACGGCAGATTTTTTGCCATTTTTCAGAGAATGTGAATGATGACACAAAACATTTTTTCCACTCATGGTAAGTGGTTGAGTGAAGCCATTTACTGTCAATTTTACTGTGTTTTCTCTTTTTAAATCATAATGATAACCAAAAACATCAAAATGACCTTGATCAAAATCTCACATACCTCAGGTCTTAATACCGTGTATTGCCCCCTCTAACATCAATGACAGCTTGAAGTCTTTTCTGGTAGTTGTGGATGAGGCTCTTTATTTTCTCAGATGGTAAAGCTGCCCATTCTTCTTGGCAAAAAGCCTCCAGTTCTTGTAAATTCCTGGGCTTTCTTGCATGAATTGCGTGCTTGAGTTCTCCCCAGAGTGGCTCAATGATGTTGAGGTCAGGAGACTGAGATGGCCCTCCAGAACCTTCACTTTGTTCTGCTGTAGCCAATGACAGGTCGACTCAGCCTTGTGTTTTGGATTGTTGTCATGTTGGAACGTTCAAATTCACCCCATGCGCAGCTTCTGGGCTGATGAGTGCAAATTTGCCTCTAGTATTTGCTGATAATGTGCTGCATTCATCTTTCCTTCTACTGTGACCAAGTTTCCAGTGTCTTTGTAGCTCACATATCCCACATCACCAGCAATCCACCTCAATGCTTTATAGTCGGATTGGTGTTCCTCTCATCATAGGTCTTGTTGACACCTCTCCAAATATAACGTTTATGGTTGTGGCCAAAAACTTTGATCTTGGTCTCATCACTCCAAATTACCTTGTTCCAGAAGTTTGAAGGCTTGTCTCTGTGCTGTTTGTCGTATTGTAGGCGAGATACTTTGTGGAATGTATGCAGTAATGGCTTTCTTCTGGCGACTCGACCATGCAGCCCATTTTTCTTCAAGTGCCTCCTTATTGTGCATCTTGAAACAGCCACACCGCTAGTGTTCAGTGAGTTCTCTATTTCAGCTGTTATTTGTGGGGTTGTGGGGTTTTCTTTGCATCTTGATCAATTTTTCTGGCAGTTGTGGCCAAAATGTTTGTTGGTCTAACTGATCGTGGTTTGGTTTTTACAGAGCCCCGGATTTTCCATTTGTTAATCACAGTTTGAACACTGCTGAGTGGCATTATCAATTCCTTGGATATCTTTCTGTATCCTTTTCCTCTTTTATACAGTTAAACTATCTTTTCTCGTAGATCCGTTGACAATTATTTTGTTTTCCCCATGACTCACAATCCAGAAACGTCAGTGGCTGGATGAAAGATGCAAGAGTCTGTCACAGGTCACAGGTGAGGATGTTACCTTTATTAGCCATTCATACACATTTGTGTATGTTATCAGGCCAAAATCACCAAGGTATATGAACTTTTGATACGGGTCATTTGGATGTTTTTGGTTATCATTATGATTAAAAAAAGAAAACACAGTAGTTTGACACTAAATGGCTTCACCCAACCACTCACCATGAGAGGAAAAAAGGTTTTGTGTTATCATTCATATTCTCTGAAAATAGGCCAAGAAAGCAAAAAATCTGCCAGGGTATGTAAACTTTTGAGCACAACTGTACATATGTGTGTGCTATGTATATGTATACATATGTGGGTGTAACATACAGTGTTTATGTCACATACTATGTGTTGTGTGTATGTATCTTCCACATTTCTAAATCCTCGCAGCGCAGATGAGAGTTCATAGAGGTAAACATGTCGGCAATCGCTCATCGAATGAGCAAAATGTTGCTCAGTCATCATGTGATTGGATTGTTTATGGCAGAACAAAATTCATTGTTCTCAGCAGCACATCGCCCAGTGTACACTGCAGAAGATCTGCTGATAGAATGATACTGTAGGGACAGAGTGATCTAGTAGTGAGTCTAGTAGTACTGTACTGTAGTGAGTCTAGTAGTACTGTACTGTAGTGAGTCTAGTAGTACTGTCTTGTAGTGAGTCTAGTAGTACTGTACTGTAGTGAGTCTAGTAGTCGTTCTGTGCCCCTTATGCTCATTCTCTGTAAAGATAGATATATTGTTGAGCACACTTGTTTAATGGTCTGAACTCAGCGCATGAAAATGTAACCCTTGAGTGTGATAATGCAATATGTGAGCACTTAGGGCCCCACTTTACACTTCGGCACAGGGCCCCACTTTGTGGCCCCACTTTGTCTATAACTGGCCCTGCCATCACTTGGATCGTTTATGATGAAAACTTTCATAACTATTAAAGTTTTATAAACATGAGATGTGCAGAATAGCTCTTCCAATTGGTACATTATAGAGATACCTCCAGTGTTTTCTTGGCTAGATGTGAACTGTTCCACTGTGCATGATGTGTTCAGTCTGAACAAAAGCCAAACTGTGTCTGATATCTGCACATTGAGATTACAGATTGCCAATTATCGTAATTATCATTAAAATGAATAAAAAATAGTAATGTGATGTATAAATCACAAGGATACAACATATACTGCCACCACTGGGGAATTACTGGAGAATTACTACTTTTGTGTAATTGTAATACCACATATCATTGCAATTATGGAAGACAAAAAAGCAAAAGGTTATCAGCAAGCACAAATGTTTAGGCTTTATATCAGTAAAATTACAGTAATACATAATAACAAAATATAGTTATCAAAATTGGGTACATTGACTTTCCATTATAAAACTCCTGGATATCCAGATGGCGTCTTAGTGGATAAATGTAAGAGCATAGATAAATATTACACACCATGTATGGTTACCAGCAGTAGACGAGGTTTCCTGTCCCCCCACTACGCAGAACAGTAACAGTCACAGTCTTGATGTCGTCATTGCACACACAACATCACCAATAAGGTCAAGTACATTTGGTAAATTACCCCAAAAGAAATAGACCCTAGTGTGGAATGATTAGATACAAAATCCGATAGAAAATCAGTTTGTTTTTCCACTAAACCATTGTATCCCTCTATTGTGTCAGACCCTAAATCCATCGTAGGATTATATATGGGTGGCCAGTCCGATTGTCACTGAGCTATAAAGGAATCAAATGGTGATGTTCATTATAGGTTTACTAAAGGGAATCTGCAGGCGTTAAAAAAAACAAAAACAAAGAGCTTCTCTCATCAGGGTCTGCACTTGTTTACAAAAACTAAAGGCTTCATTACCTTAGGATTACCATTACAGGACTAAAAAGTCATGTGCATGGCAGTCTGACACGTCCCTGCTGTGATTGACACCTCACTGTCAATGCAGCTATCTCAACTCTGCTGTGTTTCTGAAAATAAATTCTTTGATAGTGTTAGACCAACTGCAGCCAGTTATCTACTTGATACTGGATTCAAGGTTTCTTTGCCTACAATATGTTGCTGTCATATGAGGTAGCAAAAACCTGCTGATGGATACAGATTCTCTTTAAAAGAGTTGTTCTAGTAACACAATTTACTGCCTCTCCTAAGAATAGGTGATAAATGTATGATTCTTTGGGGTCTGACTGCTGAGAGCTCCACCAATCCTGAGAACTTGGAGGGACAAAGTCCTGGTATGGAGTGGTAGTTGTCAAGTGCAACCACAAGTCCTATAGGTTGTCAGTACTTGTGAATAACATGGCTCAGTAGTTAGCACTGCAGTCTTGCAGCGCTGGGTCCTGGGTTCAAACCCCACCAAGGACAACATCTGCAAGGAGTTTGTATGTTCTCCCTGTGTTTGTGTGGGTTTCTCTGGTTTCCTTCCACACTCCAAAGACGTACTGATAGGCTGGTTATATTGTGAGCCCCAATGGGGTCAGTTTTGCTGATGTACGTAAATTGCTGGGTAAACATTGGCACTATATAAGTAAATAGATATTATTATAATAAGTAATAACTTATTTTTAGCAAAATATCCCTTATATAAAGAAGTTATCAATTAAGATAGAAATATACACCCACAGTACATAATACTGGTGACAAAGCTCTTTTAGTCCAGGCAACAAAATTGCAACAACTTGCAAAATCCCACAACTCTGACATTGTGTGCCGCCAAGGGTGGAATCGGAGCAGTGCTAGGCATTCCAAGAACAATGCAGGAATTTGTATAATTTGCATTACATCCTTAACAGGTTTTTTTAGCCACAAATCTACACATCAAGGCAAAAAAAATGTCAACAGAGGGGGACAGGAGCAGCTTATAATGAGGACAATCTGGGCTTCTGGGACCCTGGCTACCCTTAATCCGCCCCTGGAGGAGGATAACCCCTTTAGTGTTATCATTAGGTGATCATTTTTAGGCTTTTTACAAAAATAGCATTGGTGACATGCTCTCTCACTCTTCAGGATAGGCTAATCATTTTAAGGGTATGCCATCCCAATATATACTGTGGTATATTATCTATGTATACAGCTGGCTATACACTAGTGGAGGCACACCACAGAGAGAAAAAACTGTCCCCAAAAAGGCACCAAAAATTAATTATCTACTAACAAAGAAACAAGTGCAATAAAAAAAAACCAATACAAACGTGATTAAAAAATATATCAACTTTTATTCACAAATGCTAAAAATAAGACACGATTTAAGTTATAAACATACAGGTGCATAGAAATAGGCAAGGTCAAGTAAAGGACCAAACAATCCAAACAGCAAAAAAGTGCTCCATACTTCACAGCTCATAAAAAAAAAGATAAAACAAAAAAATACTAACAAAAAAAGACAATTTCATAAGAGAAGTAAAATCGCCCTGAAATGTAGATAGAGGACCACCCTCCAAACCGAGCCGCTATCTATACTTAGGGAAGTCCTCACTTAGACACCAGTGTCTATCAGGGAAGCAGATAAGAATAGGACCGTCCATTCCGCTATGTAAATCTAGATGAGCAGTGGGTACATGAAAGAAACGGTATGTTGGGTTTAGTCTGTATAGTCGTTGCCAAAAGTTTTGAGACTGAGTTTTTATAGCGGCAATTTGCATTAACTGTACATTGTTATCATACGTGATCAGATTAATTGAAAATCTTATTTTCACTGTATTTCAGCCCTGTCAAAAATGGCTAATATCACTCTGTCATGCTGATTGAATAGCAGACTGGATGCTTTAAAATGAGGCTGGTGCTTGAAATCACTGTCTTCTTCTGTTAGCCATGATTACCCCCAAGGAAACACGTGCAGTCATCATTTCATTGCATCATAAAGGCTTTGTACATTGTTGCTACCGAGATTGACCCCAAAATCTAAAATGTATGAGATCATTAAGAACTTCAAAGAGAGAGGTTGACATGCTGTGAAGAAGGTTGTAGTGCACCATAGAAAATCCAACAAGTTCCTTGTTCGTCTCCTAAAGGGGTTAAGTTGCAGGATAGGTTCTACACCAGTGCAGAGCTTGCTTAAAGGGGTTGTCCGGGCTTATGTTTTATTTCATATTTATATTTAGGTTACAAAATGTTGACAATCTGCAATATATATGTTGTCAACATTTTGCAGGGTTTCCTAGATATAATACATTTACGGCTGGCAGGGAATGTCTAGAGGGCGTGATTGTGCATGGAAATAGGGAGCTGGTCGTTTCCACCTACTCTAGCACAATCACGCCCCCTCCCCTATTCCTAGTATGGCCAGCCACCCCCAGGACATACATGCCCGCCCCCTCCCCACTGTACACTATGGAATGCCACCACCCCCAGGGCTCCTACTGGCCACCCCAGCCCCTAACATCAGCACCCACCCTCTGCAAAACAGCGGTCCCCAGTGCACTGATACAAGGTGCCGAAACCGCTGCTGTGAAAGCGATTCCAGCACACAGTGTCAGTGCAGCAGGGAATCCGCTGCCTGTGTGTGCCGCCCACCCTGTGTACATTGCAGGCGGGGTCCGCAGCCCTGGTCCCGGTCATGTGCAGCCGGGGTCCACACTCTGTGCTGTGTGGAGCGGTGCCCGTCGCCCGATCTCTCCAGACCTCCAATACAACAGAGCCTGTGGAGCGGTCCTCTCTATACCGCTCCACCTGCTCTATGGTACTGGAGGTCTGGAGAGATCAGGCGACGGGCACCGCTCCACACAGCAGAGATACGGCTGAATAGAACAGGGACCAGGGCTGCGGACCCCACCTGCAATGCACGCAGGGTGAGAGGCACACACATGCAGCGGGTCCCTGCTGCACTGACATAGTGTGCCAGAATCGCTTTCACAGCAGCGGTTTCGGCACCTTGTATCAGTGCACTGGGGACCGCTGTTTTGCAGAGAGGGTGGGTGGTGATGTTAGGGGCTAGGGCGGCCAGTAGGAGCTCTGGGGGTGGTGGCATTCCATAGTGTACAGTGGGGAGGGGGCTGGCATGTGCACATGTTTCCTTGGGGGTAATCATGACTAACAGAAGAAGACAGTGATTTTAAGCACCAGCCTCATTCCCTGCCAGCCATAAATGTGTTATATCTAGGAAACCCTGCAAAATGTTGACAAAATGTATATTGCAGATTGTCAACATTTTGCAGCCTAGATATAAACATGAAATAAAACATAAGCCCAGACAACCCCTTTAAGAATGGCAGGAAGCAGGTGTTAGTGTATCCACACAAACATGGAGGCAAAAGATTTTGAGGGCTGAACAAAGTGGTGCTATCGGCGCCGATTTATTGACGACTTGCAGACTGCCCACAGACAATGCAGCGACAATGGAATTTAACTAGAAAAAGAGGAGGCAGGCAAATGGGAGGAACAGAAGAAGACTCTACCCCCAAGACCTGCCCAGATGCACAATGGTTTTACTTATTAGTGTTATATCCTGCTGACAAGTTCTTTTTAAAAATGCTTTGCAATGATTTTCTTTTCATATTGAAACCATTATTTAAAAAAAAAAAAAAATTATTACGGTAATTTATAATTTTTACACTGGCCACTGGGTTTTTTGTAGACTCTAACTTTCCCTCCTTTCACAGAAATCTTTTCCACAAGCTCCTTGCAAAATTTCTATTTTTTGTGAACAGATTCTGATGTGGAAAAAAAACATTTTCAAATTAAAAAAACATACAGTACATTCATCATGTTACCCTGATTTACACAACAGTTCCTTTTTCTGATGATACATTCTCTTTAGCCATGATCTAACAAAATGTGTAACTACCAAATAAAATCTAGCACCAGATAGGAAAATCTGTTTCAGTCAAAAGAAATGTGACAGTAATGTAATATCTGGAGGCAAATACCGTCCATGAAATGTCTTCTTTACTGTGGTTGGAAGTATAAGAGGATGCAGCACAGCACAGCTTATAGTAGATGGAGCTCTAAACCTTTCACCCCTTGGAGACATTTGCTGATCGCTATGCACTTGATCAGCAGTGACATTTCTCATTGTACAAAGGATTTAGTTATGGCTACCATAAAAATAATAATAATGTTCTCCGGCCAAACTCAAACTTGCAAGTTTATTGTTGCAGTTAATTTTTCCTTCATGTAATAGCGCTAAATACAATACAAGTTGAATTATTTTGACAAAATATAATGTTCTCCTTATTGAGAGATGACATGTCAGGTCTGACATGCCAATATAAGACTTAAAATGCCTGCAATCCTCCTCTGGGAAATTTAATATGCAAATCGCCTCTTCAACGAGGAGTTAAAGTCTAGCGCCACCTATTGGTCGTAGCAATCCTAAAAGTCAATATTGACCCTTTAACAAGCCTTATCATATGACCAAGGATATAAGTCAAACCAGAAACTCAATTTCACAGTGTCTGCAAATTTACAATATGATTTGGCCTATATCCTTGGTCAGATGATAAGGCTCGTTAAAAGGTAAATAAGGACTAAGGGTGCTTTCACATCAGCGTTTTTCGTAATTCGCGGCAGATGCGGTGAAAAAACCGCATCTGCCGCGTTTGCCGCATAACCGTTCCACTTGCGGCGCGGTTGCGTTTTTTTCTATGCAAAGTATAGGCGTACTTGCGGCAGGTGCGGCAAGTGCGGTTTTGCACTTGCGGCAGGTGCGGCCGCGAAAAAAACCGCGGCTTACTGCGTTTTTTTTCGCGGCCGCACCTGCCGCAAGTGCAAAACCGCACTTGCCGCACCTGCCGCAAGTACGCCTATACTTTGCATAGAAAAAAACGCAACCGCGCCGCAAGTGGAACGGTTATGCGGCAAACGCGGCAGATGCGGTTTTTTCACCGCATCTGCCGCGAATTACGAAAAATGCTGATGTGAAAGGGCCCTAAGGGATATATTCTGGCATACTAATCAAGCCATATTCCTATAGCTGTCATTTTGTGGTTCAGGTTGTCACTCTCATCCCCTCTTCAAGGAATAAGCACCCTCCTTTTGCTCTAAGGGCTAACTGATTCTCCTGGGAAAAAGGGTCTGTTAGGGCCCTTTCACATCAGCGTTTTTCATAATTCGCGGCAGATGCGGTGAAAAAACCGCATCTGCCGCGTTTGCCGCATAACCGTTCCACTTGCGGCGCGGTTGCGGTTTTTCCCATACAAAGTATAGGGGGACTTGCGGCAGGAGCGGCAAGTGCGGTTTTGCACTTGCGGCAGGTGCGGCAGCGAAAAAAAACCGCGGTCAGCCGCGGTTTTTTTCGCTGCCGCACCTGCCGCAAGTGGAAAACCGCACTTGCCGCATCTGCCGCAAGTCCCCCTATACTTTGTATGGGAAAAACCGCAACCGCGCCGCAAGTGGAACGGTTATGCGGCAAACGCGGCAGATGCAGTTTTTTCACCGCATCTGCCGCGAATTACGAGAAACGCTGATGTGAAAGGGCCCTTAATTAACTTTGTGAACTACAATATCCTCTTCCTAGCCAAATGGTCTCTTGACAAAAGGGTCAGGAATATACTGCTGTGAATACCCACTGAAGAAAGGAAGGCTACTGTCCAGCCCAGAACCAGAGGAAATGTGGGAGGGAAACCTGCAAAGCTCTGACAGGTAAACCAGACGGAGACCCATGGACAGATGTAGTGCTGTTTTCAGTGTGGGGGTGGGGGGAAACCAGACCCTTGCTTCTAATTTGTTTATTGGGTAGTCTATCATGAAAAAAGTTACTTAAAAAATATATAGAAAAGTAATGAATCACTGATCGCCTGCTGCTCACATTCCAACATTGCCTGGGTCACCTGCCTGTATCCATTACTGTATCCCATCTGGACACATAGGAAATAATAGGAAATGGCCAGTCAGCATATCATCGGTTAGAGTGATGACCAGTATTTGGTTGTGTAGGTGAATGTTTCCATAGAACTTTCTGAGTTGAGAAGGGACCAAATGTAAAAGCCATGAGAATGATCCCAAAAGCATCGAAAAAGAAGTGTCGGGGACTTGTGATACCTGGACAGACTGTTTACACAATATGTAGGGTATGTAATCTTTGTATCAGGTCTAATCTTGCACATTTCCTTCTGGGCTGTCTGCACTTTCATTACTTACTGTCATAATTAAATCTATAAATAGGGTTTAGGAGAGTTGTCAGAACAAGCAATTTGGATGAGATTTGCATTTCATTATTGCTTAGTTTTTTTCTCGCATCAACTTTTTGATATTATAAATCTACAACAGCGCAATGTTAGACATATACTGCATTTTGTAATGACATTGTAAGGGGTGAACTGATCTGATCTGCGGATTCTGCTGCTATAACGCAAAGAGATAAAATATTCACACGCAGCAGATTTATTGCAAAAATGTATGCAACTGTTTTTAATGTGCTGTAGATACATATGTAGTTATGGTGGAAGGAGCGTCTTCCTACCTCACAGGGAATGCAAGAGAAACAATGACCAAGTGTAATCCACATACACAGGGCAGTATATAAATAGAGGTCACATTACTGCTTTAGTAGTCCAAGTGTTGTTGGGTATGACCCCTTGGGAGGACTTCTGAGAAGCAGATATTCATGATTAGCGTTGAGGAGTCCATGTCTGTGATGACCCATCTCTGAATTGCTACCATCTGCTTCTAAAAAAGCCTAGAATCTGTGCCAGGTGAACTGCTATTATTGAAGATGTACAAAAAACAATAAATCTACTCTAGTCCGACATCTAGTTCTGTTCTCTATGGCAGCCGAATTAGGGCAGCAATCCTCTGCTGGGCATCCTGGGTTTTAAGCCATTGTCACAACGTTGCTTGAGGTCTAGAGACTAAGCCTCAGGCGAACATCATAATGTAGCAGACTCTTAGTAAGCAGCAAAGACACCCAAAATGCCGGGCAGAGGATTGCCAGAACTAAAAAAAAACAGTGCTCCAGTCCAGCTGACACTGAAAAAAGAACTGAGCGCCAGACACGGGTAGTTTGAATCTTTTTGCTCACACTAGTATTATAATGAGAACTCAACAAACTTGTGACTACATTAAAATTTAATGAGAACCTGTCATTTGCTTAAAAAAAATAAGATTAAAATTCCTGAGCTCCCCTGCTTTTGCATCTTTTTTCCATTTTGAGCTGTGTCACCCCATTGCAAATATATTCACATTTGTATCTTCAGGAGCGCAGCATGTGAAATCTCTGCTTGTAGTTCAACAGGGGTTTCTTCAGAGACTTCTGAGATTGGTGGTGCCTGGAAGTGGGGCTGAAAGCACACACCTCAGAAAATTCTTAAAGGGAACCTGTCACCCCTTTGGACGTTCTATACTGTGCCCACCAGCTGTAACAGGATGTAATTGGGGTTCCTGTAACCCCTCAATATGCCCAAACGTCACTCTGCATACCTCAGAAATACACTTGTATTCTCTCCTGTGCTGTATGGTAATGACTCCTAAAAAGGTACAGGAGGTCTGCTCTCTGTGGTCCTCGCCACCCCCAGCCTGCAATACTTGCCCCGCTCTTTTGAAACTGCAGCCTCTCCTGTGTATGGATGTTGATTGACAGGCACTACTCTCACGCCTGCGCAGTGGCACGGGTCATTGTGCTCCATTAAAGACGCAGTGCCCAAAGCCACGCGAGATTGTACTGCACAGGTGCAGACTTCACAAATCTCGTGAGACTTCAGACACTGTGCGTCTTCAATGGAGCACGGTGACTAGCGCCTGTGAGTAGTGCTTGTCAATCAACATCCATACACAGGAGGGGTGGCAGTTTCAAAAGAGCGGGATGGGTGTCCAGGCAGGGGTGGCGGGCCACAGAGAGCAAACCCTCCCGGACCTTTTCAGGAGTCATTACCATAGAGCGTGGGAGAGAATAAAAGTGTATTTTTGAGGTATGCAGGCTGGCGCTTGGGCATATAGGGGGTTAGAGGAACCCGAATTACATCCTGTTACAGCTTGTGGGCACAGTTTAGAACGCCCAAAGGGTGTGACTGGTTCCCTTTAAGAAATGCCTGATTGAACTACAAGCAGAGATTTCCTATACTGAGCTCCAGCTGCAGGCAATAAGTGGGCGCTCGTCAGCTGCAGCCAATGATGACGTTGTCCGCAACAAGTGGATGCAGCTGCAGCCAAGTGGACGCTCGGCAGCTGCAGCAATGGGTTGACATTTGTCAACTGCAGCAAATAAATGGATGCTCGTCAGTTGCAGCCAATGAGTGGATGCTTGTCAGCTGCAGCCAATGAGTGGACACCCATCAGCTGCAGCCCATGAGTGGGCACTCGTAAGCTGCAACTAATGAGTGAACTATCTTCAGCTGCAGCCAATGAGTAGACGCTCGTCAGCTGCAGCCAATGAGTCGATGCTTATCAGTTGCAGCCAATTAATGGTCGCTTATTATCTACCGCCAATGAGTGGACGCTCGTCAGGTGCAGCCAATGAGTGGATGCACATCAGCTGCAGCCAAAGAGTGGTCACTCATCAACTGCAGCCAATTAGTTAATGCTCGTCAGTTTCAGCCAATGAATGGCCGACTTATCATCTACAGCCAATGAGTGGACGCTCATCAGCTGCAGCCAATGAGTGGATGCGCATCAACTACAGACAAGGATTGGACACGTCATCTCCAGCCAATAAGTCGATGCTCGTCAGTTGCAGCCAATGAATGGCCACTTATCAGCTACAGCCAATGAGTGGACGCTCGTCAGCTGCAGCAAATAAGTGGATGCACATCAGCTGCAGCCAAAGAGTGGATGCGTATCAGCTAAAGCCAATGAGTGGATGCTCGTCAGCTGCAGCAAATAGTCGATGCTCGTCAGTTGCAGCCAATGAATGGCCACTTATCAACTACAGACAATGATTGACGTTCGTAGCTGCAGCAAATGAAGTGGATGCACATCAGCTCAGCCAATGATGGACGCAGCTCAGCTGCAGCCAATAGTCGATGCTCCGTCAGTTGCAGCCGACGAATTGGCGCTTATCATCTACAGCCAATGAGTGGATGCTCGTCAGCTTGCAGCCAATGAGTGGGTGCACATCACTACAGATGGGATTGGAACATTGTCAGCAGCAGCCAATGAATGGACAGTTATCAGCTACAGCCAATGAATAGACGCCGTCAACTGCAGCAAAAAAGTGGATGCACATCAGCTGCAACTAAAAAGTGGATGCACATCAGCCGCAGCCAATGAGTGGAGATCGTCAGCTGCAGCCAATTAGTCGATGCTCGTCAGTTGCAGCCAATGAATGGCCCTTATCATCTACAGCCAATGAGTGGACGCTTGTCAGCTGCAGCCAATGAGTGGAGAGGGTCGTCAGCTGCAGCCAATGAATGGATGCTTGTCAGGTGCAGCCAATGATGGATGCACATAAGCTACAGCCAAAGATTGGACACTTGTCAGCTGCAGCAATGAGTCGATGATCGTCAGCTGCAGCTAGTCAATGCTCGTCATTTTCAGCCAATGAATGGCGCTTATCATCTACAGCCAATGAGTGGACGCTTGTCAGCTGCAGCCAATGAGTGGATGCACATCAACTACAGACAAGGATTGGACACTGTCACTGCAGCCAATGAGTCGATGCTAGTCAGTTGCAGCCAATGAATGGCCACTTATCAGCTACAGCCAATGAGTGGACGCTGTCAGCTGCAGCAAATAAGTGGATGCCCATCAGCTGCAGCCAAAGAGTGGATGCACATCAGCTGGAGCCAATGATTGGACGCTTATCAGCTACAGCCAATGAGTGGACGCTCGTCAGCTGCAGCAAATAAGTGGATGCCCATCAGCTGCAGCAATGAGTGGATGCACATCAACTACAGACAAGGATTGGACACTTGTCAGCTGCAGCCAATGAGTCGATGCTAGTCAGTTGCAGCCAATGAATGGCCACTTATCAGCTACAGCCAATGAGTGGACGCTCGTCAGCTGCAGCAAATAAGTGGATGCCCATCAGCTGCAGCCAAAGAGTGGATGCACATCAGCTGGAGCCAATGAATGGACGCTTGTCGGCTGCAGCCAATTAGTCGATGCTCGTCAGTTGCAGCCAATGAATGGCCGCTTATCATCTACAGCCAATTAGTGGACACTCGTTAGCTGCAGCAAATAAGTGGATGCACATCAGCTGCAGCCAATGAGTGGACGCTCGTCAGCTGCAGCCAATTAGTCAATGCTCGTCAGTTTCAGCCGACGAATGGCCGCTTATCATCTACAGCTAATGAGTGGACGCTTGTCAGCTGCAGCCAATGAGTGGATGGCCACACCATCTTGTAAAGGCCATAAAAATTAGCACTATATATAAAGTCCCATATCTCTGGAGCTGCGTAATGTGATCTTAATCCCTTCACGAACTTGAGACTCTCAGTTTTTTTTGCTTTCGTTTTTCCCCCCCTTCTGACAAGAGCTATAACTATTTTATTTTCTCATCCCCATAGCCATATGAAGGCTTGTTTTTTTTTATGGGATGAGTTGTACTTTTGAATGACACCTTTCATTTTATGATGTGATACACTGGAAAGTGTGAATAAAATTCTAATGCTATTCCACAGATGTTTTGGGGTATTCTTTATTTACCAAGTTCACTATATGGTAAAACTGACTGGGCAATATGATTCTAAAGGTCAGTACAGGTATGCAGATACATGTATGGATTTCTATTTGTTTAAGTGGTAAAAAAATTATAAAATGTGTATGAAAAGAAAAGTATGCTTTTGTTGCCATTTTCCAAGACCTGTAATGTTCTCATTTTTCAGGCGCTGGGGCTGGGGCTTATTTTTTGCTCCTGAGATGATGTTTTTACTGATCCCATTTTTGGGTAGACACAATCTTTTGATCGCATCTTATCACATTTCACTGCAATGTTGGCCAAAAAACATCATTCTGTCATTTTGATTATTTTTCACGTTACGCCACTTACCAATCATAATAGCTTACTTTATATTTTGATAGATCAGACTATTATGAATGCAGAAATGCCAAATATGTGTATTTTTTTTTTTTTTATCATTTTATTTTAAATGGGGCAAAAGGGGGTGATTTGATCTTTTATACTCACGATCAGGAATTGCAGTGTTTTGTACGCAGCGTATTGCCACTGCGTCCAAAACTGTGCGTTGTCCAGTACCAGCATAGTTGATGGGATTTCAGGAAATCCCATGCTAACTGTGCTTCTCCCGACCGCAGCATCTTTCCAGCTGTGGTGTGGATTTCCAGACTTCCATATCTCCACAGCATGAAAATTTCATGCTATGAAGTCGGAGAGATCACCATCAGGTGCACGGAGGGACAAGACATTCTGCACTGTGGTCTCCCTGTGTTGACCAAGACGCACTGCCTCCGGATCGTGAGCACATACCCTAACAATCCCCTTAGGGGACCTGAAGCTGCGATCGGACAATAGCTTGTTCTGTACAGGGCAGTGCATCACCACAGGGAGCCGTCAATTCTAATGACAGACACAGGGGTCATAATCTGGGCAATGTTTATCAAGAAATCATATTGGCGTCCTGAGATCAAGTCAAAGTCGCGCTATTAGGATCGGGGAATAATGCACCCCTGATGATGCTTGTTAAACCCCATTGTCAGAGATTGACAGCAAGATTTAATTGGGTAATAGCTGCATGTGGATCTCTGATCCACCCACGGCTATTAAAGGCACATGATGGCTGATTAAATCAGCCTCCATGTGTAGGGAAAGCTGCAGGTTCAGCATGCAAGTCCACATCAAAAGCAAGGACACAACCTTTGATGTACCCAATATGTCAAAGGTCGTGAAGTGGTTAAAAAAATAAACATGAAAAACCCAGCATACTTCGGGAATGCTTGGAATAAAACAAGAAAGAAAACTGGCCAATTTTAAACTGGTGATTGTCCTCTGTACTGAAAAGCAATGCTTCACTCCACTGGCAGAAACAGAAATAAAATTGTACCTGTGCAAAATCAATTCATAAAATCACTGAATCCCAGAATGGTAGAATTGGAAGGGACCTCAATGGCCATCGGGACCAACTCCCGGCGGGTGCAGGATTCCTACATTATGCCAGCATTGATGGAGAGCTCATTATCTCTTGTGGCAGCAGGGCCGTATTTGGAGTTCCTGCTGCCCTAGGCGCTTACAGTGTTCACGCTCCCCTTCCCCCCCACTGATAAGTCGGACCGAGCGTATGTAGACATAGTATTTTATTTTTCAGGCAGATCCGCTCGGTATTCCACTTGAAAAAGCAACAAAAAATGCTAAAAGGAATGAACTCATGCACAGGCAATGTAAAAATGACTTGTTCATATGTTCAGTCTTTTGAAGTTTTCCTTTTTAACTGTGTGTCCTATCTTTTATCTGACTCCAGGGCACAGATGTCAAAGTGCCCGTAACCTTCAGATTGTAGTTAAGAGACCTCCATACACGAGACTAAAGTTGGCTAAACCTGGAGGACAGTCTAATGTTTATGGGGACTCTAACTAATGATTGGTCGAGGGAAATAGGCATCCAGCATGTCCGATTATTGTACATCATTTTGTCCTTTAAGTCATAAGCCCAGTAGCTTCCAAACAGTGTACAGGAACACTGGGAAGAATGAGAGCTCCTGTATATGGGAGAGCCAAGCAAGCTCACTGCCGGCCGAGTGATCGAACACCTATCTATAGTGCTTGGGGGCTTTAGTCAATTGTTTGTCTGACATTCAACTGTATTTTTAGACAAGCACACTTCACTTGCCCTATAATGTTTTAGGATCAAGTCTGTTAAGTTAAAGATTACAACATCCACATGACTACATCACGAGAACCACCGGCAATACAATAACACATCACTAGAATCCATGTCAGTGTATCACCAGAACCACTGTCAATACAATAATTCGTCACCAGAACCGCTGTCAGTGTATCACTAGAACCACTGTCAATACAGTAATACATCACCAACACCAGTCAATACATCACCAGAACCCCCATCGATACAACAATACATCACTATAACCCCTGTAAGTACATCCCCAGAACCACTGGCAATACAATAATACATCATCACAACCACGGTCAATACATAACAGAACAGTACGCTCCCTATATAAATATGTATGCAGATTAAATGTCCCATACTGCTCACCTCCCATATGTCCCATGCAGCTCATCCTCCATCACATGTTTCATGCAGCTCATCCTCACCTCCATTCCCCTGAATCCCATGTTGCTCATTCTCTCCCCCCCCACATAGTCTCATGCAGCTCATCCTTCCCCTCCTCACCATGTTCCACGCAGCCTCTCCCCTCCATCTTCCACACAGCATCTCCCCTCCCATGTTCCACACAGCCTCACCCTCCCATATTCCATGCAGCCTCTCTCCCATCCCTCATTCATGTAGCTTCTCCCCCATCCTTGCAACTTCTCCTACCACATTCCATGCTGTTTCTCCTCCCCATCCATCCATGTACCGTCTCCCTCCATCCCCCATGTAGCTTCTCCCCCCATCCATCCATCCTTATAGCTTCTCCCCCATCTCCCCATTCATGTACCTTCTCCTTCATCCCCATATCCATCCGTGTACCTTCTCCCCATCTCCCATACATCCATGTACCTAATACCCCATCCATCATTGTACCTTCTACTCATCCCCCAATCCATCCATGTACCTTTTCCCCATCAATCCAGCTTCTTCCCCCTTTTCTATGCCGCCCCCATCCATTCTGTTCTACCTTTCTCCATGCCGCCCCCCATCCATCCATTCCGTTCTCCCTCCTTTTCCATGCTGCCCCCCCATTCATCCATCTTCTCCCCCCTTTTCCATGCCACCCCCCCTCCATCCATCCATCCATCTTCTGCACTTCCGCCATCAATCCATCTTCTCCCCCTTTTCCAATCCTCCCTCCATCCATCCTTCTCCCCTTTTCCAGCCCCCACCTCATCTTCTCCCCCCTTTTCCAATCCCTCTCCATCCATCCATCATTCTCTCCCCTTTTCCATGCCGCCTCCCCATCCATCCATCCTGTTCTCCCCCCTTTTCCATCCTGCCGCCCCCCATCCACCATCCTGTTCTCCCCCCTTTTCCATGCCGCATCCCCATCCACCTTCTCCCCCCTTTTCCATGCCACCCCCGTCCATCCATCTCGTCCTCCCTTTTCCAGCCCCCTCCATCCATCCATCTTCTGCCACCTTTCCCAGGCCTCTTCTCCATCCATTTTCTCCCCCCTTTTCCATGCTATCAGCTCCATCCATCCATCTTCTGCCCCCTTTTTCAGCCCACCTCCATCCATCCATCCATCATCTTCTACCCCCTTTTCCATGCCACCCCCCTCCTTCTATCCATCTATAGCACCTTTTCCAGCCCCCCTTCCATCCATCCATCTTCTGCCCCCTTTTCCAGCCCCCCTCCATCCATCAATCTTCTCCCCCCTTTTCCAAACCCCCCCATTCATTCATCCATCCATCTCATTCCCCCCTTTTCCATGCTGCCGCCCCCCTTCCATCCATCCATCTTCTCCCCCCTTTTCCATGTCGCCCCCTCCATCCATCCATCTTCTGCCCCCTTTTCCAGCCCCCCTCCAGCCATCTTCTGCCCCCTTTTTCAGCACCCCTCCATCCATCTTCTCCTCATTTTCCAGCCCCCACTCCATCCAACCATCTTCGCCCCCTTTTTCAGCACCCCCTCCATCCATTCATCCACCTTCTCCCCCCTTTTTCATGTTGCCCCCTCCATCCATCCTTCTCCCCATTTTCCAGCTCCCCCTCCATCCAACCATCTTCTGCCCCCTTTTCCAGCACCCCCTCCATCCATTCATCCATCTTCTCCTCCCTTTTCCAGGCCCCCCCATCCATCCTTTGCCCCCTTTTCCAGCCCCCCTCCACCCATGCATCTTCTGCCCCCTTTTCCAGCCCCCTCCAACCATCCATCTTCTACCCCCTTTTCCATGCCACCACCTCCTTCTATCCATCTATAGCACCTTTTCCAGCCCCCCTTCCATCCATCCATCCATCCATCTTCTACCCCCTTTTCCATGCCACCCACCTCCTTCTATCCATCTATAGCACCTTTTCCAGCCCCCCTTCCATCCATCCATCCATCTTCTCCCCCTTTTTCCAGCCCCCCATCATCCATCAATCTTCTCCCCCCTTTTCCAGACCCCCCCATCATTCATCCATCCATCCCATTCTCCCCCTTTTCTATTCTGCCGCCCCCCATCATCCATCTTCTCCCTCCTTTTCCATGCTGCCCACTCCATCCATCCATCTTCTGCCCCCTTTTCCAGCCCCCTCCAACCATCCATCTTCTGCCCCCTTTTTAGCACCCCCCTCCATCCATCCACAGCCTCCTTTTTTAGCACCCCCCTCCATCCATCTTCTCCCCCCTTTTCCAGGCCTTCCCCCCCAAGGCTGCTATTTTTCGACTGCAACAGCGTCTTACCTGACTCCATGCTCCTGGATCCCGGCAACCGGTGCCCGGCAGCTTCTTCTTCTGTCTTGTGCGGCGCTCCCGGTCTCCCACTCACTGCAGAGTCCTGTCGGCAGTGTGATGATCACGCTGCAACCTCTGTGAGTGCCGCACGTCGGGGTCAGGAAGCTGAGTGGAGCTTCCTGACCCCAGAAGTGCCAGGGTGCTCACACATTCCCTTGTAACCGTGTCTTTAAGGCGCGGTTACAAGTGAATATGACGCCTCGTACCTCCTTCAAAAACTCGCCGGATTTCGTGCAGAGTTTGGAGGAGGAGGAGATTAAAAAATTTTTTTTTTTAAATCTTGCTCCTGGTGCCGCCCCCCCTGAAATCTGGCACAATAATCAAGTGTCCTCAAGTGCCTAGTGGCAAATATGGCCCTGCGTGGCAGCCTGTTCTACTCTCTGACTGTCCATGTCAGAAAGTTTTTCCTAATTTCTAATCTGTATCTGCTATCTTTTAGTTTCATCCAATTGCTTCTTGTACTTCCTTGTACATGGGTTCTTTGCAGCTCAAGAGGTCTTAAAATTGCAAAATTGCATCCCCTTTGTTGGAAGAAATGCCCCCTGTACCATTTGGACCACTACTTCACCCACATGCGAACTCTGACATGTTTGTGAGTTCTGACACTGTATAGACATTTTATTGATCCATACATGGTAACACCCACTTGTCGATTTATACAAACATTTATAGGAAGAATACAGAGCAAGATTCAAGGATTGTTATTTCATTGCTTACAAAATTATTTCTGAAATCAGACAATCATGTCACTGATTTTTCCTGTTCCTGTCCGTGAGGATGCTGTTTTTTGCAGGACCACACGGACAGGAATTGACAGGCCCAGATGTGTACCTCCGGATGCCATTTCTGTGTCCGGATCCATGATTTTAACGGATCCGGACACAAAAAGAGCTGGGAGGAGCCCAGTGGTTGTCGGGCTGTGATGTCACACAGGGGGAGGAAGAATCCTGTGTTCCTTCCCCGTGTGACATGTCGGGGCTGAAGTTTTGCTTTACCCAGTGTATCTACATACACTGGGAAAGCAAAATAAAAGAGACAACATATGCAAAAAAAATAAAATAAATACGGTACTTACCTCTCTGCCGACTCTCTGGGAACCGAGAAGACATCTGGATGCTGCCAGGACCTTAAAGATCTATTATTGGCCGCAGAAATCATGTGATATGTGACATCACATACCACCTAATTGCTACCAGTCCAATCACATTTTAAGGTATTGGACATCTTCTTGGGTTCCTGACAGCTGTTGGAGAGGTGAGGATTTATTTTAATTATTTTTAACACATTCCCTTATTTAGTTTCACTTTAGCAAGTGTATGATAGATACACTGTTGAAGTGAAATTACACTGAGCAGAGCAGTTGCAGTGTATTGAGCATGCTAAGTACACTAAAATCGGATCCGGGAAACAATTCTGTTTTTTTCCGGATCCGACCTCCAAAGTTATTTGATTCGGACAGCATCGCATGCGATGCTGTCCAATTGTCTGCTGTGCCCAAAATCGGAGCAGTCTCCAATTTTGGGGACGTGAAAACAGCGGACACAATCAGATCCCTGCAGACACGGATAGCAATTAAGCACCAATCCGTGCCCATAGGGATACATGGGGCCAAATTGAATCTGTGGCTATCCGTTTCACAACGGATAACCAGAGATCCCAAAAAATCGTGGTGTGAAGGGGGCCTTAAAGCGAACCAACCAGCAGGATATAGGGAATAAAGTGAAGCCAGTACCTTACAGTCTCTGGAATACTGAGTGCAATCATACCTTTACTTCAATGATTACATGTTTGATTGCAGAGAAAAGTGTCATAAAACTCCTGGTAAATCAAAGAGAGAAGGGAGCGCACATAGGGTCTTATCAATGATAATGATTCAATGCCCCCCGATTAGTGTGACCCACCTTTTTAGGTTGTGTGAGTCACAACAACCTGCAAGGGCCTTGTTATCCTGGTCGCTGCAGACACCTGGTGAGGGAGAAATCCGTCTGTGTAGAAAAAGCCCAGGGTTTGCCCTGAGGAAGCAGCAGGTCCTGCTATGAAACGTGTAGGCTTAATAAACGGACATCAAACATATCCTTCCTGCGTTGTGGTCAGCGCGGAATCTAAACCTGGGCTTTTTCTACACAAATGGATAAAACTCCTGGTAAAACAGGGCAGCAGATGACTGATGTGCGCAGCACTGCACTATTTGGGGTTGTTGTTTTTATTTTATTACTCCCCAGTGGGTGTGCCTTTCTCATGTAAGCCAAATCCTCCTTCCCTCTCATCTGAAAGTACTGAAACTGAAAGTACAGATGAAAGGGAGGGGGGAGGGTTTGGTCACAGGAGAAAGGAATGCCCACAGGGAAGCAATCATATAAAAAAATAAATAGTGACGTAGTGCTGCACACATCAATGTCATCTACTGCCCTGTTTTCCAGTAGTTTTATGACACTTTTCTCTGCAATCAAACATGGAATCATTCAAGTAAAGGAAGGTATGATTGCATTCAGCATCCCAATGGCTGTAAGGCATTGCCTTCGCTTTATAGCCCTAAATCCTGCTGTTTGGTTCCCTTTAATAAATGAATTAGCGCAAGAAACACAATGTGAACATTTTTTTTTAAGACTTAATAGTCTATGTCTGATATTACTCTATTATTAATGACATATTTATTAGGCCACACATTAGAGTTTCTGCCTAAAATGAACAATGCAAGATGCTATCACAGCAGTATTTCTGCAAGCAAATTCCCTCAGGCAAATCTCCGCACCATGTGTGCTTCTCTAAGCTCTGCATTTTTGCTTAAAATGTGATTAAGTCAAAATATACCAAAATAGTACAGCCCTACCAGGGGAAATACAGAGGCGAGATACAACAGAATGTAATACTGAAAACATGACACTATTCTACAGTATATATGGGCTCCATTACGTGTAGGAATATACAACGAGAAGGTGTCCTGCATTGTCTCACTGGACAATGTGCACAGGACCTACGTGAATCACCACATAAATGCATGGGTAATGAAAATACATTATAAGCATAAAAAAATCTTACATCAATGACATTCTGTATGTCAGGGAATGATGCATGCATGAGCAATCACAGCACATTATCATTAGCTTCGTTATGACAACTGCATAATGAACAGACTGATATAAATGGGATTAGTAGGCAGATTGACGTATGGGAATGGAAGTCTAGCTTTCACGCCCCTACAAAAAAAATATTAAATCATTAGTTTGGGATAAATTATACTCTTATGTTCATAATGCACGTACGATATAGTAAGATCTCACAGTTAAAATGGCTCTGTCAGCACAACACGACTCTTCAAACCAAGCGCAAGCGCACTGACCGAGCAGTTCAGAGCTCCTTCGTACCTACTTGTTTTACATCTATCTTCTTTCTCCTCTTGTCACGGATCAGTATGAGACTTGTGACAGGTCTGAATCTGCTGTTTATAAACGTGATTGTACCAGCGTCGGTTAGGCCCCCTTCACATCAGTGTTTCTGTCCGGATCCGGCAGATCCGGACAGAAAACCGCATCTGCCGCCTAACGGCCGCACTTGCGGTACACATGCATTCTCTATTGGGCTTGCGGCAAGTGTGGCAATTGCAGTTTTGCCACGATTCGCCACTTGCGGTAGTTGCGGCAACAAAAAACCCTGCAGCTGACCGTGTTTTTTTTCGCGGCCGCAACTGCCGGATTGCGGCAATACCGCACTTGCCACAAGCCCCATAGAAAATGTATGCAAGTGCGGCCATTAGGCAGCAGATGCTGTTTTCTGTCCGGATCTGCCGGATCCGGACAGAAACGCTGATGTGAAAGGGGCTTAAGCCAGTTTTCCTTGCTGGTAGCGCCAATTTCATCTCAGCTTGCAGCAGTTTGTCACCCCACCCACTTGCCTTTAAGTTGCCACATGGTCCAACACCCTTTGCTGGTAATAGCTTCACTCTATTCTGACCAACGTGGAGGATGGAGCAAGCAGTGGCGCACCCAGAAATTTCCCAAGGTAGGGGTCCAAGAAACACACACCGGCCCTGAAAGGGGGGTGTCACCCCCCAGCGGGGTTCCGAGGGGCAAAGCCCCGGTGGGGGGGTTTGGGGAGCGAAGCCCCCCTAAAAGCAGCCTCTTTTGTGGGCCCTTGGGTGCTGTGTAATTGTTCCTGTCTCCTGACATAGGGGCCCAGCTCCTTGTGTACTGCACCACTTCTCAGAGCCGTCCAAAGGGGGGGGGGGTCCAGACACGTAGGTCCCCCCCTTGGGTGCGCCTATGGGAGCAAGTCTCTTGTTGGTGAAGAAATGCCGTTTGAAGTCATGGTGTTTTGCTGCAATGTTGAGTTTGGAATTGGAGTTTTAACCTTTGTGTATCCTTATTGTCTATGTCCCCTGTCAGTCTACCTATCCCGTGTTTTTTTACATCAGAGGTAATGTCTAGTGCACTCACTGGCCATGGCCTAGACAGGGAGAGCAGAGTTGACAGCCAGGGGCTTGGAAAAGATCAAGGACCCGCATAGGGATGCAAGGGGAGCAGTGGGATAGACACAGGTTAGTGTTGATGTCCCATCTCCTGCTCCCTACCGTCAGGGTCTTCCTCCCCTATACCATCCCCCTGTACCCCCGTTGTGTTGAAATGAACGCTTGGAGTCACATATCCTGGCAAGACACCTCTCCCTGGATTGACAGCTTTGTCTTTACAGCATCCAGAGAACAGTGGTGATAGAAAACAAGTAGGTTGGAAGGTGCACTGAAATTTTTGGCCACATCAAGGGTGCATCAGGCACATGTACTTGGTTTGAAAAGTCGTTTAATGCTGACAAACTCCCTTGATTATCTCACAGATATGTGTAATGTGTATAAAGTATGTATTCCAGAAAGATCTTCTATTAAACCAATTGACCATCTCAGGTGAATCAGCTTCCTCTCAATTCAATGTAAATATGCTCAACAATAGAGAATAAGCCCAGCACCACTACTTTCAAACACCGCCACACTATGATAATATATCATCCACCAGCTGCCAAGCCAGGACCGCCAATGCTCCACAGTTGCACGCTTCAGTAGGAGGGTTTGACACATCAAGAATATCCTGAGAAAGAAAAGAGCGGCACTCACCGGATTGATGGTTAAAGGGAACCAACCACCCCAAATGCCCCCCCCGGACTGTTAATATGGGTCCCTACACCCAGCACACACATTTGGTGCAAGCGTTTTGCTAAAAAAACTGTTTTGTAGAAGTGAAGATCTAGCTTTGTAAAGTTTAAAACATGTGGCCGACTGGGCGTTACTTAGCTTGTTCTCCAGCCGAGTTGCATCTGCCCGTCATCCTCCTCTCCCCCATCGCTTTAGTAAAGCCCAGCCCTTTCTTCCTCGTCACAGGCTGGTGCACGGGATCTCATGCCCGTGCACACGTCATCAGCTACAGCCAGGGTCACGAGCACACGCTCTGACTTCCTGGTGTAATCCACAGCTGAGCGCAGGAAGTCAGAGCATGTGCTCGTGACCCTAGCTGTAGCTGATGACGTGTGCACGGGCATTAGATCCCGTGCACCAGCCTGTGACGAGGAAGAAAGGGCTGGGCTTTACTAAAGCGATGGGGGAGAGGAGGATGATGGGCAGATGCAACTCGGCTGGAGAACAAGCTAAGTAACGCCCAGTCGGCCACATGTTTTAAACTTTACAAAGCTAGATCTTCACTTCTAAAAAACAGTTTTTTTTAGCAAAAACGCTTGCACCAAATGTGTGTGCTGGGTGTAGGGACCCATATTAACAGTCCGGGGGGGGCATTTGGGGTGGTTGGTTCCCTTTAAGTCACTTTAATTTTCGGTGCATGTTACAGCAAGTTCAGGGAGGGGGAGTGGGAGCAACAGATGACAGCTTGCCGTTTCGCACTTGCTAAGTGCTTCAACGGGTCCAAGAATGGCGTGTGACGTCAGATCCTCTCTTTTGCATGTAACCCTCCCTACATCACTGCCCCATTAAAATTGTTAATTAAAAACAAAACAACAACTGCAACACACTAGGCATATAAATATGAACATTTCAATACATCCAGCTGTGCAAACCAGACTTACCAGACTAATAAAAAGAACTATCAGAAATAACAATCCCATCCCTGTGATTAAAGGACTACTGCCAAGTCGTTCTTATCATTCAGACCTGAAGCACACTGAGCAGTTAGCTCTATTATCCAATTGGCTTCTTTCCTAAATAGGACCTTATGAGTGTCACCCTCTTGTGGGGATAGCAACACCTTCTCAAGTCCCATAATAGGCATAACCCTGGGTTACCTGAATGATGTTCCCTAATATGTTGGGTTAAGCTGGGGAAATCCATTCCTGAAGTAATAGAGTTAAAGTGTTCCCGAAATCTCACATATAATGGTCCGATAGTCTTGGTAAGACTATCAGACCATTATACGTGAGATTTCGGGAACACTTTAATTGTATTATATCAGGGAAGGGTTCCCCAGGTTAATCCAACATTTTAGGGAACACCATTCAGGTAACCCGGAGGTTATGTCTTTTATGAGACTTGTGAAGGTGTCGCCGTCCCCATTCTAAGGATATTCTTGATGTGTCAAAGTAAATATGTTACACGTGCATTTCTCGATATACCGTATATAGATTCTGTGCTATACAGGAACTCAAACACCATGATGACCACAGCTCTTGGGTCAAACAGAGGATGCAATTTACTACTTTACCTTTATGGGTATTTTTCATATATTTATATCCTTCATCTGCCTGTTGAATTTCTCAGGTAAAAGCCATCCATATTTCTATTCCCACTGATATGTGTTATATCCATCTCCTCCCTTTCACTGTTGGGTCTTATCAATGTCTATGCATTTCTCTGTTACATCAGTCTCTGTCCTCCCTGGAGAATTTGTCTTGTATCTGTCTGGTCCCTTTCTTTGTTATGTGCCTTACATCTGTCCTCCCAATGGAGTACGCTTTATTCAATACCCATCTCTCCTAATCAATGGCGATCACTGAGGCAGGAGTAGCAGCAGCAGCTGCTATGGAGCCAGGGAACTAAAGGGACTGTTGGAGAAGGTCCCAAGGTGAGAGACAGCCAAAGATTACTATGAATGATGGAGGTAAACATATTCTGATATCTCGCTCTCTATAATTCAACGACAGTCCAGACCACTCCTAATCATTTCATTGTTCCTTTTGGAGATCAAAGTGAAGTGAGACCCAATAATAAATGTTATTATGAGATCCCAATGGCCAACTGTAGTTACCTACTCATAATGGTATGTATAATTTCTCTGTATATGGTGTGACAACTCTGAGGAATATTCTGTGTAAGAGGTTGGTACCAGACAAATTCTCAATTCAACATGGTGGATTAGGTTCAAAACTGTCCACAACAGCCTGATTATCTTCATACACAGCAAACAGGCTTACATCATCACATAGAAAAATGACTCCTAGGCTGTCTGGCCACCAATTTTCTGTGGTTCTTAGTTTAAGAAACAGGGACCAGCACCTTAAAAAATAAACCAATCCAACTCTCTTCACAATGGTGACTCCCACACACCTTTGCACAGCCTGTCTTTCCTCTGACTGGGAGCCGTGTAGTGAGTACAGTACATCTCTTCAACTTAATGGAGAATCCTCAGCTGGGATTCTAATGGGCTTAATCAGTCAGCTCAAGACACAGACTGTCTGAGAGAAAGGAATTAGGGAGAAGCGGAGGTCATTATGGAATATATAACACATTACTCATCTCAGTCAAAGCAGCATGATGTTACTTTTGACAGTGACACCATCAGTTTGAGTCAATGTTCTGCACAGAAGGGTCGGCCTAACTACAAATGACTAAAAGGGGTAATTTTTGGACCTTTTATAATTAAAAAAAAATAATTTAAAGACGGTCAGTGCTATGTTGTTAAAAAGGCTGTTGGTTACTATTCATTTTTATGGCAAGTTCACTTTGACATTACTAAGGCAGTGTTTGCGTTGATGTGATTGAGAGGTGTTGGATATCTAGGAGTCTTAGGAGTCATCAAAGTGTTACACACATCTTTTCTGGCACTTAAGGGTTTTGCAGTATCACGATTCCTGCAAATTAAAAAACTTCACTAGGTGATTTCAAAAGATTTGATCATCTTTTGTGAATACAAATCTTTCACCTATCCTGTGGATCGGTGATCAATTTTGCTTGTTGGACAGATATTGACCAATATGTCCATCTGTAGATGTGGGGTTATCTGTGTAGGTCCAATCTTAACAGCCTCCGCTATGTGCGAAATTAAATGGATGACCCTACAGTGGCCAAATACAGAACCTCTTTGTCAGACTCCCACCAATAATACATTTATATTATATTTTAAGCTGCATTTTCCAAATATTTTTCTTTAACCAGGTGTTTCATCTGAAGGCAGCAATTTTCAAAAGTCAGTGGAACAATTAGAAAAAAAGAAGTGCAGAGAGAGGGTGAAATAGAAAATTGACAATATGTTCAATACTTTAAGTAAATATACTTGTAATGGTGGGTTTACACGCTTCAATATCGTTGCGATATCGCAACTCAATGGCGCGGGAGCGCGCATTTAGTGCACGTTTCTCCCGCATCGCATCGGAGGTTTACACGCTGCGATATCGGAATACAACGTCCGTGCGATGTCTACGCCCCCCAACCCAGGATCGAACATTTAACATGGGAGTGAATGGGTGACGTTTCAAATCGCATCGTAGTTGGGCGTTTACACAGCACGATCCGGCTCCAATCTCCCTTCAATATCGGGGCATTGAATAGCACGCTCATTCAATCCCCGATATCGCATTGGCATCGTTCCTGCATCGTATTGGACGTTCACACCATACAACGCAGGAACGATATCGGCTCCAACAATTGAACCACGTGACTTTTCATTGAAATCGTACTACGATATCGCAACGTGTAAACCCGCCATAAGGCTGGTTTCACACTGCAGTTTTTTCCCTGATCAGGTTCGATCAGGTTTGTGTGTCAAAACCAGGAGTGTCTCCAAAACTCAGAACAGGTGTCAATCTTTCAATTATACTTTTTCTCTGCAAGTAAGGCTGGTTTCATACTGCAGTTTTTTCCCTGGTCAGGTTTGTGTGCCAAAAACCAGGAGAGGAACTTACAGAGAAAAACTATAATTGAAAGATGACACCTGTTCTGAGTTTTGGAGACACTCCTGGTTTTGGTACACAAACCTGATCGAACCTGATTGGGGGGAAAAAATGTGGTGTGAAACCAGCCTTACTTGCAGAGAAAAAAAGGCAGTGTGAAACCAGCCTTACTTGCGTTTCGCTGATGTTTGCGGCCGATCCGGCAGGTGGCGCCGCATCTGCCGGAGCAGACACCTAATGGCCGACTTGCATTGTCTATGGAGCTTGCGGTTGGGTGCGGCAAGTGCGGTTCTGGCGGATGCGGCGATCCAGCACTTGCGGCTGCGAAAAAAAAAAACCTGCTTATCATGTCCATAAATTAAGATATGTTAAAAATTACACAGGAAGAAAGTATTAGATATGCTTACTGAAATTTAATTTATATTTCGTACGAAAGCCTTTGTGGGTGATAACAGTTTCAAGACGCTTCATGTATAGAGAAACTAAGGTGTGATTTTGACCCGACTCTTCCACACAAGCTCTCTTCACATACTGAAGATTTTGTGGGCTCTTATGAACTCTGATCTTTAGTTCCTTCCATTAATTTTACCATTGGATTCAGGTCAGGTGATTGTCTTGGGCATTTTTGCAGCTTTATTTTCTTTCTCTGAATCCAAATGAGAGTTTTATGGGCTGTGTTTTTTAGGATCATGGTCTTGCAGAAATGTCTACCCTTGTTCCATCATCATCATCCTGGTAGATAGCAGCAGCTTTTTATCAAGAATGTGCAATAGTCAATTCATCCTTACTTTAATTATGTGAATTTTTGTCAGTGCCCTACACTATGATGTTCCCTCCTCCAAACTTTACTGTTGGTATGGCGTTTTTGGTGATATACAGTGCCTTTTGGCCTCCAAACATGGGGTGTTTTATGGCATCCAGAGAGGTCAATTTTGGTCTCATTTGACCAGACTATATTCTTCCAGCATATCACAGGGTTGTCTAAATGTTGCTGAGCAAACTTTATACGCGCATAAACATGCTTTTTGATTAGCAATGGAGTCTTGTCCGGTAAACGTGCATACAGGCCATGGAGAATGAGAACATTACTTATTGTTTTCTCTGAAATAATTTCATATGCTGAGTCCAGGTCTTGCTTTAACTGTCCACAGGTGGTTCTTGAACATCACTACTGATAACCATCACTTCTGATAATTATTTCCACTGTTCTGTCTGAAATCTTGCAGGGAGCACCTGGTCATGGCCAGTTTATGGTGAAATGATGGTCTTTACACTGCCAGATTATGGCCCCAACACAACAGTGCATGTTGGAATCTTCAGTCATTTAAAAATTAATTCCATCAGTATGTTTTGCAACAATAAGGTTGTGAAAGTTTTGAGACAGCTCACAAGATTTACCTATTATAAGATGTTTCTTGGGTGGCACCTTGGTAATGAAACACATTTTTATAGGCCGTCAGTTGAACAAGGAAGTATTACTTTCACTAAGTGGCAAGATGGTTTTGTGGTGAGCCACGGGGGAGGTGCCAGGTGTTGTAGAGGGGCAAACTAGGATATGTAGTTCCATTGGCAGCAGATGGTAATGTCACGGTAGCTGAAGTGGGTTGCTGAACTGCTAAACACTTCCCTCGTGTCCACAACAATGGTCTAAGTGGGAGGTCGCACTCATAGTGATGGCATATGACCCCCTGGGGGCGCTCCTGTAGTGGTGATGTCTGGGTGCAGATGTTATAGCACCCGTGATGTTCGTGCCATTTTAGGCAGTCAGACACCCAAGTGAACTTGAAAACATAATACTTTACTTCAGGTAATAATTGAATACAGTCTGTCAGAGGCAAAGTGACAGGGGTTCACCGTATAAGATACACTGGATATTTTTTGTATGAAAGAAGGTAATTTCTCCTCATGGAACAAGCAAATTTAGGGCTCTCAGGAGGCTGAAGGACAGGCCGAAGGTAATACTGTGCACAGTCCAGGTAGTACTATGATGGAGGGACCTTTACGACTTTGCTCCCTGTGGTGATGGGGAATGGAGTTGCTCATGAATTTGGTGCTATCGTTCCCTATTGCAGGCGGTAGGCCAGACAAAGTTTGTGGCATGGAAGTCACATTGCACTGGTTCTGACTGGAAACCAATATAAACCAGCATGCAGGAGAACACTTGTTCAGCCTTATCTCTCCTGGCTGTATCAAGCTTCACTCTTTTGTGAAGGAAATTAAATGGAGAAAATGATCTGGACTGGGATAGAGATGCTGGGAACAGTAGTGCTTCCTCCCTCTCTCCTGACTGCACTGACTAGAAACCAGTTTGAACCAGTTCTAGGAAGTGTAAGAGTCCTGAGGTAGAGGCTCCTCCCACCATTGCTATGTGTGAGAGGCCTGAGGTAGAGGCTCCTCCCACCCTTGTTATGTGTGAGAGACCTGAGGTGGAGGCTCCTCCCACTGTTACTATGTATGAGAGGCCTGAGGTGGAGGCTCCTCCCACTGTTGCTATGGCAGCTAGTTATGAGGAGAATTATCTAACTTTCATACACATACATTGAGCTTGAGATGGCAGCAAAATACAATGTAAACTATACATCTATCTGTGCTCAGTGCACGGACATCACATCACAACCTATATGATGATTTCCTAACTCACAGTGCCCAAAATAATTCTGTCACACTGGAACAAATCTACTGCCATACGACAACTATGTCACTCAGCAGCAGTAGAGTGGGGACCAGGATACCAGTTTTCTCATTGCTGATAATTTTAGAGTTTCCATGGCTTTTTGCGCTTCTTTCTTCATGTGTTCAATACTTTTTCCCAGTGTTATTTCTCATTATTACACATAATTTAATTTATGGACATCTATGGTTTGATTTCTTTACCTGTGTAGATTGGATGGATTGTTTCTGACATCTGGTGATAAATTCATGTCAATAGTGTGGCGCCCCTGCGGTCTGGTCACCACAGAGGGGTACTGCACCCAATCCACAGGTGTGGTATTCCTGTTCTCAGTGAATGGGATGGTAAGTCCCACAAAAGCACCCAACACACCTGGTCTCAGGGATGTTGGGTGGACCCGAAAGAGGGAGGGCCCAGGTAGGTCAGTGGGATTGCGGGGAGAGAGGTGGAGGGTGGGAAGTTAGTAGGAAAGCAGTCAGGAAGTAGAAAAGGAAAGACAACAGGAAGTCAGTCAGTCAGGAGAGAAGTTAGTGGAGTCAGTGAAAGGAGAAGGACCCGGAGGGCTTGAGCGGAGATGAGGCTCGTCCTGGGTCCCAGAACAGCAAACTGCAGAGAGGCAGGGGGAGCAGTAGGAGCACAGACAGTGAGCAATCCACCCGTGAAGGTGGCGAGGAGACTTTATGCTCCAACCACAAGATCTAGAGGAGCTGTGGCTGACTCCCCGACACATCCGCCGAGAAGGTACTAGGGTTCAGGGAACACGGCCAGTCGCCCAACAGGACCCGTGGCTGCTGGATTGGAGCACTGTGTGCGGAGGTGCAAGCAGAAGTTAGGCGAACAGGCAGCGCTGAGAGAGACAACAGCCTGAGAGGAAAGGAACACAAAGAGGGTGTCCTGGACAAGCTATCCCAGTTGCTGATCATCTTCATTTATGAAGTTTGAACCAGACTATTACTCGTTTTAGATTTATTCCATAGTAGATAGAAATATCCATTTACTGGATTTGGCTTTGAAATGGTGAGAGTGAAGTCAAAAAGTAATTATTTGTAGAAAAATTAATTTTCTGGATGCGCAAAATTTTTTTTTATGATTTTCAAATTATGACTTCCAAAATGGTCGTCATTCTGATTCCTGAACAAGATGACAAGCAGCTTCTACAAAGTTCTTAGAAATGTATCGAAATAAGCAGGATATTGATATGTGTTTTCCATGAAAATTATTTGCAACAACCTTCCAGAGAAGGAGATCTCAAGGACATACATGAAGATTTTTCCTTTATTTCAGGTTGAAATGCTTTGAAATTATGAAGCATGCCTGTATCTGTATCAGTAGACTCACAGATCACTGTTAGGGTAGATGACGTACGATGCGCTATACCCAGAGCTGTGGAGTAGGAGTCGTGGAGTCCGAGACGGTGTCCATTTTGGTGGAGTCGGAATCAGGGAAATTTAGGAGTTGGAGTCAGATGTTTAACTTACTGACTTCATAGCCATGATTGTGGAGTTGGAGTCGTGGAGTCGGAGTCCATTTTGGTGGAGTCGGATTCAGGGACACTGAAGACTCTGAGTTGGATGTTTTGCTTACCGACTCCACAGCCCTCGCTTTACCAGCACTTATCAGCTCCATTGACTGACTACCTTCAGCTTGTCACTTTGAGAGAACATTAAATTACTATTGTTGTGATGTTAATAACATTGTTTGTCCAATACCAAGAAAATCTGAAAACACAGGGTTAAGACTGAAACTGGACTTGTTCCATATTTCCCATTGCTTCGTCATGCTGTTCTATTTCAAGCTGGTTAGTTGGTTTGGATTCTTGTTATCCTATTAACACCAAGCCTACTTGGAGTCAAAACATTAGTGATACAAGGAGTATAGAGACTCTAGGTTCAGCATCTCCCCTTTATAGCAAGACAATTAATTTAGCTAAGGTCGTGAAGTTCAAATGCCAAGACCACTACAGCCATGTGAATAATTGACTCTTAATTTTTTTTTCCAGTCTAGTGCAAATATTTGAGATTCTTGACACTTTTGGGTTTGAATTCATAGCTATATAGTTATGTTATCTCAAATATCAATTTATGCAAGTCACCTTGGAGGTCTTTTAGAGATTGCCTGGCAGCTATCTCAGCTGATTCTCCCATACCTAGGAGCACTAAAGCCCCCGTCACACATAACAAGATAGTTAGCGAGATCGTTGTAACGTCACAGGTTTTGTGACGTAACAGTGATCTCACTAACGATCTTGCTAAGTGTGACACTTAGCAGCGATCAGGCCCCTGCTGTGAGATCGCTAATTGTTACAAAGTGCTCTGGGTCATATTTTGATCGTTGGTCTCCCGCTGGTCAGCATGCATCGCTGCGTGTGACAGCGAGAGACCAGCAATCAGCGATCTCACAGGCTGGTAACCATGGTAATTACCGGGTATCTGGACAGCGCACGCTGTCTAGATACCTGGAGTTTATCATGGTTACCAGTGCTAAGCAGGGAGGATGCTGGTAACTATGATAAAGATCGGGTGTCCAGGCAGCGCGCGCTGCATAGATACCGGCTGTTTATCATAGTTACCAGCGTCCTTCCTGCTTAGTGCTGCCTGTAAGCAGAGAGGACGCTGGTAACTATGATAAACACAGGGTATCCCGGTGTTTATCATAGTTACCTGAGATGTGGAGGTGGCTCCCTGGTCGCTGGGGAGATCTGCCTGTTTGACAGCACCCCTGCCACCATGTAACGACGCACCAACGGTCCCTACAGGATTGTTATCGTTGTCAGGATCGTTGGTGCGTCGTTGTGTGTGACGGGAGCTTAACTCTGCTGAGCTCCCCTGTGATTACTATCAGAAAATCACCAGCAAACATCTCTGGTGTTGACTTGTTTTGCCAAGAACAAAAGTATCAGCAGTCCAAAATTGGAGATCCTGGATCCTTCTCTCCCTGAGGATTATCTGTTAGAAAGAAAAGTCAAGGATCCCATACACATCAGACTGTCGGTCAGAACCCATTAATATCTAATATGTATGGGGGACTTAAGATGAGTAACTGTTACCCGTTCTTGGAGGAAACCTTTAGCCAGATCATGCCTAGTCAAATATTTTAAGATTTCTTGGACGATGGTAAATAAATTATTTTTTAAGGAAGACATGATCTTTCTACAGTCAATACTCCCCCACCATCAACTTGAAGAACTCTAGCTATCTGTAAAGGTGCGAAGAAATTCAAGAAGTGAATTTGGAAGATTAATCTCTTATTATTATTTTATTGCCTAAATGCCCAGATTTATATTAAAGGATAAATAGGGAGCGCACATAGGGCGTTATCGTCTTAATAAATAGTCCAGTCCCTCCAATCGGTGTGACTCACCTGCGGTGGTCGTGAGAGCCACAAAAAACTGAGAGAGCCTGGTAATGGTCGCTGCAGGAGCCCACTGAAGATAAATGATTTCCACCGATGAAAAAGCTGGGCTTTGTAGTCCGCGCTGACCTCAAGAAACTTCCAGTCCAATAAAGGGTTAATCAGGTTCTGGTTTATTTGCCTACGCGTTTCGTGGCTTTAAATATGCCACTTCATCAGTGTATCAGTGCCCTGATGAAGTGGCATATTTAAAGCCACAAAACACGTAGGCAAATAAACCAGAACCTGATTAACCCTTAATTGGACTGGAAGTTTCTTGAGGTCAGCGCGGACTACAAAGCCCAGCTTTTTCTTCGGTGGAAATCAGATTTATATTAAGATCCTGAGCGACAGCTGTCCATCATTCTTTTCATTTTCTCTACTTTCTCTGCTCTTGTTTGTTCCACCTCATATGTTCTTCCTCTGTCTATGTTCTCCTCCTCTGCTCACCCTTTATCTTTTCCTCCCACAACCGCATACAAGGCTTCTCCTGTGCATCCGCTATACTCTGGAATTCTCTGCCCCAACATATCAGACTCTCACCGACTCTGGAAACCTTTAAGAGAAACCTGAAGACTCACCTCTTCCGACAAGCCTACAACCTGCAGTGAGCCTCAGTCCACCAAAAATGCACAACCAATTCTACCCTCTCCTAATGTATCATCACATATAGACTGTGAGCCCTCGCGGACATCGTCCTCTCTCCTTCTGTACCTGTATGCCATATGTTGTCCATGTACCCTGTACTTGTCTTTGTATACCCTTTCATATGTAAAGCGCCATGGAATTAATGGCGCTATAATAAATAATAATAATAATAATAATAATAATAATAATAATAATAATAATATGTCAACTATTTAATTCCTCGCTTAATTTTTTTTGTTTCCTAGGCTTCAATGGGAAATGCAACACTTAGCCTGGGCTGGTTGGTTGCAAACCTTTTTGATTTTCTTTTTTTTCCTGTTTTAGCTTTAGTAAGTTTTTATGATGATGGGCAATTTATACTTCTGTACCTAAGGCGGCCGTCACACGGTGAGATATCTGTAGCGATATTGTAAGCGATCACGTGCACGCGCGATCGCTTACAATATCGCTCACATCGCTGGTGAGATGTCACACAGACAGACTCACCAGCGATGCGGAGCCGCGATCTCGCTCGTTACTATGGTACACATCGGGTAACTAGGGCCGCGCGTCGCTTAGTTACCCGACGTGTACCATAGTTACCATCTCCCAGCATAGGCGCGGTCGCTGGGAGATGGATCATCGTGGTGTCACACACCACGATGATGCAGATCGTTGCATCGTTCATCGCTAGATCTGAGAACCGAACCTCAGATCAGCGATGTCACGATCAAGCGATTTACCATCGTAAATCGCTTGATTACATGCAACGATATCTTGCCCGATATCGCTTAAGCGATCAAAATGGAGATCGCTTAAACGATATCGGGCAAGATATCGTTCCGTGTGACGGCCCCCTAATATATACCGAAGATCAGAGCTGCATTGGAGTTACACATACGACTTACCATTTGTATGCAGGTGATTTACCTCTCATGATTTTTCCATATCCTGTACACTGATATATCTAGTGCTACTTCTACTGCAGAATTCCATGAATGAAAGATTGTAATTTTAAAAAAATGATCTGAAAATGTTAATGAAAAAATTATTAATTGGACTTTATTCATGACTGTTTCTCAGCACTTTAGATTTCTACATATTTTCATATCATTTCTACATATTCTCTGTATAGATGGCACCACTGTTATAATACTTTGATTTTTTTTAAGTTGATTTGCCTTCACAGCAGGGTCCCTTTATCTCCAGGATTGTTGTGCATCCACAATTACGGTATATCAAATGAAAGCCCTTTGTAAATGAATACAAAGAAAGTCATGTTGAAGTGAATATGCACCTTTTTAGAAAAACCGAGAACTCAAGAAAAGCCTTTGGGGGCTGTAAGCTATTTTTGAGTTGATTTATTCAATTAAGTGGTCATAATGATGTAATTTGCTAAGGTGTAAATGTAGATGCAAAGTACGTGAATAAGAAAATACAAGAAAGTAGGTTTCAGGTATAAGGAACCAGATTGTTTCACATATAATGCCTGTAGACGTCTCCTGTTAACTATTGCTGGCAAGTGAAGTTTACAGTGTACATGCAAGTATACAGTCTTCAACACTGACATTGCACCACCAAGTCGGAGTTACGGAAACCACACAATGGATAGACATGTTAATGAAATACAAATGATAAAAAAATGGAAATACGTTTATCAAAACTTCTGAATGTATTCAGTATACAGTAAGCGCCACCTGCTAAAATCCCTGCTTTTACACGCCTTGACAAACTATGATGAGGTTATTAATGGTTGTGTGAAGAATGTTCTGCCACACTGAATGCACTTGTGTAAATCATTAAGATCCGCTTCTGGCAGTTCCCTTTGCAGTTGCTTATCAATGACATTCCAGATGTGCTTGGATGGTAGACAAACTTGCTATGTGGTATGAAAAACGGAGGCTTAGATACTTTGGAAAAATTATCGTACCACTGGTTGTAATTCCAATCCATTCTGACAAGTGAAATTAGACTTTACTTACCAAGCCTAAGGGTCCCGTCACACTTGGTGACGTTCCAGCGATCCCGACAACGATACGACCTGGTATGGATTGCTGGATTGTCGCTACGTGGTCGCTGGTGAGATGTAAAACAGTCAGATCTACTGAACGATGCAGCAACAATACTGCGACCCGTATAACGACCTCGGCTGAGTTCTGAGTCGCCAACAAGGTCATTGTTAAGGCATCAAACACAGCGATGCATGCTGCCCAGCGGGAACCCGACAATCAAAAAATGGTCCAGGCCATTCTGACATGATGGGCGATGTCACATCGGGGACCCGGTCGCTGCTACGTGCCAAACATAGTGAGATCGCTGGCGAGGTCACTGTTGCATCACAAAACCTGTGACGCAACAACGATCTTGCTAGCGATCTTGCTATGTGTGACCGGGGATTAAGGCACCAAATAGTGTTTACCCAAAACTATCAGAAGGGGTTTGCATGACAATGGGCTGGGGCCCAGATGTCCCTCTACTGGTGTTCCAATGAATGCATGCTACCGCTCTGAAAGGCAGAGAGGTAGTATAGCGAAAGACAGCAATGAAGTCTGGAATGGAGGTCTGTCCACTTCAGTGATGAGTCCTGTTTTGTCTAGGACATAATGATAGCTGAAGATTGATCTGGAAGCCACATAGGCAATACCAAGATCATATCGGCAATACAAGAAGGCAATATCAAAAAGAGGACTTCACAAGGGAACATCACATCAGTACTACGCCGAGAATTATTGTGTGCTATGGCAAAATGTACGGTGGCCGGACCCCACTTGCCTACATTCCAGGTGCTCTAACAGCTCGTAATTACATTGATTTTGTCTTGGAACCACTGATAAGGTAATTTATCCAAAATGGCCCGGAAACTGTTTTTAACACAACACCAGCTTGAATGTTGCTTGTGTTCCTGTAGATGGCCTATATATCCTACCATGGCCATGGCTTACAGCATTTTCTGACTTGTCTCTCATTGAGCACATCTGGGAAGTCACTGAACATCAATTACAAATGAGAGCTGCCAGCAGTGGATCTTGATGATTTCTGTACACAAGGGCATTCAATTTAGAAGAATATTCCACAGAAAACCATTATAATCTTATTGATAGCAGCCAAGGCGAGCACATTTGGGAATTTCTTTGTGTGACACTCGTACTTGACACTGAATAAATCGAGATGTTTTGACAATGTAGTTTCCATTTGTTTTATCATTTGCTTTTCAGTAAAATGTCTATCCACCTGGTGATTTCCATAAGTCCACGACTTTTCCTTTTTGGTGCTGATATTTCAATATTCCAGAGTGTAGGAAGATCTACAATAAACAACTGCAGTGATGACTATTAAATGATAAAATATAAAATACAGCAAACATGTATGTAACACATGATATCACAGAGTCGGTGATTGCTTTATGGCTCCATTATTGTACACAGCAACAAAATGGCCGCTGGAGTCACATAGCTTCCAGATTGTAAATGACACAATTGAAGCGTCCATGAGTCCTTTATTATCCCTCGTGATTTGCTCTGACTGATCTTGCTGACTGTAATATTGGAATGTCACTGCTATGTCCTGTTATTATGTGAGGTGACTAATACTGAGGCAGTTATGGCTGTTGCTATGGGGATTAATAGCTGAAGGCGCCATCTTTCCAACTACCGAAGAGACAAGAGAACGAGACAACGAAAGAAAAGATTCTCCTTGTAGAAGAGGAGATTATGGACAACCAAGAGGCAATATGAAGTGAAAAATATATGGTGGTTGTGACATGAAGACACTGCTGACCAACACGTATATAACGGCTCCAGCATGGCGGACCTGCCGGCCATACATCACATTGACAATAACCATTTGTGTGTATAGCTGGCGTGTAAGACTACATGTGCCCCACAGCGGCTTCCTCCACAAATGTCAGCCCCAACCTAATTCATAAAGGGCTTGCCTTCATGAAATAAACCCCATAACCACCATATGTTATAGTCAAAGCCTGCATCCCAAAACACTCAGCTCCCAGGTGGTGGGGAGTCTATGAGGCCTCTTTATTATATATGTTGGCCCATAGGTTATGTATAATTGAACAGAAAGGTTTCAGGAATATATAGAAAAATTATCAATTTTAAGCCTAAAATAGGACAAGCCATGCATTTCTACTGATAGGTAACACCGCAGAAAGAATAATCTTACAGAAATGGTTAAAATGTTTTTTGGGCCCATTAATTGCCCCATTAGTAGCATTAGAAAGTGCAATGATTATATCATGAGTGATCCCAATCCAAAACAATCTGGGAGGGAATTTAGGTTGTAAGTCCCAATGGGGACAGTGATTTATTTATTATGCATTACTTCTATAGCACCAACATATTCTGCAGTGCTTTACAAACATTATCATCACTGTCCCAATTGGGGCTCACAATCTAAACATCCTATTAGCATGTCTTTGGAGTGTGGGACAAAACCGGAGAACCCAGAGGAAACCCACACAAACACGAGGAGAACATACAAACTCCTTGCAGATGTCATCCTTGGTGGGACTTTAAACCAGAACCCCAGCTTTGTCAGGCTGAAGTCTAACCACTGAGCCACCGTGTGCTAACCACGGAGCCATTGTGTGCTGACCACTGAGCCACCGTGTGCTAACCACGGAGCCATCGTGTGCTAACCACTGAGCCACCGTGTGCTAACCACTGAGCCACCGTGTGCTAACCACTGAGCCACCGTGTGCTAACCACCGAGCAACCGTGTGCTAACATCGGAGCCACAGTGTGCTAACCACAGAGCCACCTTGGGGTAACCACGGAGCCGTGTGCTAACCATGGACCCACTGTGCGCTAACATCGGAGCCATAGTGTGCTAACCACGGAGCCAACGTGTGCTAACCATGGACGCACTGTGTGCTAAGCACGGAGCCACTGTGTGCTAACCACGGAGTCACTGTGTGCTAAGCATGTAGCCACTGTGTGCTAACCACAGAGCCACTGTGTGCTAACCACTGAGCCACCGTTTGCTAAGCATGGAGCCACCGTGTGCTAAGCACGGAGCCACTGTGTGCTAACTACTGAGCCACCGTGTGCTAACTACTGAGCCACCGTGTGCTAACCATGGAGTCACTGTGTGCTAACCACAGAGCCACCGTGTGCTAACCACTGAGCCACCGTGTGCTAAGCATGGAGCCACCGTGTGCTAACCACGGAGCCATTGTGTGCTAACCAAGGAGCCACTGTGTGCAAACTACTGAGCCACAATAGTGCCCTGTGCAGTAGTGATGTCTGTAGAGCACTGCGGAATATGATGGCGTTTATATATGCATAATGCATAAATATATACTTTAATCATTTCCCTTTGCTGATAAGTAATCATTTAACTCCCCATTTTAAAAGCTTTTAAGAAGCACAGAACTATTGCTCCAATCAAGTATCGCACCAGTGAAAGATATCAGGCCCGTGAGTCAGCATCTGCAATCATTGCAATGACGTCCATATGTTTTACATCTATATACACAGACCTTATGCCTTTTACATATAGAACAGATGAATGACACCAACAACCGTTCCTGCGGATTTTCTTCACTTTCATCTATCCTTTTAGCTGCATCTTGACCTTCATCTCTGCTATTAAATATGTACGATGCTGCTATCTGACATTTTGGAACTGTGCGTAAATCAGCAATAATGGCCGTATCTGCTATTCTTGAATGACACTGATACTATACTGCGCTTAGCTTCAATACGTGAAAGTTATACATAGACTGCAAAATGCCTCACTCCATAGGAGGTATATTGATTTGCTGGCTATGCAAATACATCTGGCTTTATATAATAAAAGAGTGTGTAAGATAAAGATGGACAAACATTTCTTTCCATATCCATTTAGATAATGCACCTAACACAAACCACAACTGGTTAACAAACAAATCTGCTGTATCATTTTTATCCACGCACACAAATAAGCACTTACACTATATATAATCTATCTGCACAACATATGTACACACACTCACATATATATGTATGTATATATGGTATATGTGTACATTCAGTCAAGCATTAGAGCTGCTCACACAAACATTCATTTACACACAATAGAGGTGTATATATGAACATGTATCACATATATATGCACACCTTTGTACATATATACATCCACCTATCTATATATGCATATATATATATTCAGATTTATACACACATAACTATACATGCTGAAGTCCACACATATCCTATATGAACATAAGCCTATACACACAGATATATACACACACTCTATATACACATGTACGTACAAAGGCATACACCTATGCATTTCGGTGCACCTACATACATACATAAATATACCTACACATACACATATACTCAGACCGATGTACACACATGTATGTAGCCAAACACACAGACATATGTACAATCATGTACATGCACACACATATACGTATTATACATATTGCACATACACATATACACACAGACCAGGGAGATTGTTAGCATTGTGATCTAGAGCTGCCTGATTTTCCTTGACATTGAGCAATGTTAATTCATTGAGCTTCCCAGGGGGAATCATTTCATGAGCCATCCTGACCTATTGATCTGGACAAGAAAACTAAATAGATGATTTCTGATATTTCCCTGCCTCCCCCTTTTTTTTGCATGTTGTGCACCTTAACATTTGGCACCCCTGCAGTATTGCACCAGATGATGTGTTAGAGGAAGCCTTCAACGTGTTCTCCATTCAAATATGCAATAATCTTCCCTTTTCCTTGTAGATTTACGCTAAGTATCTGGTCACATCTTGTACTATATTCCCATAATATTCATTTAATATGACACCGTATAATGTCGGATCAATCATTTGTATTTGCTCCCGTTCTAATCGACCCTTAAACAAAATGATCATTCAAAATGTATCACGTATCATCCGACCTTACAGGATAACACGGCTTTAATTAAGATGACGTTGGTCCATATTAATGAAAACATAACGCTCAGCCAACGACATGGACACTACGTATGAAGAATTCTCTCGAATGGGCGTCATATTGGTCATCACTCAATTATGTAAATTCCGAGCAATGGAATAAAAATCAGCTGCTGTAATAGATCCACATGTGGAGATCCATTAATCATGATCAGTCTGTTCATCTATCATTTTACATTCTTATTCATTTAATCTCCTTCTACATCAGCCTCCCTAAAAATCCCGATCTGCCTGCTTTATTCCACAGGCGCAGTCATGGGGTGCGGTCCTCCATCCTTCCCAGAAAATCCACCAGCCACGATTGGTTTTGTTTTTCTCCCTCCTTGTAATTAGCGCTCTGTTGACTGCACCTACAGGTTAATGTTTGTTTTCCGAAGCAATCTGTAATCTCCCATTTACCACGTAAAGCACAATAAGCTGCGTCCTGTCGTGCCACTTACTTTTTTATTGCACGACCTTATCCGGTCGGAATCATTTATTAATGCAAGATTTTATATATGAAAAAATCCAGATATGATAACAGTACATGAAGCAATACTAAATAACAATAACTATCAATGGCATTCACATGGAGAGATGCAAACCCCTATATGTACGATAAACAAATCTGCATCTCAGCTGCCGCCATCCCCCCCCCCCGAGGTGCTGCCTCCCCCCTCCCCACAAGCTGTGACGCAGATTCCCTCCCTCTTGCTTTCTCACTAGTGGGTAACAAAACCAGCAGTAATTACTAATGCCCCAGCACGTAAATCTGTCAGCTCTAGAGGATGATTTTTGACGCAACTACGCAGAAGCTGTCTGGACGTGCAGAAAACCCTCCCTCCAACCTGCATGTGTGTATATGTGTGTGCATGTGTGTACATGTGTGTATATGGTTGTGTATATGTGTGTGCATGTGTGTATGGGTGTATATTGCATGTATGTGTGTGCATTTATGGTGTATATGTGTGTGCATGTGTGTAGGTGATATTCAGTGTGTATATTGCATGTATATGCGGGCGCATTGTGTATATGTGCATGCAATTGTGTAATGTCGTGTGCATGAGTATACATGGGCATGTGCATGTATGTATATGTATGTGCAGTGTACATATATGTATGTAGCAGATATATATATGTATATATATATATATATATATATATATATATACATACATTGCAGCACACTGCACTATTCTCCGCACTCTCCTCCGCAAATTTCTCTCTACACTCCCTCTGCACTATGACTGCACTCTCCCTTCGCACTGTCTCTGCACTCTCCCTCTGCAATGTCTCTGTACTCTCCCTATGCACTGTTTCTGCACTCTCCATTCGCACTGTCTCTGTACTCTTTCTGCACTCTTCCTTCACACTGTCTCTCCGCACTGACTATGCACTCTTCCTCCACACTGTCTCTGCACTCTCCCTCTGCACTCTTCCTCCACACTGTCTCTGCACTCTTCCTCCACACTGTCTCTGCACTCTCTCTGATCTCCTCATACTGTCTCTGCATTTCTCCACACTCTGCACTCTCCTCCATCTGTCTATCTGCACTCTTCCTCCACACTGTCTCCCTGCAACTCTCCCTCTGCACTCTCCTCACACCTGTCTCTCTGCACTCTTCCCTCCCGCACTGTCTTGCACTCTTCCGACACTTCTGCCTACTGCTCCATCTCTCTTCCATCCACACTGACTCCAATCCTGCACTCCCTTCACACTGTTCTGCACTCTCCTTCACTGTCCTGCCTCTCCTCGCACTGTCTCACTCTCCCTCCACACTGTCTCCGCCTGTCTTGCACTCTCTCCCTCCGCACTGTCTTGCACTGTCTCTGTCACTCTCCTCTCATGCCCTCTCCCTCTCCACTGTCCTCTCACTCTCCCTCCGCACTGTCTCTGCACCTCTCCCTCGCACTGTCTCTCGCACTGTCTCCCTCCGCACTGTCTCTGCCTTCCTCATCTCTCTCCGCACTGTCTCTGCCCCTCTGACTGTCTCCTTCTCCCGTCCTGCCCTCTCCTCTCCACTGTCTCTGCCTCTCCCTCCGCACTGTCTTCCCGCACTCTCGCCTCCTCTGCACTGCTCTCCTCCGCACTCTCTCTGCACTGTCTCTGCACGCTCTCCCCTCCCTCGCACTGTCTCTGCACTTCCTCCGCCTATCTCTGCCTGTCTCTCCTGCACTGTTTCTGCCCCTCCTCTGCCTGTCTTCCGCACTGTCTCTGCCCTCTCCCTCTGCACTGTTCTCCGCATCTCTGCAGTGAGCTGTCCCCTGCCTGGTGCTGATCGCCCACACACCATCACAGCACGTCTCCAGACACTGTCTCTCCATCATCCTCCGACATGCGCCTCTCCCTCTGCACTGTCTCTCCGCACTGTCTCTGCCCTCTCCCTCTGCACTGTTTCTGCCCTCTCCCTCCCCACTGTCTCTGCCCTCTCCCTCTCCACTGTCTCTGCCCTCTCCCTCTGCACTGTCTGTCCGCACTGTCTCTGCCCTCTCCTCTGCACTGTCTCTCCGCACTGTCTCTGCCCTCTCCCTCTGCACTGTCTCTCCGCACTGTTTCTGCCCTCTCCCTCCGCACTGTCTCTGCACTCTCCCTCCGCACTATCTCTGCACTGTCTCTGTACTCTCCCTCTGCACTGTTTCTGCCCTCTCCCTCCCCACTGTCTCTGCCCTGTCTCTCCGCACTGTCTCTGCCCTCTCCTCTGCACTGTTCTCCGCAGTCTCTGCAGTGGAGCTGTCCACCCTGCCTGGTGCTGAATCCGCCCACCACCACCATCAGCAGCACAGTCTCCAGACATCTCCCATCATCAATCACGACAGCGCCTCTCCTGCTGCACACACCCCACTATCGCGACTAAAAGCCAAGCAGATGGGCTTTACAAGAGAAATACACCCCCCATGTCACTATGGCCTCTGCTGTCAGAGATTTGCTGTGTGCACTCCTCTTCCAGGCAATGGATGGCGGATCCTGCCTCAGCCCCTGCATCCCATGGAAGGAGCACAGCACAGAGCACAGCACAGGGCACAGCACAGGGCACAGCCCTTCTTACCTTGCAGCAGATCCGGCTGGAGGAGGTAGAAAGACCAGATAGACCCTGATGGGGGACGCAGCTGCAGGGAGGAGAGAAGCTCCGCTCCCGACCTCCTCGAGTCTTCTTCTTCAATGGAAAAGAGCTCTGCCCTTATCAAAGATGGCCGTCACTCTGACGTCAGCAGCTTTTAATAGCCTCCATCCCAGGGCGGGGGACATGAGGAGGGGCAGGCTGATAGGAGGGGGGCCTGAGTCATCGTCTGCTGCAATACATCGCATTCTGCATCTAAGTGCACTGTACCCCTGCTCCATACAGAGGCACAATGGAGGGGTACATTGCTGGGTGATGGGGATTTTGCTATAAATGTATTAATCTATTGACAATGCAGCAGTGATTTGTGTGGAGGGCCGGTCCGGAGGGAGATCCTCTGCTCTGTGCTCCTAATAAGGAGAGCGACGTGGGCATCTCATTACTGCGGATTGTCAGATCATCACTCCTGCCCCATGACGGGGTATAAATCCCCTGATGGAGGCTGCAGTGGCTATCCTCATCCCCGACCATGGACAAGGGGGGCACAGGCTGGAGACTGACTCCTGGGGGTGGGAGGGGGGCACAGGCTGGAGACTGACTCCTGGGGATGGGAGGGGGCACAGGCTGAAGACTGACTCCGGTAGGGGGGGATCACAGGCTGGAGACTGACTCCTGGGGGGTGGGTGGGAAGGGGGCACAGGCTGACACTGACTCCTGGGGGTGGGAGGGGGCACAGGCTGAAGACTGACTCCGGTAGGGGGGGATCACAGGCTGGAGACTGACTCCTGGGGGGTGGGTGGGAAGGGGGCACAGGCTGACACTGACTCCTGGGGGTGGGAGGGGGGCACAGGCTGGAGACTGACTCCTGGGGGTGGGAGGGGGGGCACAGGCTGGAGACTGACTCCTGGGGATGGGAGGGGGGCACAGGCTGGAGACTGACTCCTTTGGGGGCACAGGCTGACTCTGACTCCTGGGGGTGGGAGGGGGGCACAGGCTGGAGACTGACTCCTGGGATGGGAGGGGGGCACAGGCTGAAGACTGACTCCGGTAGGGGGGATCACAGGCTGGAGACTGACTCCTGGGGGGTGGGTGGGAAGGGGGCACAGGCTGACACTGACTCCTGGGGGTGGGAGGGGGGCACAGGCTGGAGACTGACTCCTGGGGGTGGGAGGGGGGGCACAGGCTGGAGACTGACTCCTGGGGATGGGAGGGGGGCACAGGCTGGAGACTGACTCCTTTGGGGGCACAGGCTGACTCTGACTCCTGGGGGTGGGAGGGGGGCACAGGCTGGAGACTGACTCCTGGGGGTGGGAGGGGGGGCACAGGCTGGAGACTGACTCCTGGGGATGGGAGGGGGGCACAGGCTGGAGACTGACTCCTTTGGGGGCACAGGCTGACTCTGACTCCTGGGGGTGGGAGGGGGGCACAGGCTGGAGACTGACTCCTGGGGGTGGGAGAGGGGGCACAGGCTGGAGACTGACTCCTGAGGAGGGGGGCTCAGGCTGGAGGCCAACTCATGAGGGGTGGAGGCACAGGCTGGAGACTGACGTGGGGGGGGGGGAGGTTGGAGAATGACTCCTAAAGAGGGGGCACAGGCTGGACACTGACTCCTGAGGAGGGGGCACAGGCCGCAGATTGACTCCTGGGGTGGGACACAGGCTGCAGCCTGACTGCTGAGGGGAGACACAGGCTGGAGACCAACCCCTGTTTAGCTCAAGCTGGAGATTGACTCCTGGCAGTGGCACAGGCTGGAGGCTGACTCCTGAGGGGGGACACGGGCTGGAGAATGACTCCTGGGGAAGGGGAGGTGGGGGGGGGTTCAGACTGGAGATTGACACCTGGCAGTGGCACAGGCTGGAGACTGACTTCTGGGGAGCCACAGACTGGCTGCTGGAGGGGGTCACAGGCTGGAGATTCACTCCTGGTGGGGCACAGACTGGAAACGTGAGTCCTGAGGGGAGGGGGGGACATGCTGGAGGCTGACTCCTGAGGAGGGGACGCAGGCAGAAGATTGACTCATGGGCGAGGGGGCACAGGCTGGAGAATGACTCCTTGGGGGGCACAGGCTAGAAACTGACTCCTGAGGGGGTCAAACTATATACTGAAGCTGTCAGATTAAGGAGGTATATACATGGGGGCTGCAGTGGCCATCCCATCCTGAACATGGACAGGGGGTCAGAAGTTGGAGATTGATCCCTGGGGGGAGGGGAGGGATGTGGAGTCCAAGCTATATACTGGAGCTGTCAGCTGTCAGTTATATACATGGGGGCTGCTGCAGACATTGTCAGGCATTGTGCTTGTTTTCTGTTCTACAGCATTATGTTATTATAGATAGATACAGATTTAGCAGGGCTGACTGTAAACTGCAATGTACGAAGCAGTGAACTCTCCTACATGTGGATTGTGCATTGTCCTGGTGCAGATGTGTATATATGTATGAGGGGCTTCCCTGCTGTACCCTCTCCATATGCAGGCTGAGCTGATAGGATTGGATTCCTCCACCCCCATCTGCCGCCCCCTGATCTCAGCTCTGGAGGACTTTCCTATCCATGGAAATTGATGCATGGGTTGATTTTAGTATTCTATGTATAATGCCTGCTTTCCACTGCAGAGACTCAGTGGTTCCCTTCTATAGCAGCTGATGGTTGAGGTTTCCCACTTATTGGGGGGGTTATTACATCGGATGCTCCAAACTGTCTAGTGATTTCTTTTCCTTTTAAACCACCACTACTGCATAGTGCTGCCTCATTATTTTCTATATAGTGATATTTATCCACCCAAGCATTAGCCTAAGTTTGATTAAAAAAGGCATTTCACAGATGGCTTGCAGGTTTGCATTCCAGAAAGGGGAATAAAATTAGTTCAGCTGACGCCTTAATAAAGCACAGAGCTCCACGGTCAGCTTCCAGGCAGCCCTCAGAATTGAGTGGGCAGTCAGTCCCATTGATTGATCATACAGAAAGGCAGAGCCGGCTCCAAGATTTTGTGGGCCTCGGGCGAAACAGTCTAAGTGGGCCCCTTTAACACATACTGGATATATATGTATATATATATATATATATATATATATACATATATATATATATATATTAGTTTGTGAACCGTAATAAAAAAAAATAAATATATATATATAATAACCCACAAACATATTCCCTGTCTGTGCCAGTCTCCCCTGTGTGCTGTGTCTGCCCTCTCTATGCCTGTCTCCCCTGTGTGCTGTGTCTCCCCTCTCTGTGCCTGTCTCCCTTGTGCGCTGTGTCTCCCCTCCCTGTGCCTGTCTCCCCTGTGCGCTGTGTCTCCCCTCTCTGTGCCTGTCTCTCCTCTCTGTGCCTGTCTCCCCTGTGCACTGTGTCTCCCCTCTCTGTGCCTGTCACCCCTGTGCGCTGTCTCCCTTCTCTGTGCCTATCTCCCCTGTGTGCTGTGTCTCCCCTCTCTGTGCCTGTCTCCCCTGTGCACTGTGTCTCCCCTCTCTGTGCCTGTCACCCTTGTGCACTGTCTCCCCTCTCTGTGCACTGTCTCCCCTGTGCACTGTCTCCCCTCTCTGTGCCTGTCTCCCCTGTGCACTGTCTTGTGTCTCCCCTCTCAGTGCCTGTCTCCCTTGTGCACTGTCTCCCCTCTCTGTGCACTGTCTCCCCTGTGCACTGTCTCCCCTCTCTGTGCCTGTCTCCCCTGTGCACTGTGTCTCCCCTCTCTGTGCCTGTCTCCCTTGTGCACTGTCTCCCCTCTCTGTGCACTGTCTCCCCTGTGCACTGTCTCCCCTCTCTGTGCACTGTCTCCCCTCTCTGTGCCTGTCTCCCTTGTGCACTGTCTCCCCTCTCTGTGCACTGTCTCCCTTGTGCACTGTCTCCCCTCTCTGTGCACTGTCTCCCCTGTGCACTGTCTCCCCTCTCTGTGCACTGTCTCCCCTCTCTGTGCCTGTCTCCCTTGTGCACTGTCTCCCCTCTCTGTGCACTGTCTCCCCTGTGCACTGTCTCCCCTCTCTGTGCACTGTCTCCCCTGTGCACTGTCTCCCCTCTCTGTGCCTGTCTCCCCTGTGCACTGTCTTGTGTCTCTCCTCTCGGTGCCTGTCTCTCCTGTGCTCTGTGTCCTCTCTGTGCCTGTCTCGAGAAAGCTATATTCAGAACTCATCCGAAGGATCCAAAGATATAAAACAGTTGATTTTATCAACTTAAAAAGAAAAGATACAATAATAGAAAGAGTATATTTGGAGATATAAGCCCCCATGCTTTTAAGCATGTCTTAAAAACACATCTCTTTAGACAGGCCTATCATTTCAACTCACTAACTAAACTTTCCCCTCTCCCCTGATCCATTCTTCCAAATGTTAATTACAACCTGCTCTTTCCAATCATCTGTCTCCACATCCTCCATAAAACCAATAGCATGTAAGTGCATATAGACAAAACAGGCTGATTAACGAAGCATGAAAAAAACATATTTATCATAATGAGGGCCGGATCAGACATCACAAGCACATCCTACTTCGTGTGTCCCCCTATTTGCTTATAGACTGTAAGCTTTCGAGCAGGGCCCTCACCCCTCATCTAACTTGTGAACTATGATTTTACTTTGCATTGTTATTATCTGTATTTTCCCCCATGCTTAATTGTAAAGTTCTGCGGAATATGTCAGTGCTCTATAAATAAAATTTCTTGTTATTATCCAGCTGTGGACCATAAGGAGAGAAGATACTAGTCCACCTCTGACCAGCTTCTTCTCCCAGCATCGCTCTATGAGATTGGAAGGTCACTCACTAGGGGAAAGACCTGTCAGTCATCTGCTGCGATGTTGGATAAGCCGCCCACGGTTACGAATATTATCAACTATTTATTTGCAGTTGCAGTGGATGATTGAGAACGTCTATATTCTTGCCCTAGATTCTTTATGATCTTTCTCAGTGACATTTGTATTGATTTCTCATCACAGTGATTTGTAAATGTTATGGTACCTTTACACGCCGCCACAACAGGATGGATACCAACGGCTACTTCACGTGCACGAGCACGCCCAAACGGTTACCAACGGGAAACGCACCCTCTTTACACGCCGCCACAAGGTGCGCTACGCTACGCTACATTTACAGCTAGCTACATCGCCGGGTGTCTCAAGTAGCTATCTGTAGCTCAGCGTACCTCATTTACACAACACTACAACAAGCTAATATGGGCGGACCTGGTGCAGCAGGGACAGCACATAGGCGTGCCACAATTGTGGATTACAACACGTCCGTACGGTGATAGGACAAAGCCAGAACATCATGATTGGGCAGGCATCGCAGGAGGCTGATTAATACATGACGCTCGAGCAATTGTGTAGTGTGACTGGTCAGCTCCTTAAATATGCCTCCCTATGCAGCGACTACCAATCGTCATGCAGGAGCTTCCACCAATGATCGCAGATGGGGCGCGGTAACACGGAGCCTGGGTCACGCCTTAGCTACATTGCAGCTACATCGCCGGGTGTCCAGTGTTCCCTTCTGTGGGTTCTTTACACGCCGATACAGCTTGCTACAATCGGCAATGTAGCCATCTGTTTATGGGCAGTGCACGGATACAGATGTATCTGTAGCCGGCTGTGTCGTCCCGTCTTCAGACGCCGCTACTACGGGCGATATTGGCGCGACAAGCTACATTTGTAGCCTGTAGCGGGTTGTATGCATCCTGTTGTGGCGGCGTGTAAAGGTACCATTAGTGTAACGACTACCAATCCAGTGAGGAACTTTGGTAGTGATTGCAAGTGCAGATATTTTGCCTAAAATATAATTTTATACCTATTACTATATTTGAAGGACATTTGCAAAAAGAGTTGTTTACTGCAGTCTAATCTACTAACGTGACCGACAGGCTGATGGCCACCATACTGCACTATGTGTCAATGTCACTGACATATTACTGCTTTTCCAGGAAAGTTGTACTTATTTAATTATTCCATGTGTTATTTACAGAGGTTGCACTATCACTGATAACATACACTATGAGTGTTACATCTAAAATGTTGGCGTCACACCCAGGTAATTGATGCAGGAGGCACTAAAAGGCCCAGATGTAGGTGTTGAGTGGTGATGTGGCTTCTCTGCGGTGATGTTGTACAGTTTGGGGTGTCACGCTACTCCTACCCGGATCCTGGCTCTCCAGACTCATTCCCGTAGTTCAGCTAGATAAATAAGGTAGGGAGGAAAAAGGCAGACCGGACCTTGGTATGAACAATTCAAATGGTTTACTGGATAACATAAATGATTCACAACTTCTTTAGTATTTAACCACATGACTGGATTTCCATACAGGTTCTGGCTGGTTGGCAATTGGACTGGTACTGTAATATGGCAAATCTATCACTGCGGTTTGGCGTTGCAGCGATGGTCTCTGATAGACTGTCTGGCATGTACTTGATATTAGCTGCTGTTGTAACCCTGCTCATCACCTCTAGCTAGGCTCGTCTGAATTGCCCACTGTCAAAGCTCCCTTCTTACCATAGTGACCAGGCTATAGAAAATATTAATCAGACATTCTCCAATACAGTCCCTTACCAACACTTATACCACCACCTGCTGGTCTCCAGTGGTATTACAGAGCAACAACTCACATTTAATTTGACAGCATGTTGCCAGATAAAATGAAACTGATCACCAATCAATGAGAGCTTTAAGAGAAGGCGCAGAAATAGCATCTTATCCAATAACAATATGGAATAACAAAAATAGAGGCAACTGCTCACCTTGTGTAGTTGTAGTGTTAGACATAACCACTATAGAAATGTGTAAGAAATGTGTCTCAGACCCACACTTAGGTAATCACTTGGTACTTTATTTCAGTATTAAGGGCAACATATTTTGATGCTTCGAAATGCGTTGACCTTAATAAACATCGTAACCCAGATGATGGACCCCTTTTTTATTCCGGCAGCTCAATAGAACCCTTTTCCTATCTCCAGTACTAAGAATGTCACCAGGCAATTCATAAAACCATAAATTACCGGTATTCAATTTAATCCAATGAATGCAGAAACTTTTGTAATGTCCTTCTGGCTCATTATACTATCAGATGATTGCTGCAGGATTAGGTCCTTGGTTTCCTAGCCAGACTGATTCATTTTACTTGAAGTGACAATCATAAAACATGGAGGCACAAGTCTGTCAAAGGAAAGGTTGTTGCTAGAGATGGGCAAACCTGCAGATGTTATGGTTTGGCGGATCTGGACAAACTTTAAAAAATGTCTGAGTTTGGGACCTGACTTGACCCGAACTTAAGCCCTAAACCCATGTAAGTCTATGGGTACCTTTACACACGGCTACATTTGTAGCTTGTCACCAGGTAACTTACTGGTTGCAGTGAAATCATGGATACATGGTTCTATCTTGTTGCTGTGTACAAATGGAATCATGTATCCATGATTTCACTGCAACCAGTAAGTTACCTGGTGACAAGCTACAAATGTAGCCGTGTGTAAAGGTACCCTATGGGAACCGAACCTTTAGTGCTATAAAATGGTGACAGTACTGGTGCCTTTACACGCCTCCACTGTGGCTAGCAACAGGTATCCACCGCACGTGCACGCACACGTTTTTAACGGTGGATACCGATCAGTAATGCCGCATATACACGCTGCCATTGCGTGCTCCACTGAAGGTATCTGTGTTCCCGGAAGTGCCGACAGCTCCTGCGGCTTACTTCCTGTTGAATACCTTCCCTGGTTTACACACCACTACCACAAAGGAATATGGGCGTACATCTTTCACGCCGCAAGTACATAGGCGTGACAGAGTTGTGTATTCCGTGACGCTCGTACGCTGATTGGACAAGGCAATAGCATCATGATTGGCCAGCCTGCGCAGGAAGGCTGGCTAATACATGACGCCATTGCAATTGTGTAGTGTGAATGGTCAGCTCTTTAAATATGGCGCCCTGTGCAGGGACAGCCAAGAGTAACACAGTAGCCCCCACCAATGATCGCTGATGGGGCGTGGTATCCATGACGCTGTGCCACGCCCCTGTGAAATCACTAGGGGACGCAACATCCATGCCTGTGCCCCATTTAGACGCCACTACCATGGCAATTGTGCCTTTGTGTTGCCTTCGGTTTCTGAGCACGGCTCAGCAACAGGTATCTGAGTCCACCACAGGACACAGGAAGGAACTTCCCTATTTACACGCCGCCATTTCGTAGCAATTTCATAGCAACAGGCATTACTATCCCCAATGCCAGGCAGTTGCTACCTTTTAGTGGAGGCGTGTAAAAGTACCTTAAGGGCAATTGAGCTTAAAAGAAAGCAAAATGGTGATTGAAGTAGGAGAATTATACTTACCGAGTCTTCGGCACTGTGGTCACACTTGCTTCCAGGTCTGCTCATTAAGTCTCATGAATATTCACTGCACTGACTGCAACAGCCAATTACAGACACACACTCTCTGTGACAGCATCTGTGATTAGCAGTTGTCTATTATTGGTTGCCATACACATTACTCTATATCAACGAACATTTCGCTAAATGTGTGTAAAAATAAATAATTAAAAAAATTCCATTGAGGTCCCCTGTAGTTTTGATTCTTAACACAGATAAAGTCGATAGCTGCATCCAGCAGCCCCCAGCTGTCCACTTTATTTTGGCTGTGCATCAAACACGAGAACCCAGTGCAGTTTTTTTTATTATTTAATTAAACAATTGTCACCCAGGTGAGGCACATAGTTATTATGGCCCCCCAAGGTAAGAATAGCAGCCCGCAGCCACCCCAGAATTTGGAGCATTCATTAGAAGTGTCTCTTTGTGATTTCCCTAGTGCAGTGGCAATCAGGGTAATTGTGGGGGTTAATGAAAGCTGAGAATTGACAGCTGTCGTCAAGCCTTGGATCTCTATGAATCCCTCATATTACCAATCCCGTAAGTATATAGTTAAAAACACTCATAAAGCAAAAAATCCTTTTTTTTTAAATAAAACACACACACACACACACACTTTTTCTCATTTATTAACTACAAATCGGCTCCAACGATAAATCCACAACATGATGTCCCTCACGGTGAGCAGTGAACTTACAGTGACAGCTCACCGCAAGAAGCGCTCTCACACTGAAGGCACCGAGAGACATCTATGATAAAGGTGGGGGCAACACAGGTGCAGAATACTGATGAGACAACCACTATCAGCCTACTGCCTGCTACATCCTGCTAGTGCATTTGCTATCTGAGCTTTTGTTGACTTTTGGCTGTTTCCGGGGAGTGTTTTGACATGTCCTTTTCTGTGCACTGTTTTTCAATGTAGTGTAGGGACTTATAAGTGTGGGGATTCTTGACATTGGGTTACGAGCTTGCACTTTTTGGCCAAAATATCAACCAATACCTCACATTACTCTTCAAATCCTGAAAGTTTCTTGGGCTCCTTTTATGAATCCTGAAATTTTGTTCCTTTCATAATTTTTCTATTGAATTCAGGTCAGCTGAGTTACTCTAGCAGCTTTATTTTCTTTCTCTGAAATCAGTTGAGAGTCTGCTTGTCTGTTTGTTTGGAATTATTGTATTGTTGACTAGCTGGGAGCCCGATGCACATGCATCGGATTCTAGAAGGGCGAGTCTCTGACTCGCAATGGCCGCTTCGCGGCCAATGCTTCGCGCTGCTAAGTCGACTCGCCATGCCCGCTGCGCAGGCATAGCGAGTCGCCTTAGAACTGCTCGCAATGGCCACTGCGCGGCCAATGCTTCGAGCGTATCCACATGACCACGGCGACTCGCAATGGCCGCTTCGAGCGTATCCACATGACCACGCCGGGGCAAAAAACCCATTCGCAATTATATAATAGATAGGTCCACCCTCGATTCATCTTCATCATTCTTGTAGACGGCAGCAGATTTTAATCACGAATGTCTTGGTACATTTGTCCATTCATCCTTCCTTCAACTATATGAAGTTTGCCAGTTCCGTATGCTAAAAAACATCCCCAGACCATAATGTTCCCCCCTCCAAACTTCACTGTTAGTATTGTGTTAATGGCCTTCAAGCAATGTGTGTAATATGGCATCCAAAGAGTTCAATTTTAGTCTCGTCTGACCAGACTATATTCTCCCAATATTTCACAGGCTTGTCTAAATGTTGTTGAGCAAACTTTAAATGCACTTGAACATGCATTTTTGTTCATTAATGGAGTCTTGTGTGGTGATCGTGCATACAGGCCAAGGAGGTTGAATGCATTACTTACTGTTCTCTTTTTAATAATTGTACCTGCTGATTCCAGGTCTTTCTGTAGCTTTCCACAGAGGGTTCTTGGCTCTAAAACAAAACAATTTAATTCTTTTCACTCTTCTGTCTGAAATTCTATGGGGAGCCCATGGTTGTGGCCTGTTTATGGTGAAAAAATGTTTTTCTCCACTGCTGTATTATGGCTCCAAAAGTGCTAACTGGAATCTTCAGTAGTTTAGAAATTCTGTAACCAATGCCATCAATATGTTTTGCAACAATAAGGTTGTGAAGGTCTTGAGGCAGCTCGCTGGTTTTACCCAGCATGAGATGTTCCTTGTGTGGCATCTTTCTTATGAAACACCTTTTTATAGGCCATCAGTTGAACCAACTGATATTATTTTTCAATTAGTGGCAGGATTTACTGATAGATTTCAGCTGGTTTCATGACTCTCCATGGCTTTTTGCATCTCTTTTTCTGCGTGTAAAGAAATCAGACAAATCATTTCAGAACTTTTCCATCTTTATAGTTACCTATATTCTGTACAGTTTAACTGAAAAAAAAAAAAAACATCTACATCTTTTCTGGTGTTAACATAAAAAATAACCAAATTAATGTTGTTGCATAAATATTCAAAGCCTAAGGGTGCACTCACACTAGCGCATAGCATCCAATATGAAAAGAAAAAAAATGACAGCACTCACCCATTAAAGTTCTTCAATGTGCAGTTTTTATTCCATCCAGGAATTGGGTTACAGTTGTGTGGGGAGGAGGAGAGGCAGGGGGGGACTATAGGCGCTCCATTTCGAGTATGTTACTCTTCGACAAGTCCACTCCATACTAGAAACGGAGCACCCGTAGTCCCCCTCCGCCTCTCCTCCCTCCCCGCACAACTGTAGCCCTATTCCTGGATGGAATAAAAACTGCACAGTGAAGAACTTTGATGGGTGAGCGCCATCATTTTATTCTTTCCATATTTATAATGTGTATCTGGCAAGAGCACCTCCCAATGTTTGGAGATTTTTTGAGTCTAAGAAATAGACCTTTTGTAGACCCACTAGTACCCGGTGTTTTCCTCTTCAAATTATTGTGAGTATCCAATAAGAGATCATCTGATGAGATATGCTAATGACACTTGACTCAAACTCTACTCTAAGGGGTGCTTCACACTAAGCGAGTTGCTAACGAGATTGCTGGTGCGTCACAGTTTTTGTGACGCAACAGTGACCTCGCCCGCAATCTCACTATGTGTGACAAGTAGCAGCGACCAGGCCCCTGCTGTGAGATCACCGATCATGTTGGAATGTCCTGGACCATTTTTTGATTGTCGGGCTCCCGCTGGGCAGCATGCATCGGTGTGTTTGATGGGGACATTGACAACGACCTCAATACTACAGGTCTGAGTGACAGGGTCCCAACGACCGCCATATCGTTGCTGCGTCACTGGTGAGATCTGACTGTTTGACATCTCACTAGCAACCACGTAGCGACGCTCCAGCGATCCCTACAGGTTGTATCGTTGTCAGGATCGCTGGTGCGTCGCCAAGTATGACGGAGCCTTAAGTGTGAGTAGTCTCTACTGTGCTCCAAATCTCTCACATGCGAGAATCGGATCACAGGTGAGGAGAAGAAGGAGAGATTAATCTCTTCAACTTCTCCATTGCCTATTTTGGTGATATCAGACTGCACTCTGATGACATCTGAGATAGGCTGCCAATTGCAGCATGCTGATTTTTTTTTGCTCATTCTGAATGTGGAAAAAAAATCACTAATCAGCACTACCCCATAGAATAACATTGGGCTGAGTGCCATCCGATAGCACTCAGCCATGTTATACTCTACTCTGGGTATACGCCAGTGTGAGTGTAGCCTTAAAATAATATTTTGTTGCAGTACCCTTTGAATTCACATCAGCATTCAGTCATTTTAGGTATGAGTCTATCAATTTGACACATCTAGAATTGGCAATCTTTACCCACTCTTTCTTGCGGTACACTCTAGATATGTCAGATTGTGAGAGCATCTTCTGTGTACAGTGCCCACTTCAAGTCACCCACACTTTTTCAATAGGATTCAGATCTGAGCTCTGGCTGGTCCAATTCAAAATTTTGATTTTCTTCTCTTGAAGCCATTCTTATGGCTTAGGGTCCTTGTTGTGCTTAGAGGTGAAATTCATTTTCATCTTCAGCTTTTTAGCAGATGCCTAAAAGTTTGGTTGCCCATAATATCCTCATTTTTCGGGATCTGTAGCTGTGTGATGGCTTATTTTTTGCATCCCGAACTGACGTTTTTTATTGACACCATTTGGGTTTTGATCGCCCCTTATTGCATTTAATATAATGTTGCGGTGACCAAAAAACATAATTCTGGGGTTTTTTTTTTCTTCTCACCATTCATTTTATAATTCATCAGATTAATTTATTTTATATCTTGATAGATCAGACATTTAATATGGCGTGGCGCTTAGTTACCCGCTTGTTTACATGGTTGCCAGCGATCTCACTGTTACTGATCGCTGGTGAGTCTGCCTGTGTAACTGCTTACCAGCGATCAGCCGTCAATGTCGCCAGCGATCAGATCACTGGCGACATTGACGTGTGTGACGGGGCCTTAAGAGGACCACCAGTCAGACTGGCACCTTAGCATCATACAGGATTATGGAATTATCGAATAGCCAAGCCCTACATAAATTATATTTCTGTGACTGCGGAGAAAGGCCTTAAATGCACCTGGGTCCCAATTCTTCCTTGCACCCCATGGTGGAGACATATTTAGAATGGCTATTAGAAGTGTAGTGCCAAGGCTTTGGGGTACTGTGGTGTCAGGCTGCAAGGGTTAACGCTCCTGTTGTCACGGGGAGTCGTGGCCGCGCCTGACCCCGTATCCTGGGGTATCTTTTAAAAAGGGGGTGATATTTACAGGGGACTATTTACAAAGTTTGTTGTCGTGACGCCACCTTTAGTTTCTGGTGATTTGCACCAGCGCCGCCACAGTCCGCCGGAGGTAGGTGGTATCGCGGCTAGGGTGGTGAAGTCCTCCACAGGTAGGACTGGACCTCCGGGGCAGTGTTCCTGCAAGGAAACAAGTTCATGTAAAGAAAGCAAGCTGAGTCCAAAGTCGCTGTTCCTCTGGGTACTTTACTGGCATTTGTATTGGTTGCATACAAAGTTACAGTGCTGTTCTCCTGATGGTGCGAGGACAGGTAGCTGAACGGGTGGCTGCAGGCAGATCCTAGGTGGTATGGGGGGGAACCCTTGGTGTGTGCCTTTCCTGCTTCCCAGTGGTAGTGTGAAGTCTGGTTCCTTAAAGCCAACCTGACTTCCTTCTTTTTCTCTCCTTTGCTCCCGTCGGATAACCTTCTGCTGGCTGACTGCTCACCCATCAAGCAGTGCCTGGTACCCTCTCTCGGTCGCTCAGGTGCCCGGGAGAAGGGTATACCCTGCGGGTCTCAGGATTTTCTGTGGTCCTAAAGTATCCCACAGGTGCGGGCTCCGGTGCCCGGTAAGCTTTCGGGCTGAACCTCCTCAAGTTCTTTCTAACTCCCTTCTGGCTGTCTGCTCCTGGGATCTGTCTTTCCTCCTACTCCCTCTCTCCTGGTCCCTCAGTCGAGAGACCCTCTCCTTGTTCCTAGTTTGCCATTCTGCTCAAAGACCTTCTTGTTCCCCCTAGAGGTGATTTTATTCCCTCCCGGGTAACCTCCCACCGTGTGATCTATTGTGGGGTGCTGGTTAATGAGTTCCACCCACCATCCTATGATCCACCCACAGCTGGAGTATCTGCACCTCTTTTACGGGTGCAGTACCCCTCTGTGACGCCTGCTTGGCGGGGCGCCACAGAAGTCAGGTAGAGAAACTGTGTTTGGTTCAATCGTAATGGGGACTCGGCCGAATCCGATGGCGCAAGAAGGATCTTCCTAGGATCCATTGGTGAAAACTTATCGTAGGTTCTTCAGCTCAGGCACAAAGGGGCGGGTGACCGACCATGGGGTTATATGCAGGTGCCAGCAAGTGGGCAGGTTCACTGCCACAGAGGTCACATCGTTTAACATAGTGGAAGTAACTGGAAGCCCAGACTCCACATCAGCTCCAATGTGACTGCCAACAACCGAGACCTAACAAGTAAACGTGTAACTACAATAACTTATGTATGTCTGCTTATACCTTTTGTATTACCACCTGCATTTGCATATCTGACCATCATATCTGTATATTTGTTGTGTAAATAGTGTTTTGTCTAGTGAGCACTTAAGGCGATTATACACCTGTTCCAAATTATTATGCAAATTGGTTTTAAGGGTCATAGGGTTTTTTTTTGTTTTTTTTTTCAATCAAACCCATTGATGGTATTGTGTCTCAGGCTGGCTTCACACTGCAGTTTTTCACTGATCAGTGTCCATCAGTGTTTGGGTGCCAAAACCAGGAGTGGCTCCAAAACTCAGAACAGGTGTCAATCTTTCAATTATAGTTTTTCTCTGCAAGTTCCTCTCCTGGTTCCACTCCTGGTTTTGGCACCCAAACACTGATGGACACTGATCAGTGAAAAACTGCAGTGTGAAGCCAGCCTAAGGCGGCGTTCACAACACAGATATCTTGCCGATATCGTTTAAGCGATATCCTTTGATCCTAAGCGATGTGCGGCTTAAAATCGATGCATGTATCAAGCGATTCCGATTGAAATCGCTTGTCATACACGCTGATCTGAGGTCCGTTCTCAATCTAGCGATGATCGATTTCACGATCTCCTTCAATCGTTGTATAACATGAGTGAACGATGCTCAGCGCAAGCCTATCGCTGGGAGATGTTAAACTATGGTCAACGTCGTAACTATCGACGGCTGAGCCGCCTAGTTACCCGATGATACCATAGTTACCAGCGAATCCTGTCCACATCGCTGTGATTGTCGTTGACATCTCACCAGCGATGGAAGCGATATTGTAAGCGATTGCGCGTGCACGTGATCGCTTTACATATCGCTCTAGATATCTGTGCGTGTGACGGCCGCCTTAGGGTTCTTTGGATCACTGAAATAATCCAGATACCTGTGATAATTAGTTTGGCAGGTGAGCCCAATAAAAGGAAAACTGGGTGTTCCACAATATTATGCAGGCCACAGCATTCAAGTAACATGGGAAAGAAAAAGGATCTCTCTACTGCCGAAAAGCAACATATAGTGCAATGCCTTGGACAAGGGATGAAAACATTAGTTATCACGAAAACTTAAGCATGATCATCGTACTGTGAAGAGATTTGTGGCTGATTCTGAGCACAGACGTGTTCGTGTGGATAAAGTCAGAATGAGGAAGGTTTCTGCCTGGAAGTTCATCAGATTAAAGGCCACGTTACACACACAGATATCTGTTCAGATATTGGTCACAAATCTCTGGTTGCAGTGAAATCCATGGACACATTGTTCCATTTTGTGGCTGTGTACAAATGGAACAATGTGTCCATGATTTCACTGCAACCAGAGATCTGTGACCAATATCTGAACAGATATCTGTGTGTGTAAGTGGCCTTAAGAAAGCAGCTGCTAAAAAGGCCTTACAAACCAGCAAACAAATATTTGAAGCTGCTGGGCCTCTGAGTCCCTCGAACCTCAAGAGGGTCCTTCAAAGGCTTGCTGTGGTGCATGAAGGTTCTATCACACACCGCGATATGGCTTCCATATTGCTAGTGATTTGATGTGAGCGCGCACGTTTCGGGCACTTTTTTCTGTGGAGCTGCCACACATAGCGATCTCGTGTGCGATCTCCGGCGATCCTGGTTCCGGAAATCGCCTGCAGAAGACCGGAAGCGATCTTCCCTTCCCACATCGCTACGTCATAGCCACAACCACATCAGCATTGTGGGCATAGAGTTTGACCACAGCAAGGAGACAGGCGTGCCAGAGTGTGTTACACCGCGCCCCTACCACTCCGATTGGCTACACACTGCGTTATCACTTTCAAACATATCAAATGTTTAGAAACTCTACTGTGCCTAATAATTTGGAACAGTGTATTTAGAGTTTTTTTTTTAAATTTTGAAGATTATACTGTTATCATTGGGAGGTTTCTTCAATAAGATTCGATGTATACTCACTGGTGGGTGACTTTTTATTACACTGATGGTATCATTACACGTCGCAACATTGCATGCAATTTCACTTGCAATTTGCTGGTTGCAGTGAAATCATGGACACATTGTTCTATTTTGTTGCTGTGTACAAATGGAACAATGTGTCCATGATTTCACTGCAATCAGAAAATTGCAAGTGAAATTGCATGCAATGTTGCGACGTGTAACGGTACCCTGACTGTCATTTGCATCGACCATTTAGGAAAATCAGAGAAAAAGAACATTTGCATAATAATTTGGAACATGGTGTATATACAATTTAATCCTGAGTTGTTCTTTTATCCTGATCCACGAATCAACATATCCGTGTTCTCAACTTAATATTACATGCTACCTGGGCTGGTCTCTGACCTGATATAACTTATTAACGGACTAGATTTAAATCTAATGATGAACTGGTGGCAGAACTACCGGGCTGGCAGGACTCTGTTTTGCTGGGGCTAGTGAAAAGGGTCTCCCAGCCTGTAATGGCCGCTTTACACGTCCTGATATCATTGTCCAACAATGATAAAAAGTCACGTGGTTTGGCCGTTGCCGCCGATATCGTTCGTAGCGTTGTGTGGTGTAAATGTGCAATTCGATGCAAGAACGATGCCAAAACAATATCGTGAAGAATTGTGCAGGCTCTCTCAACTGCCCGATATTGGATGGACGATCTGGCAGGATCGTTTGTGTGACAGCCCAACGACGATTTGGAGCACAACTTCCCCTATCCACTCTCATGTTAAATGGTCGTTCCCTGGGTCGCTCGTACGAGGGGGCGTATACATCGCAGTTGCGTTGCCTGCCGATATCTCCCTGTGTGACAGCTCCTATGCGATCTTGGACTACTGCCAAAAATGTGCGCGCTCCCTTGCCGTTGTATCCAATATCGGAACGATATCGGGACGTGTAAAGCGGCCATAAGGGTTGTGAGCGAGTGCGATGCCATGCCGGAGGTTACGTGGATCACCTCCTCTCCCTCCCCGTGTCTCCCTCCTTGTGCCCCTGTGAACATGTGTCCATTTAAAAACTGTAAGATAGAAAAGAGATGAAGGAATTGCAACCAAACAGACCAACATTTTTAATAAATCCCAAATGCAAAAAATATTTTTAGCCCCAAATATAGCCCCATTTACATAGAAAAATAAATGTTTCCATTGAAGGTCTTCATGTCCTTTTCTGTATGATATTGGTGACTAATTATTCTTTAAAGGTCCATTACTGTACAACCATATCTTAACAGAGAAGTGTCATGCTAATTTAATTTTTTTTAAATTATATAAAAATAATAAATAATTTAAAACGTTTTTGATATTGTCAAGTTTTAAACATTATAGGAATAGCTGATGAACTTTTCCAGGTAAACCTTGGTACTGGTCGCTCACATTACGATTTTAGTAAACATGGGTGGGATTTGCAAGAGGATAAAGGAGGATGAAGTTTAGGATCACAGAGCTGAGACATTTTGCTGGCACTTACACATGAACAGTAACACCAAGGAAGGCTGGCAGCACCAATTCTGTTAGTTGGCACCGCTCAATGTTTCATACATGATAGGATTAAATACATACAGTGTCACATGATAGGATCACAAACATGGCTCAGCATAATTGGATTAGATACACATCTCAATAGTTTGTATCATAGATGACAGGATTAGATGCACAGTTCAGCAGACTTATGGGATAAGACACATGGTTCAGCGAAGTGTATCACCCATAATAGGATTAGAAACATGGCTCAGCAGACTATGTCCACATGATGGTATTAGATGCGTGGCTCAAAAAACTATTTCACTTTACACATGATGGTAGTAGATGCATGGCTCTGTCACTTTATCACACATGACGGAATTAGATACATGGCTTAGTGCACTGTACCACACATAATGGGTTAGATACATGGACTGTATCACACATGATAGAAGTTGATACATTGCTCGGCAGACTACAGTATGTCACACATGAGAGGTTTTGCTCAGTCAGGCTAGCTTCACACCACGGCGATATCCGATCCGGGGCTGTCAGGGATGAACCTGACGCCCCTGACTGGATCAGCACACAGAACCGGAGGGCTAATATGCCCTCCAGTCCTGTGTGTAGCCGACGCAGCTGCTGATGAATCAGAACCACGATGGAGCTAGCCGCGGTCCTGAAACAACAGCGGCGTGCACTGCAGGTGTCCCGGTTCCAGACCCCGTGGGCAATCCGGCCAACCATGGCTCCATTTAGGGAGCACCGGATTGCACCGGATCCGGGAGGATGGAGATGGGAGACGGCAATTTGGGAGATTTTTCTCCTCGGACACAAAAACGTTGCAAGCAACGTTTTTTTGTCCTGGGAGAAAAATCTGAATTCTCCCAGATCCTTTCCGGAGAGATGGAAACCGGATGGCGGGTAGCTGCCATCTGCTCCATCCGGCCCCATAAGATACTATGGGGCCAAAATCCTGTCTGGGCAGTCTGGTTTACACCGGACAGCCCCGGATCGGACGCTGCCGTGGTGTGAAGCCAGCCTCAGTGTAAAGACTCATTCAGGAGTCTGTAATCAGGGACATCTGAATGAGCCTTTGTTGCTTTGTGTAAACACAACTTTTTTGTCCATTTTGAAAAATTGATTTCTGCAGGATGCTTTTTCTTTAGCATGGGAGTCTATGTAAAATGGATCTGTTAACTGATCGCTATTTATCTTCCAGTTGAAACTGATCCAATAAAAGCAAAAATGGATCCTTTACAAATGAGACAAAACAGATGGCTAGAAAACAATCAGTTTATGGATACATTTTCCAGAGACGCCCAAAATAATGCACGAGAAATATTTTTTTTCAAAACGGACAACGCAAAAACATTTTTGCAAACAGATTGCTGCTGGATCCGTTCTAACGAATGATTATTGGTCTATATTGTAGCACAGCTCTGGGTTATAATAAAATTGCACTGACCCCCCTTCCATCTGTATACTGGACCACCCAGGGGGCGTACAAATTTAACAGATCAGGCAGCCACAGTGTTCTATGGCCTAGGTCTGCCATATTTTTGTTCAGACTTTCCGTTTACAGCAACCAAACGGTAGCAGGATACAAGCGTACTCTTGAATGGCTGTTTAGAGAAGGGCAGACCAAAGTTAACGATCACTCTGCCATTGTTTTGGCAGTGCAAGTCCTTTTTACACAGGATGAAACACCACCGAGAACGATGATCTTTTATGCTGCATATAAGATCATTTCACCCAATCAATAAGCGTTTTGCTCACACAGATGATGGGTAGCCTGTTTACATGGCAAAACAAGCGCGAAAAAGTGTTTCTAATAAAGACATCATCCTAATTAAAATAAAAAGCTTTCGATATGATTAGGATGATTGATCATTTAATGAAGTCTAATGATCCACTAGTTCTACTGAAATGCATCATCCTACCTGCCAATTCTAAGCAATAAAAGGTTTTTAAGCTATTATATGGTCCTTGGTTCAAATCTCACAAAGGACAAGGAGTTTGTATGTTCTGCTCGTGTTTGCATGGTTTCCTCCGGGTTCTCCGGTTTCCTCCCACATGCCAACAACATACTGATAGAGAATGTAGATTGTGAGCCCAGTGGGGACAGTGATCGTGATGTATGTAAAGCTCAGTGAAACTAATAGCGCCATATGCATGAATATTTATTATTATTTTATGTTATACCCCCCCCCAGAAAATACTAGTAAATACCAGCAGAATTCATGTACAAAGCTTGATCTAGAGGTGCCTATTACTGAATCTTATAATTTCTTTTAGAGGTTAAACAGAGGATGCGGAGCTGAGGCTGGATCCCTCAGGAATAGTGACTTACTAGATCAATTTTCTCTAAGTACTCCGGCTTTAATGTCAGTAATGATGCTTTGGGCTGGAATGAATGACATGTGTACTGTAGCTGATCAGGTACCAGGAGACCAGACAACACTTTCTGAATCCAGTCAGCCGTTCAGCCCCTATATTTCTAGCTGTCATCCCAGAGCTGCAAAGGTAAAAAATCAGAATATCACTATTGTTAAAATGTTCAACAGAAAATCAATTTATTTCATTATTTTTAAACCCTTTTGCTTTTTAAGTCGAGACTTTTCCGTCAGTCCTAATATGTCAGACCAAAAAATCTACTGACCGCTATTTATTCTGGAATCTTGGATCGGGCTATAACATGAATATTGTTTTTTAAATTAAAGTGCATGTATTTTTGCTAAAACATTATTCCAGTAAGATCTCGTTGAAAACTTTGAACAGTTAAGGCTCTTTCAGAAGTCCGTGCAACATGGTCCGTGCACAGACCAGAATGTACAGATTGGCCGCCGCTCTTCCGACCAGAGCGTCACAGCTTTATATTTTTCTGAAGCTGTCACGTTCGGTTCAGGAAACCCACGGACAGACTGTTGCAGAGCTGTCTGTGCACGGACTACAATGCAGTGACTGGCTGCGGGAATATTTTGAATGTGTGTATGGCGCCCCTCTGGCTGGGTGCCACAGAGAGGTATTGCAACCCTCAGGGCTGAAACCGGTTCAGGACACTAGGGGAAAAAAGGGCAGAATTCCGGTAGCGGGAGGTATAGTGCGTCCCTGCTGATCCCGTCCGGACCGGTAAGGCACAGACCTTGCCCGAAGCTGCAGACCGTAGGACTGGGGGAGAGCTCTGCGAGGGTGGAAAAGACAGAGAAGAGGAAAGTAGACCCTGAAAGACAAAGAGAGAGAACACCAGCAGCTCATCAGAGGGGTAAGAACTGTAACAACTACTCCCCTCATCCCTCTCATCATCTTCCATCACCGCTCCCTGAGGTAATAGCTCCACCTGTGGGGAGCTGTACCACACTCTGCTGCACCCACCATCACCTCAGCGGCCGGCTTGCAGCGCCGGTACCTATATTACCGGGAACTACAGGTGGCATCACGTTCCCATGTAAATATTCCCTCCCCACCATCTAACAAATGATAACCAGGGCACTGGAACCGGAAACCCGACCACCCGTGATTCTTCCATCCAAGAAACCATCAGTCCCGGCTTTCTGAGTACCCCTTGCTCTGGCGTCATCATTTTCTGGCGTCACGAACAGGATAGAACCAGCCTGGTGAAACCAGGTAAAGTGCGCCAAAAAGACTTTATTGAATGTGAACTGTTATTGTGGATTACAAAATATAACTGCCATTACAGAAATTGAACTGCGCCATAGCGCAGGTGGAAAAAAGTGAGGAAATAAGCCCTGCCCCTTCACTCTGCTGGAGATCAGCGAAGCGCAGTGCCCAGCTCCGGAAAAAGCCAGAAGGGTTGCTTATAGGAACTTCGTGGTGGGCGAGTCAAGAGATCTAAAGAGACTATGTACTGGCCCAGGGGCGTGCCTCGGCCCTTCAGCACACATGGGCCATCCAAGAGGCGCCAAAAAGTCTCCCCACCCCCCCTTGCTATCAAACAACCAAGGGGGCTGGTCAAGCGCCAGCCCACACCAGTTCGGGACTATAAGAATCAAGCCGGAAGCAAAAACAAGATACCTGGTCAGGCTCCGGACCCTTTACCTAGAACCGGTTGTGAGGCAATGGCTGTACCAAACTTTAAGCAGCTGATCCAGGAGATCGAGCAGGACATACTGGTTGACCGCGCTGCCCCGGGTGTGTTGACACTGGAGATGGATGGCGAGGACGGTACCTTCTGTAGGACGGCTCTTAACGATCTAGAGGCCCAAATCCGGGAGGCGACGGAGTGGACCGTCCAGCGCTGGGGAGCAGAGATGGTATTCCAACTGAATCGACGGCGGCGGGCTGCAGCTCAAAGAGACCAGAAGCGCTGGATGACTGTCGCAACCCAGACGGACCACCCAGTAACCCCCGAATCCGTTGCTGAGCCCCTGGAACCAGTTAGTACACCACTTGTGGAGCCTGGAGAAGAAGATGTCGCCGAGGTGGGAGACCTCATTCAGTTCTCAGAGGAGCCCGAGCTGACTGAAGAGGAGACGGTGGAGTACATAGGCGGCCAGGTCGGTGTCGGGGAGGAGGAGGAGAGTCTGGAGGAGGAAGGAGCCATTGGTGATATGGAGGAGGCTGGGCCCCGCGAGCTATGGAGGGTCGCGGTACCAACATCGGTCGCTGTGGTTGGAGAGAAGAGAGCGGTACTTCACAACGGGCATACCTGGCAACCGGTAGGTCGTCCGTGGTTCACTCGACCTGACCCGGACGATGAGGCTGAACGGCACCGATGGTGCAAGGCTTGGTATGCAAACGAACTTGAGACTCGCCAGGCCCGCATCATGGCTCGTAATCAGCCCCCGCTGCCCCCAGGCCAACGTAAGAGGGGGGTGGTCACCACCTTTAACTTGAGTACCGGGTATGGGTTTGCCAAAGAGGAAGGCCTCTACCAAGAAGTACATGTCGGCCATAGAAACGTAGAGGAACATCTTCCCCAGAGCCTCCCGGATCGGGACATGTACCGTGGGGATGTGATTACTTACGAGCGCAACGCAGGTCCCCGCGGGCGGTTCGCAATCCGGGTCAGCAAAGTTGATGAGTGAAAAGTCTGACCCGGTATTGCATTGTTCAAAATGCAAACTGTGTCTCTAAATGTGTATTTTCGCACTGCCCTGTTGTTATCTTTCAGCTTCTGATGAACACTAATCAGAGACGTGTTACCAGGTCCCTGTTGGACCAATAAGGACTAGATTATAGAAAATGTTTATTGCAACGTTAAAAGGAAATGAACCTCCCGCAAGGGAAGAACAAAAAGAAACTTATTGTTTATACATGTTTGAAGTTACCTGGTTAACCTGTTAATAAAAGTTCAACTTACACCTGGTTTGGTTTAAACACCCGCGGACAGGTGTGTTTCACCAAGGGGGTGTGTGGCGCCCCTCTGGCTGGGCGCCACAGAGAGGTATTGCACTCTAACAACAAATGTGGTATCTCTGTAAGTTGTCAGTTCAGGGTATAACCTATGGAGTCTGTTTTTACACACACACACCTAAGACTAGGCCACCTAGAGTAGAAAGAAGGGGGCGACTGGTAAGTTAGTAGGTCCCAAAAGGGGGTGGAGCCTAGGTTAGGATAGTGAGGGAGACTGACAGTGTACGACAGACAGTGCTGGTGTCAAGGTAGAAAATACACTTTTCCACTATACTTATATTTTCTTTATATATTTTTATATTATATATTTTCACTAATACTCTAGGTGAGAAACAATAAGTTTTTCCCTTAACCTAGTATCCAATAGATATATCTGTCTGCTGAAAAGAAGATACTGTTGTGTTGAGATGGATGAGAATTGAGAAGATAAGCTGTCCTTGGATGCCTGTGTCAAGGAGTATCAGGAGAAACCTGAGATGTCCCACATACCAGGAGCCCAGAGATGGCACCGTGCCAAGAAGAAGGATGGACTCAACAGAGAAGACAAAAGACTAATTATTACTAACAGAGATAGATGTTTTAGCCTAACTCCACCTAACCCCCATCTAATCCCACCTTGTCCTGGCCAATTCACGCCTAGTCTCTAGAGTATAAAATGCTGTGTACCCGGAAATAAAGTCAGTTGCTGTGACCATTGCCATTGCTTAATAAAGCAACGAACATATTATAAGTTTGAACCAGATTCTCCGTCTGATTTACTCTTATCTGGTACCATATGTTCATAGTCTAATTTGGAGTGACTAGTGAAGGAGTGTATTGTCGCAACGACCCCGACACTGGGAAGGCAGTCAGGAAGGATGGGCCTGACAGTACCGCTGACAGGAGGGATCCCCATCTTTAAGTGGGGGCCCAGGACAGAAGGCAACGGACCAGGACTGGTTGGAGCCGGCTGGTCACGTTGGGGGACAGCACGGGAAGCCGGGGCAGTCAGCAGTTCACCTCTGACCGCAAACCGACGAGCTGCTGGCCCATAGTAATCGGGTTGCCTTTAGCGCCACAACGGCATCTGACCCATCAGGTCTGAAGCCAGTTCAGGACACTAGGGGAAAAAGGGCCGAATTCCGGTGGCGGGAGAAATAGTGCGTCCCTGCTGCTCCCGTCCGGACTGGTAAGGCATAGACAAGGCACAGACCTTGCCCCTAGCTACAGACTGTTGGACTGGCGGGAGAGCTCTGCGAGGGTGGAAGAGACAAAGAAGAGGAAAGTAGACCCCGAAAGACAAAGAGAGAGAACACCTAGAGACTCCATAAGGGGGACCCTGCACTGGCAACAGACACCCGGTAAACCCGACTGTACCGTGTATCGTTTAACATCTGCCGGTACCCAGTAAAGGGGAGTTTGAGTTAAATTGGTCTCTGTTATCCCTCTCGCCGGTGCCCGGAGGGCTTCAGCACCAACAACAGCAGCTCATCAGAGGGGTAAGAACTGTAACAACTACTCCCCTCATCCCTCTCATCATCTTCCATCACCACTTCCCTGAGGTAATAGCTCCACCTGTGGGGAGCTGTACCACACTCTGCTGCACCCACCATCACCTCAGCGGCCGGCTTGCAGCGCCAGTACCTATATTACCGGGAACTACAGGTGGCGTCATGTTCTCTTGTAAATATTCCCTCCCCACCATCTAACAAATGATAACCAGGGCACGAAACCGTGAACACGACCACCCGTGATTCCCCCATCCAAGAAACCATCAGTCTCGGTGTCCGAGTACCTGTTGCTCTGGCCTCATCATGTGACAGCTTCAGAAATATATAAAGCTGGCACCCTCTGATCAGGAATGCCATGGCCAGCCTGTGCATTCTGGTCTGTGCACGGACTGTGTTGCACAGATGTATGAAAGAGCCCTATATACTGTATATATATATATATATATATATATTATTGTGTTAATACTAATAAGTAAGGAGACATTATTCTGTGGCCACACAGTTTCTATAACTGTATAGTACAGATCCGCGGGTTATCAGTACAAGTCATTGTTTAGTGCTTACTTGCCGAGGGGTTAGTTAGGGTGCAGCAAGACAGAGTAGGTCAGGGGTCTCAAACTCGCGGCCCGAGGGCCGCATGCGGCCCCTGGGGCTTCACTATGTGGCCCGAGGCACCTTGGACAACTTAATGATGCATCACCCCAGTGCAGGACTAACCAGCTCTGCCACTCAGCAAGATCAATGCAAGCTGCCAGCCAATGAGAGGCCCGCAGCTGACGGCAGAATATGACGTCATATGCGGGCCTCTGGCTGGCAGACTGCATTGATCTTGATGAGCAACAGAGCTTATCTGAGCAGCGGCTGGAGGAAGTCATAGCACAGCGGAGGCCGGAAGTCAGTACAGTGGGGACCGCGGCGGCCCCCTGCACTGGAGCAATGCATCATTAACGTGAGAAAAGTGTGAGTGTTCATGAGAAAGTGTGTGTGTGAGGGTGAGTGTGTGAGGATGTGTGTATAAGAAAGTGTGTGCGAGTTTCAGTGTGTGTATGAGTGTGAGTGTAAGAGTGTGTATGAGGATGTGTGAATGTGTGTGAGATGTGTGTGTGTGTGGGGGGGTCTGTGTGTGGGTTTGTGTGTGGGTTTATGTGTGAGTGTGATAGAGTGTGTATTTGAGTGTGTAAAAAGAAGGTAAAACAGGATGGGGGTCATCACTATAAAAGTAGATCAGGATGGGGGACATCACTATAAAAGGGAATCGGGATGGGGACATCATCACTAAAGGGGATCAAAATGGGGACATCACTACTAAAGGGGAATGGGATGGGGGACATCACTAGAAAAGGGGATCATGATGGGGGACATCACTAGAAAAGGGGATCATGATGGGGGACATCACTACAAAAGGAGATCAGTATGGGGGACATCACTACAAAAGGGGACCATGATCGATGGAGGACATCACTAGAAAAAGGGATCAGGATGGTGGACATCACAAGAAAAAGGGATCAGGATGGGGGACATCACTAGAAAAGGTGATCAGGATCAAGGACATCAGTAGAAAAGGACATTACTACTGGATGGGGACATTACTACAAGAAAGGGATTAGGATTTGTACTTTACTACATTGAGCAAAAAATTCTGGTATTTCTAAAAATATCACTTAGTCCTACAAGAGATGCGGCCCCGCTATAAATGTTTTTCTATGTGCGGCCCACCAACCCAGCCGAGTTTGAGACCCCTGGAGTAGGTGAAGGAGAAGTCCAATGAGGAAATAGTGTGAGTTGCTCTGAAGGGACCAGCTTCAGGCAAGGTACCAGTTCCTAGGCTACCCAGGCTTACAGGGTCTGGTGGCAGAACTGGATGCTGGTGAGTTTTATGCTCACCAGTAGCTTAAGTGGAGCTTTCCAGGGCAACAGTGGTAAAGAGGATAAGGGAACTTCTCTGAGCACGGATTCCTGCAGGATCCGCACTACCAGCCTGGAAGGAGGTAACCTACAAGAGCTAAGGGGGAGTACTGAAGAGCTAAAAGCATTAGGAAGCCAACAACCATAGGAAGTCAGCAGGAAGGTCATATTACTCACCCAGAAGAGCGGAATACAGTTCCCATCAGGCTGGCCAGACCACCTGCCTGGTGGTGATTGTATTACTGCTACAGAAAACTGCAGTAAAGAAAGGTAAAGCAAAGACTGTTCCCTGTGTCTCCTTCCTCCACTACACTCACTACTCTCATCATCCCGCTCATCATCCCAGCCATGGTTGGAAGGGTTTAAACATCTGCAATGCTTACTACCACCTATCTTCCAGGGATACTCTGCAGTGCCAGCCATATCAGGCTGATTATTTCAACTGGCATCTCGTACCAACTTTATCCCTACTATTACCCCCTTTACATGTGTGGTTAGAACCACAGCTGCTGGGCACAGCTACAGTGAACCGAACTCTAGCCCAGCTTCTGAGTGCCCTGGTCCTTGCTACTAACACATGTGCACTGTATTTCTTCTCTTCTGTGTAATGGAGAAGACCGATCGGCTGGTGGGCGATTTAAACCGTGCTGATGCGGTCATGTGACCAATCAGCTGATCGGGTTGCCCTGCCGGCCAGTGCAGTGAATAATACCGGAAGTTAATGATTTCCGGATTATTCACTGCTCTGCCCGACGCTCGGCAATATCCACCGGCATAGACAGTTTCGGGCTGTGATGGCTGGGTTCACCAACGGTCATAGCCCGAGCTATGACCTTGGGTGAACCCTGACTGTTACAGTCAGTTGTCAGCCTGCTCTCGCTCCTGATAGACTTGTGTCTATGCAGTGCGATGTAGCAGTCCTGAAATTAAATTGCGCTTTTGGACTACGTCGAACAGCCCTCCAGAACGCTTTTCCTCAGCCCCCAGACCTGCTCTATAGGGTCCAGCAGAGAAATTATTCGCAATACTCGCTTTTCCCATTGACTTACATTGGACTCGCTAGTCGTAATGAGTAGCCGCGTATTGGGACCTACTCATTACGAGTATAGCGATTCTGAATATTTCACTACTAGCTCATCCCTAGTCATGGGGTGATCTCACTCCATACTCAACAGATAATGCTTGTGTGTTACAGCCAGAACCGGTCCTGAGTACCCTCCTCAGAATGTTGTGAGCCTGAATGGCAGCTAAACTCCAGGAGTGTATATATATATTGTATATACGGAGCTGTTTGAGGGCTCATATTATATATAGGAGACTATGTGGGTGCTCATCTTGGATGTAGTGGACTATGTGGTTGCTCATACTATATTTAGGAGGCTATGTGTTTGCTCCTGCTGTATACAGGTTCATGTGTGGGCTCCTACTGTATACAGGATCTATGTGTTTGCCCCTGCTGTATACAGGGTCTATGTGTTTACTCCTGCTGTATACAGGGTCTATGTGTGAGCTCCTGCTGTATGCAGAGTCTATGTGTGAGCTCCTGCTGTATACAGGGCAGTAGCGTAGCTGGCGGGGGGCAGGGGGGGGAGCGCCCCGGGCCCCCCGGCATGAGGGTACCCATTGGGGTTGAGAGGTCACCTGGGCTGCTGAGCGGCTGCGACGCCGTGGACCCCACAAGTCGCGCTCTTTTCACAATACAGCCGTGACCCGTCCGATGCTCCGAGCAGACCGCAGCTACTCAAGCCTGCTGTGCTCATTGGAGCAGCGGTATGGCTGCTCTGATTGGTCCCGTGGCCGTGCACTGCTGATCGGAGCAGCGGCGGCAGCACTTACAGCCAAAGATACAAGCCTGGTGTCCGAGCAGACAATGGAGCTACTCAAGCCTGCTGTGCTCCTTGGAGCAGCGGTACGGCTGCTCCGATTGGTCCCGCGGCCGTGCACTGCCGATTGTAGCAGCGGCAGCAGCACTACACCCACAGATACAACCTGAGTGAAAGAATAGTGGGACGGTGGGAAGAAGACTGAGGAGCAGGCATCGTCTGAGGAAAAGTACACAATCATTTGACTGCATATTCATTTTATTCTTAATTTGTAACGTTAGAATGATAAATACATGTCTTTAATAGAGCGCACACACGTGGCGGATCTGTATGCGGAATTGCATGCGGATCTGCACGTGGATGCCCATCCGGACCACCTGCTATGATGGCCTGAACTTTGGAGCTCACCTGAGCTCCGGAGCGCATCGATCCCGGCATGACCGCGGGTCACACGGACTGAACTGCGAGCATCGGCCCGTCATAGCGGGTCCGGGACGGGCATCCACGTGTGGATCCACATACAATTCCGCATGCGGATCCGCCACGTGTGTGCGCTCCCTAAAGGGGTTTAAAAATTCAGCACCCGTCATAAAATGTAAAATAGAAAGGAAGGCATAGGAGCATGGCAGACACACATCAAAGCAGAAGAACGTTTTAGTGTCTGAAACTCATTAAAACACACCTACGAGCATGCATGCATGAGGCCAGACTGTCCAATTTAACCTTACTCAGTATTGAGAGAGACATTGAAATTGACAAAGACAAGGTGGTCAACAGATTTGCCAAAGTTAAGGAGAGGAAAATGGCGCTGAAGAAGTGGTTTTCACTGGAATATAGTTCACCACATTTTTGAATTAGTTGCTTATTCATTCTTTAAAATATGATTTAATTATTATTTTGAATTTAAACAAACTTGAGTGTTAATGTTATTCAGTTTTCTATTTGACTAAAAGAAATGTTCATGCTTTAGGTTGTACGAGTGATTATTGCTGGTCACCTGGGCTGGGGGCCCACTCATGATGTTTCGCCCCCCTTGTGTTGAACCCCTAGCTATGCCTCTGATACAGGGGCTATGTGTGTGCTCCTGCTGTCTACAGGGGTTATGTGTGTGCTCCTACTGTATACATGGTCTGTGTGTTTGCTCCTGCTTTAGGCTAGGGTCACACTTGGCATGTATTTTTTTGGTGCCTTAAAAATAAGCATGCGTTTCTGCATGCTTTTTACATTTCTGCATGGGTTTTTTAGGTGCTTTTTGGCACCCATGCATTTTGCCATGCGTTTTTGAATCAGCACCAAAAATTAGTGCATGCACCATTTTTTGATGCCGTTTCAAAAACCCAGGTTTACCACCCACACACATAGGGGGAAGGCAGACAAGGGACCGAACTGCCCCCATACAGCCCACATGGAAGAGAAGCACAGAAGAGAGCCTGAAAGGAATAGAGAAAGTGAAGGGTCTCAGAGAGGAAACCTGGCTGCAGAGCGTTCAGAGAGTGTAGGGAGTTTACTATGTAAAAGAACTGCACTGTAAACTGTTGGAACTGTGGAAGAACTTGTTAGTAAAACCCGGTGAACCCTGCTTCAGTCTCCCGTGTGTGATTCCCTGCACCTTGAACTGTATATTCATATTCCACCCGGTCAGGAGCAGCCCCGACCTTCGGCGGGCTCATCCATCTTGCTGCAGCATCATCCATCCTCCTGACAGAAGTATGCAGCAGTGGTGGTCCCCTCACTGACCACAACCTGTGGGTGACGTCATGACAAATCCCTGTAAATATTCCCGTTTTACTTGTGGGCTCGGGACATGGTCCGCACCAAGGACTGCCGTGATACCCCTGTGATACCCCGGTCCGGTACCGAGTACCCCGTCCCAGTGGGCTCCACACAGGGTCTTTGTGTTTGTTCCTGCTGTAAACAGGATCTATGTGTTTGCTCCTGCTGTTTACAGGGTCTATGTGTTTGCTCCTGCTGTATACAAGGGCTTTGTGGAGCTCCTGCTATATATAGGGGCTCTGTGTGGGCTCCTGCTGCCTCCAGGGGCTCTATGTAGGCTCCTGCTGCCACCAGGGGATATGTGTGGGCTCCTGCTGTATGCAGGGGTTTATGTGTGGGCTTCCGCTGTATTTAGGAGGTATGTTAAATTAATTTCCCACCTCTGCTTTATTAAGTGTAGTCCTATGTTATATAGCGCTGTATATAAGAGCAAAAAAAGTGTTTGGCGCATTGCGTGCAACTGTTTTTCTCCTTTTGATTCTACAGGAGTGCTTTTATGTGCTAATCACATTACTTATCACATTATCTATGAAAATATGATCATGTGACATGTCGCATGATACTTTGTTTTGGGGGCCCACTAAACAGCCCGGGGCCCCTGGCTACCCTTATTCCACCCCTGTTAATGAGTGTTAGATTAATTTAAATCATATCTATTTCTCACGTAAATCCATTTATATCCAAAGTACTTTTCATGCATTTTTCCAGGTATCTTCTCATGTGTGTTCTCATGTGTTGCAGCATCATCTGCGGGTAAAATGTATAGTTTATATATCCACTGTAAAGATTTGACATGAGAGTTGAACATTCAATAGGAGGAGCTACTCCAGTCTTGTCTAGACTAGACAAGTGTGGGAAATCTCCAGTCTGGTTCAAGATGTGACACAGAGAAGACCTCATGTGTGGGGTCTTCTCCCTACTTCCAGGCTTCAAGCCTGGAAGTTCATCCTTTCCTTCATCTCAAGATTTACAGCCAGGCTAAAGCCTTGGATCTTTTCTGACTTCTACAGCCAAGTTGACTAAAGACTTATCACCCTGGATCCTCGCTGTCCAGATTAACTGTGCCTCTCCAGTAGTAGGTCATACTAGCTGTACAGAAGAACCTATTGCAAATGTGTTGAGGAATTTGAGGGTCACCTGTCTCAATACAATTGTTTGTTATTTGCTTCATAGATTTTTTTTCTCTGTCTGCGATTCCCTGGCCCTCTGCTTGCTTCTGGTCTTGAATGACAGATCACTGCTGATTCACTGATATTTCAAGCACAGGAGGCGGGTAACTCGCAAACTGGAGGCAGGCGGAGGGGCTGGGGAATGAAAGATAGGGAGGGGATGACCCAGTGTAAAGTCCAGCCCCTGTGCACCGCAATCTAATTAGCAGAACAATTCAAATGGTGATTAAAGAAGAGCAACAAAGGGGATTTCTTCACTAACAGTATGTAATTTGTATTTCAGCGCCATTACAGCCAGGTCGTTACTTTACATTACAAAATCGTGCTGACAAGTTCTCTTTGAATTGACTGTGCATTATATTTAACCCTTAATGAACGCTTATGGATGTTATGGTACATTTTCTGATGTGCCACCATTTAACTGCTGAACTTCACAAGAAACTTGCAGTGTTATGTGTTATAGACTCTATGCCCAGTTTGTAAGGCCGGCTTCACACCACGTTTTTTTCGGGTCCGGGGCTATCTGGTGTGAACCTGACAGCCCCGGACCCGATTTTATACTAATGTATGCCCATGGTGCCAGATGCGGCCAGATGGCAGTGATTTGCCACCCGGTTTTGTCCCTGTCCGGCAGCATCAGGCTGCATTCGATTTTTTGTCCCAGACAGAAAATCGTAGCTTTCAGCGTTTGTGTCCGGGGCAAAAATCTGACAAAATCGGACAATGCCAGATCCTCCTGGATTCGGTGTGATCCGGCGCCCCCTAACATTGGAGGCTATGGGTGCCGGATCGCACCGGATCTGACAGAAAATCGGATCGGGCTGCCGTACGCCGGGTGCTGAAGTTCAGTGGCGGACGGCACTGAACTTCAGCACCTGGGGAGCTCCAGGCTGAAATTTCAGAACCGCGGCTAGCTCCCCACTAGATGCTATTCTGAAATTTCAGGACTGGACAGCGGCATCAGCTGCACACTGCCTATACTGGCAGAAAACAGGACCGGAGGGCATATTAACCCTCCAGTTCTGTTCTGTCCAGAGCTGTCAGGATGTATCTGGTGCATCCAGCAAAACACCGGACACAGCCTGACAGCAAGAAACCATGGTGTGAAGCCGGCCTTATCAGCTTTGTATATCAAACCCTGATCAGAGACTAATAAGGCTTTAATTATTTAACCCCTAGAATACAATTGTGGCTAAATGCTTTATTTGTGGTTGTATGCACTTTGATATTCTGGCATATTCAATGTAAATTGAAAGATATTACTACAGACAAGTACAAAAATTCAGAACAGCCATTTCTCACCTTATTTCCATGTAAATCAATTGATTGTAATGTTCCTATGAGAACGAATGGCTTTTTTATGATTAATGAGCAAGTTGTTTACTGTTAGGATTAAAAACTGGACTGAGTACAAATAAAACGATAAATGTAATGTGAAAGGGCCCGGCTTTATTTCCTCTATTCTCTGTGCATAAGAAAATAAATGGCTTTAAGTGCATGGACATAATGAAAAATGTGGTTTGGTCCAAGTATTAATTTACTGTGGGGGAGGTGAAAAAAATAAAAGAACAGATACCTCTGCTGTAATAGCTGTCTTTGTTTCACATCCCGCCAGCTTCTGAGCCCGCAGCGCCTGCCTGGATGACTCAAGTGTTCTTGAATTAGTCAGCAATTTGACATATGCACCAAATACAACTTGGTCCTGGGACATAAAAATTCATGGTGCTGCAGAGAACAGAAGGTGCTTCAGTCAATTGTGTGCTGTAGTTGACAATATTAAACATCTTGAACACTGCAGAGTTGCATAAAGTGCATGCAGTATTATAATGTCCATCAGCACTCTAAAGGTACCGTCACACGCCGCAATATCGCCTGGAGACCATTAAGGCGATATGTTGCCCCGGAGCAATCGCAGTGAAATTGCCTCACGGTTGCGGCGTGTGATTGGGCAATTTTGCGGCGATAAATTGCCCCTCGGCCGTCGCCTGATTCCTGAACAGTGCTCAGTAATCAGCCGCAATCGTTAAGGCGATATTTCCGTGTTGTGGTGTGTGACAGGGCGATAGTGATGGAAACAGCACTTTCTATGATTTCCTGTAGGCGTGCCTCAAGCGTTCTGTAGTCCGTGCCCCGTCTGCGATGATTGGTGTTGGCTACTGGGTTCCGATTGACAGCGCGCCATATTTGAAGAGGTGTCCGTTCAGAACCACCCACATCTTCAGCTACACAACCGTCCGCAAACTCAGTGCAATTACGCACGCCATTGAATAGCGCAAGCTATGTTGTCCGCGTGTATTTAGTTGCGCTGTGTTGTGTATAATGCCACACATGACAGCTCAGATGTTGGCCTACACATCGTAGATGGGTGCCATGGGCCACGCAGTACAATTGCCCCTTGTGTGTGAATTTGGTGACGCTGCTGGGTACATTATACTGTTCCCACTCCGCCGACGTCTACCTTGTTAGTGCCCTCAACTTTGTTTGGCGGCGCCAGTGTGCGTGGTGATGTCATCATGTTTCTGCTCGTTCCTTCCTGCCTAGTAGGTGCCTGCCCTTTCCCTGCACATAGGAGAAGAGTCATGGCGGCCGCACAGCGCAGAACTGACGATACTCATAGACCTGTGTGACTGCCATGACTACTGGTGCCACGAGCGTCACCGCCACCCACTGCTCTGCGTAAGCAGAGCATACTGAGGAGGATCCAGCGGGCCCTGCTCCAGAAAGTGGGTGTGGAGAGGACATGCAAGCAGGTCCAAAAAAAACTTGCGGACCTGAAACACAAGTCCCCAGGGCGGATTGTGGATATTCGGGCCCAGATTGCCAGGCTGAGTGGTGAGTATGTGGCAATGCCAAACACACACATGACAATCATCCTACCCCAAACACTACCCAACTATCATGTGGTATTGTGCCATGGCACATAGTGTGACATAAACCACCACTCTTTGCTTGTGGCCGAAGATGGTTGGGAAAGGCACCTGCTGCACCGTGTTGGCTGAGGACCCTCCTGGCCCAGGGTGAAGATGAGGAGGTCATAATACCACAGACGTGGCTTAGGGAACTCCTCAGCTCCAGCCCTGGACTGAGCATCCATTCACTTTTTATGTTCCTTGGTGAACATGGTGCGCAGGCGCTTGATTTTTTCCACAACCATCGGCCCCGTCCAGGTCTTACTTTGGTTGAGCCAGTTTGCCAGCTCAACAAGGTGCCCATAGGCCACAGCCCTTGCCGCCTTGCTCTTGTACTCAGGCAACACCACCCGACAGAGGCTTTGTTGATCGATGGCAATTTCCAAACTGCGGCGGTGCATTGGATGGTAAGCACAGGAGGATCACGCAACCCTCCAACACAGGGTCCTTGTATTTTAATTACAAAGGATATTTTAGCGTGGTCCTCATGGCTCTGGTGGATGCTTACTATGAGTTCCTGTACGTGGACGTTGGCATGAACGGCCGTGTCTCAGATGGGGTGTGTTTGGCCAAAATTTAGCCTCCATAGCACAGCCTCCGTAACCCATCAGTAGCCTCTATGCCCCAGCAGCAGCCTCCATAGCAAAACCTTCATATACCTACGTATCAGCCTCCACAGGACAGCCTTCATAACACAGCAGCAGCAGCCTCTATGTCCCAGCAGCAGCCTCCATAGCACATCCTCCATATACCCCAGCAGAAGCCTCCATAGCAGCAACATCCATAACCCAGCAGCAGCCTCTATGTCCCAGCAGTAGCCTTCAAAGCACAGCCTCCATATACTCCAGCAGCAGCCTCCATAGTGCAGCCTACATAACCCAGCAGCAGCTTCCATAGCAGAGCCTCCATAACCCAGCAGCAGCCTCTATGTCCCAGCAGTAGCCTCTATAGCACAGCCTCCATATACCCCAGCAGTAGCCTCCATAGCACAGCTTCCATATAACTCAGCAGCAGCCTCCATAGCACAGCTTCTATAACCCAGCAGCAGCCTCCATAACCCAGCAGTAGACTCTATGTCCCAGCAACAGCCTCCATAGCACATCCTCCATAACCCAGCAGCAGTCTCTATGTTCCAGCAGTAGCCTCCATAGCACAGCCTCCATATACCCCAGCAGCAGCCTCCACAGCCCAGCACAACCTCCAAGCAGCTCAGTGACAGCCTCTATAATCTCCCATCATGCTGCACATAGTAAAAGAAAAAAAAAAAAGTTTGTGCTCACCTTACCTCCGTACCCCTGGAGCCCCTGTTCTCCTCAGTTGCTGTCCCTGCGTGTCATGGCAGCAGGCTCCCATCCATGCTCCTCCTCACTCCCAGCAAGGCTGCAGCAGTGTGATGAGGTCACAGGGTGATGACTCATCACTCTGCTGCAGTCAGCAGAGGAGGAAGCGCAGATGGGAACCTGCACATGGTTCATTTGAATCACATTCAAATTACCCATGTGCACTGGCAGCCCTGCAGCCGCACTCAGCTGCGGGCTGTGTCCCTGCTGGGCTCCTCCTTGTCAGGGCTGCCTTCCCTGATGTGCCCTTGGCCGTCAGGGTTGCTTGTCCCTGATGACCACTGGGCTCCCCCAGCTGCTCAGGGCCCCGACACTTGCCCGGGTAGCCGGGTGCTGACGCCAGCCCTGACCTGTGTGGTATTATATCGGAGACACAGGAGTTTCCTGAGACATGTATCACTAGTTTCTCAGCTGATACACTGTAACACAGTCCTAAATCAGTGGCTCGGTATGTTAATAGAGCTAGTGAGCAGTATCTGTAATGTGAGCAACAAGACAGACATATGCTCCATATCGTAACATAAGGAAAACTATTATCTGCCAGTATTATCTGCTCAATAAATTAGAGTATCAAAAGTTAATATAGTTCAGTATTTTAATACAAAAAGTTAAACACATATTATATAGAGTCATTACAAGCAGTGATCTATTTCAAGTGCTTATTTCTATTAATGTTGATGATTATGGCCTACATCCAATGAAAACCCAAAAGTTATTATCTCAGAAAATTTGAATATTATATATGATCAATTGAAATAATGATTTTGAACTAATAACTGTTGACCTACTGAAAATGTACAGTAAATGCACTAAATACTTGGTCGGAGCTCCTTATGCAAGAATTACTGTACCAATGCGGCATGGCATGGAGGTGATCACAAAAATGAGCAGATACCCTTAAAGTTGTAAATAAATACATTGCAATATTGCATGAAAATAAAAATAAGGTACCGTACTTAGTAGCACTATTTTGATCAAAGAAATGTAAAAGCCATGTCAACATGACCCCATCGGGATGTTCCTAACATAGCATCAAATATTTAAAAACCTTACCAGATGTCAAATGACTGATATAAGGACTGAGCAGGGCTATGGGCCCCACAGGGAGCACCCAACAATGAGAAGCTATATATAAATAATATCCAGCTCAAAGAAAAGGAAACCACATCTTAGGGGCCCTTCACAATTGCGTTTTTTTCCTGATCTGGAAATCAGGAAAAAACCTGATTCTTTCAGGATTAATTTTTTTGCCCATTCACTTTAATGATTTCAGGAAAAAATCTGAAGCAACAAGATTATACCTGAAATCATTAAAGTGAATGGGCAAAAAAATGAATCCTGAAAGAATCAGGTTTTTTCCTGATCTTCCGTTCTGATGGGTCAACTTGATGTGGTGGGATGGCTTTTGCATTTTGCTGATCAAAATATTGCTATTAATTACCCTATTTTTATTTTCATGTACTATTGCAATTTATTTATTTACTGATTTTTGGGTATCTGCTCATTTTTTGGTTCTTTTCTTTGGTTTTGAACCAAAATACCAGTTCATGGACCCCAAAGACCTTGCTGTTGCACATGTACTCAACATCGTGTCTTGTAATGCAATAAGAAGGGAAGGGGAAAAAAACAGTTACCTACCTTCCATACTTGGGGAAATGTCATGAAAACAAACTCAGTGGGGTCTATGGAGCCCATGTGACTAATTAAAGGGAATCTTTCAGGTCAAAAATTCATTTGTAACTGATATAATTTCAATGAAACCCATTTATGTTATTGTGTCTCAGGGTTCTTTGACTGGCTTCACACTGCAGTTTTTCACTGATCAGCGTCTATCAGTGTTTGGTTGCCAAAGCCAGGAGTGTCTCCAAAACTCAGAACAGGTGTCAATCTTTCAATTATAGTTTTTCTCTGCAAGTTCCTCTCCTGGTTTTGGCACACAAACACTGATGGACACTGATCAGTAAGAAACTGCAGTGTGAAACCAGCCTTTGGATCACTGAAATCAATCTCAGATACCTGTGATAATTAGTTTGGCAGGTGAGCCCAATAAAAGGAAAACTGTGTGTTCCACAATATTAAGCAGGCTACAGTTTTCAAGTAACATGGGAAAGAAAAAGGATCTTTCTGCTGCCGAAAAGCAACAAATAGTGCAATGCCTTGGACAAGGGATGAAAACATTAGATATTGCACGAAAACTTAAGTGTGATCATCGTACTGTGAAGAGATTTGTGGCTGAATGTGAGCACAGACGTGTTCGTGCAGATAAAGGCAGAATGAGGAAGGTTTCTGCCAGGCAAATTAATCGGATTAGGAGAGCAGCTGCTAAAAAGGCCTTACAATCCAGCAAACAGATATTTGAAGCTGCTGGTGCCTCTGGAGTCCCTCGAACCTCAAGGTGTAGGATCCTTCAAAGGCTTGCTGTGGTGCATAAACCTACTATTCGGTCACCCCTAAACAGTGCTCACAAGCAGAAATGGTTGCAGTGGGCCCAGACATACATGAAGACTAATTTTCAAACAGTCTTGTTTACTGATGAGTGCCGAGCAACCTTGGATAGTCCAGATGGATGGAGTAGTGGATAGTTGGTGGATGGCCACCATGTCCCAACAAGGCTGCAACGTCAGCAAGGAGGTGGAGGAATCATGTTTTGGGCCGGAATCATTGGGAAACAGCTGGTAGGCCCCTTTAAGGTTCCTGAAGGTGTGAAAATGACCTCTGCAAAGTATATAGAGTTTCTGACTGAGAACTTTCTTCCATGGTACAAAAAGCAAAAACGTCCCTTGGGAGCAAAATCATCTTTATGCATGACAATGCACCATCTCATGCTGCAAAGAATACCTCTGTGTCATTGGCTGCTATGGGTATAAAAGGAGATAAACTCATGGTGTGGCCACCATCATCCCCTGACCTCAACCCTATAAAGAACCTTTGAAGTATAATCAAGCAAAAGATCTATGAGAGTGGGAGGCATTTCACATCAAAACAGCAGCTCTGGGAGGCTATTCTGACATCATGCAAAGAACAACAAGCAGAAACTCTCCAGAAACTCACAAGTTCAATGGATGCAAGAATTGTGAAGGTGAAATCAAAGAAGGGTTTCTATGTTAACATGTAACTTGGCCTGTTAGGATGTTTTGGAATTAAATAGCTTTTTATTCCAGTGAAAGTGACCTCCTAAAGCTGCAAATTCAACAAATGAGCATTTTCAGGGCTTTCAAACATATCAAATGTTTAGAAACGCTACTGACTCACCGTAGCCGGGTCTTCACGTCGCAGGCGTTGCTTCTCCTGTCACGGTTCCGCGCCTGCGGCTGTGGGGCTCGGTGGTCCAGATCAATAGTGGTTGGCTGAACAGATAAGGGTTAATTCTTATTGTCGTGACGCCACCTGCAGGAATTCCGGTGATTTCACCGGCGCTGCTTGGGCCTCCGGGGGATGTACGGCAGCAAGATAGGACGCTCCCCACAGGACGAGCGGGAGTCCTCGGGGCCGGGAGCTGCACTTGGTGGTGTATAGCAGCTTTGTAGTGCAGCGTGTTATTTTCAGGAATAATGCGCTGACACACACAAAGTTTTTTAGGTACCTTCACTGGTTGTAACAGGTACACTCGGACCGGGTGATGAGATTGACACTCCTGGAGTTTCCACAGCAAGCAGTGTGTAGGCTTCCTTTCTCTCTTGTTCTGGTGGGGTCGGGAGGATATGGAATCCTGCCAGACCGGGTTATACGTTCGGTGGAACGTGATTCACCTGTGTTAACTGCACTGAGGGCACTGTTAAAGGGGTGAAGCGATATCTATCCTCTTCCCTGGGCTCTCATCCGTGGGTGCTTCAGGTGAACAGGGGGCTAAACTCCCTGGTTGTGGTGCTGGTTTCTCTGTGGTTTATGTGGTAGTCCCCACAGCTCGGTTCCAGTAATCGGATTGTTAGGGAGAGTTAGGATAACTCTTCTGTCCCTGAGAGGTGCTCTTCTCATATCCTATGGCCCCAGTTGCAAAGGTCTCTCACTTGCTGGGCGTGCTGGTTTGGTCCTAGTATAGCTCCAGTACCAGTAACTGCACACTTCCTGCAGCTCTCCTAGCGTCTGCCCACTCTGCTGTTTCTCCCTCCAGGACCCTATTCATAGGGGGAACTGGCTTAAGGTGACCAGTGGAGCTCCCCCTAGAGGCCTGGGGTGAAACACGGTGTTCTAAGGTGTTGTAAGTGGTGAGTGTTGCTTGCTGTGTACATTCCATTCGTGTACCAAGAGTTCTGTGGTGCCCCAATCAGGGTGCCACACTACTGTGCCTAATAATTTGGAACAGTGCATTCAGAGTTTTTTAATTTTGAAGATTATACTGTTATCATTGGGAGGTTTGTTCAATAAAATTTGATGTATACTCTAACGGGTGATGACTTTTATTACACTGACTGTCATTTGCACCGACCATTTAGGAAAATCCGGGAAAATGAATATTTGCATAATAATTTGGAACATGGTGTATAGTGACATCACTGCACACAAGGAAAGCTTAATAGAAATCACTCACATGGGGCACGGTTGTACCCTTCTATGTGCTATTCTTGTATGCAGTAAAATAAATGTTCAAATAAAAACATAGAATCTCTCACAGACAGCACAGCTCGTGCTCAGAGCAACAAAAGGAGGTGATTGCCTTATCTTATATCTGACAGCTCGGCTAGGTATGTGCCTGCATTCTCTCCCTCATTCTCCTCCTCAGAAGCGCTACAGGAAACTGAAACTAAAAGTGAGACACATAGCACAGTGGGAAATGGGGTGGGGGATAGCTGTCTGGTGAATAATAAATGAACACTTACATATCGTGGTCTATTCAGCAGTAAGAGTGATGAACCGAACTATTGAAGCAGCTGACTGCTGGATGTAAAGATGCTTATAACAAGAGAAGTACAAAGGGTACAGTAACAATTTTTACATATTCAGAAAGGTCTGCCCAGGCACTATTCAAGGGTACTATTAGTATCATACTGAAAAATGACCTGACAAACTGCCTTTAAAGGTTAAAAAAACATGACAGTGTTCTCACAAAAACAGCTTTACACTTCTCAATGCATTGTATCTGAAGCTCCCCCTCAGTAGTAATTATACACTCCTTTTATATTTGAGATTTGTGTTTCACTCCCCTTACGGCCAATGGTACAAGCATGAGAAGCACTTTGGTAATTCTGAACCAGCCCTCATCTGCCTTTCTCTGTTCCAGAATGGACACATCACGGTTATTATCAATTGTGCTCACCCATCGCCCATCAATGAAAAGGGAGGGGCATGGTTCGGACTTAATATACTGCACCAGATGCAGAGGGAGCCTTTGGATAAAGAAATTATATGCTACAATTTATATAGTCACGTTAACTATAAAGTGCTGAGTTGTGTTTCAAACGCAAACCATGAAAAAGTATAATTCTGTTTTTGGACTAAAGAAGCCATGTTTTCTAATCTTGTACATCCCTTTAAAGATGGCTTAATTGGCCGGCAAAAGTTGCGGTCCGCCCTAGAAATTTGGTGACCATAAAGATATACTCCAATGGTGCACATTTTTGTTCGGAAACACAATGATGTGATCTTAGATTGACTTTCCTCTGCAGGGCGCCCAGTAAACATCAATTTTGCACCTATTCATTCCACTACCATTAAAGAGGTCTTTTCCGACAGAGGGAAGACTTAAGGCACTGTTACACGGCACGATGTTGGAACATTCAGCGATCCAACGATTTATCTTTAAAACGTGGCAGAGTCACTTGCAACGAGGTCGTAACAATGTCGCTGGAACGACTCCAAACCCGTGACGTATCAGCGATGTCGTTAACGATGTTGTGCCATGTAAGGGGTCCTTCAACAGCCCTGCATTCCCACATAGGAGAAAACTATACAGTAATGTGCCTCATGGACCACAAATACTTTGGAGGTGCCATTCTCCAAAAAACTCAAAATGGGACATAAGGGTTAAAAATCCAGACCACCACGCTGCGTTTTTATTTTTTAGGTTTCTACATACAACCTGTGGACAAATGTAGTACAATTTTTGGAAAAAAGCCGGCATAATTTTCTAATGGTATGCAAACCTTTTAGCATCTAGCATTTCTCCAAACTCATGTCTTCATTATTTATTCTTTAGTCATTGTATTAGTGGTGGAGAATAAGGAGGACATGTGGTGGGGGCACACCGCTAAACATGCATGCCATTATGTAGGAGGCAGAAACCTCTTCATCAGGACAACAGAGGCAGAAACTGCAAGTCGTGGGCAGAAAAAAGAACAGCAGTCGAGTTCCCTGTTTCCAACAGAGCAGTGTTCGGTCGTAGGAGGATGTACTAGAGGAGATGTAAATGCTCCTTGTCAGGGAATAAAGGGAGAGCGCTGTAGTAGAAAGTGACACAGCAGTGGCCACAGGTCTCGGGAAGGAGGAAAAGATGGTAGAATTATGTAAAAACACTTGGCTGGGTGAACGCTTTACCTCACTCATTGTTTTACCTCTATTCAAAGTTAATAGACAAACATTAGAAGTACGGTAATTGTGCAAAATGAGGCAAACAAGGAACATGTGCAAATCTTTGTACGTTAATCTATTAAAGAGCTGCAGGTAATTGCAGGTCTCGTTGCCTTCCATGGAAGTTGAAACCTCATTCATAATTGTGTTGCTCAAATACTGCTGTACCAAGGCTTCTCATTACAACAAACATGGAGAAATTCAGCAGGATATTTTTAAGGAATGTTCGGTATGTAAAAATGAGAATGATTTTCATACAGCCTAGTAAGGGCTTCTGAGTTATTGGCAGGTCCTCATCTATTGGCAATTGTGGACTTGACTGGAGGACCTGTCCTGTATTGAACAAACAAGACATGATTTTGTAATGCTTCATTTCCTCTGTAGTGGCACTGCAGAAATATTAACTACTTCAGGACAGCCCATAGACTATAAATTTACAAGAGGTCCACATTCTATTCTGCACTGATGTTCTGACAAAACATCACTGTATAGTAGAACTGCTGCATTGTGCAGCTCTAGGTGTAGGTAGAAGGCTCTCAGATGCAGCTAGACAACCTGTGAGGGTGGCTCACGGCGGTATTCATGGGCAAAGGGGTCATTCCTCCTTCAGTGGTGTAAGCCGTCTGCTACCAAGCTTAAGAGAGCAATAGGTAAGGGGTTGGTCGTGGTAATTCTGGTTGGGTGTGTAGTATTTGTGTGTGTAAGAAATACTTGTGATTAGGCCATCATGCAGGCCAGGATTCTTTGGCTATGGAATTACAGATATGGATACGGGTTTCTTTCTAAGGCTGGCTTCACACCACGATACAATCAGGTCCGGGGCTGTCTGGTGTAAACCTGACAGCCTCTGACCCAATTTCTACCCAGTACAGCCCTATGAGCCCAGAAGGACACGGATGGCAGCTACCTGCCATCCGGTTTCCGTCTGTCCGGGAAAATCCGGGTGAATTCGGATTTTCCTCCCGGACACAAAAACGTTGCTTGCAACGTTTTTGTGTCTGGGGAAAAAAATCTGAGAAACTTGGATCCTCCCAGTCTGATGCGATCCAGCACCCCCTAACATGGGGGTCTATGACGCCGGATCGCACCGGAGCCGACAAAATATCGCACCTGGGAGCCGGACGGCGGGTGCTGAAGCTGAGCACTGGCCCGTGCTGAACTTCAGCACCATAAAGAGCTCCCTGCTGAGCTTTCAGGACTGCGGCCAGCTCCCCGCGGGCCTCGGTCCTGTAATTTCAGCAGGGACTGTTCCAGCTGCTGGGATCTGGCTGCACACCGGACCGGAAGGCATATTTGGCCCTCCGGTTCTGTGTGCAAATCAGGTCCGGGGTAGAGATGAGCGATGTTCGACTCGAATAGTTCGCCAATCTAAAATTTGAGTTGTTTTTGGCGCTATTCGAGTCATTCGCCGAATTCGAACAATTTGGTTCAAATTCGGCGAATCTAGAACATGTTCGATTTTGGTTCGAAAATGCAGCAGATGCGGTCAGTAAACCGCATCTGCCGCATTTTCAGCCAAAATAAGCATTTACTAAGTCAAATAAAGTGTTAAAAATAAAAAGATGTATGCTCACCTGTCCGCGGTCCACCGACGCCTCCGGCAAGGTCCTGTTGCTTATAGGACCTGTGGTGACGTCAGTTCTCGCAGGAACTCCGGTCACATGACCGGAGTTCCGCGAGAACATGACGTCACCACAGGTCCTATCAGCACAGGACCTTGCCGGAAAGCTTAAAATAGACATTTTTATGTTTTAGACACTTTCTTTAAGTAAAAGAAAGTGAACGAAACATAAAAATGTGTATTTTAACCTTTCCGGCAAGGTCCTGTGCTGATAGGTCCTATAAGCAACATGACCTTGCCGGAGGCGTCGGTGGACCGCGGACAGGTGAGCATACATTATTTTTTTTATTTTTAACACTTTATTTGACTTTATTTCACTTCCACAATGTATGTATATACATTGTGGAAGTGAAACAGCCCCACAATCCTGGTTTTTTCGAGTTTCGGGATGTTCGACGGTGTTCGTCGAGCATTCGACGAACATTCGTCGAACACCCCGTCGATTCGGCGAATCGAATCGAACACGAACATCAGGGTGGTGGCTCATCTCTAGTCCGGGGCTGTCCGCTTCACATCAGACAGTCCCGGACCTGATCACACCATGGTTTGAAGCCGGTCTTAAAGTACCGCAAACATTTCAAAACTGTATGTGTAACAATTTACAGTCTTGCATAAGTCGATTGGCTTTATGGCATACTTTAATTTTACTCTGCTCCATTTCTCAAAGTATTACAGCTATTGTTTGTCTGTCCTCCTCCTTACTGCTTAGCACCACAATACCACGCATTAGAGTCATCCTCGTCTAGCGCTTGTTCATATGCTGACCTGTTCGCCCACATATTTACATCTTGTATCTTGTCCTCATGTGTCTCTATCCTGCCCATTGTGTCTCTATCTTGTCCCTATGTGTCTCCATCTTGTCAGCATGTATCTCCATCCTGTCTCATGTGTCTCCATCCTGTCCTCATGTGTCACCTTCTTCCCCATATATGTTCATTCTGCCCCCACATGTCTCCTTCTTTTGCCATATATTTCCAATTTTCAGTCCCCTTATTGTTGCCTGTAGTACAAAAAAAGGCTAAAGAATACAACAACAAGCTTTATTTTTGCTTTATCGACTATAGCAAAGCTGTATTGTGTTCTGCGTGGATCACCAGAAACTTTGGAATACCATGAAGGATTTACTAGGGTTCCCGATCCATCTGATCAGTGTCAATAAGAACCTTTACATTAAACAAGAAGCAACAGTCTGAATGGAATACGTTGACACAGCATGGTTCAAAGTAGAGTGAGGCAAGGCTGCATCCTGTTGACTTTTCTCTTCAATTTATATGCAGAAGCTATTTTCAGGAAGGCTGGACTTGCTGAAAAAGAAGAAAGAATCAAAATTGGTGGAAGAAACATCAACAATCTAAGATACACAGACTATTAAACACTGATAGTGATGGGCCCCCAGGCTGTGGGGTACTAGGGGCCGGGTCGGTGTGGTCTCTCTGGGGTCATGGTAGGCGTGACCCGGTCCCTGGGCTCAGTTCATAAGGAGGGGTTATTTACAGGGGATTTGTTGTGACGCCACCCGGGGAATGTGGTCAGTGGGATCACTTCTGCCATATTCCTGCTGGGGGTGGTGGTAAGGGGCAGCGTGGATGGTAAGCCCTCCTCGGCTAGGGCTGAGGGTCCCCAGGTCAGGTGTAGTAGTGGTGGAGGGGTTTGGTGAGGGATGCTGCTTTGTATGCTGCACCTACTTTGATGCTGCTGCTTCTCCAACCAGTATGTGGAAATAGCAGTCTCCGGCTCTGCAGGTGGGGGCCTTTGTTGTGACGCTGAAAGGAAGCAGTCTCAGGCAATGGTGAGCTTACCAGGTACTTTACTCAAAGTTCTTTTAGCAGCAGGTTTCAAGGCACAGTTTCACAGTCACAGTTCTTTCAAGTTACAGGTCTTTCAGCTAACACTGCTCTGGGCACCCGGGCACCTAGTTTGATGGCTGTGTTCCTAGACCGTGGTGGTAGGTAGGCTGCAGGTCATAGAGTACCTGCCCCACACTTTTGTGTCTCGTGATTAGGGTCCTAAAGACTCCCCGGTCACTTCTACAGAGCCGGCTCTATGGCTGTCGCGGCCTAGCCCTCCAGTGACCCAGGTATAGCTTTGGGATCACCAGGCTCCTTCCTTCTCACTGGCTCTCAGCTCCAGGGTTCCTCCGGTCAACTAAGGTGGATGCAGCTGCCACCCCTTCTGTCCTCCCACTTTCCTCTGTAGCTGTGTGGTGTATCTGCTTGTGGCTATTTTTCCCCTTGCCTCCGGCTATGGAGCGAGCTTTCTCCCTTAGGAAATATGCCTCTAGGATTCTGCGTCCTCCAGGGAAGCTCTCCTCCTGGGAATCACTTGCCTCCAACTTAGTGTTCCCGTGTTTTACTCCAGTTCCTCCACCCACTTGTCAAGTTTCTACTCTCCTCCCACACTGCTTTTAACACCTGCTACCTCCTGCCTAACCTAGAGTCTTAGGCTCTTAGAGTGCCAGCGCGCTCCCCCCGAGCGAAGGATGGCCAGGGAGGGATCTCCTTTTACTGCTCCAGGCTGGCTCGGCCCACGATGAGGGGCTCTGGCATGTCCCATAGCCAGCACATGGCGTCAGTCTTTTTGGGCCGCCATTATGGGGATTCTGTCCATACAGTGCAAAACATAAGTCTCTGCAGGCACACAGTACCAAGTTTGGTGGGCACGATATCCTGTTTTTGACACCAGAAAACTGATGGGCCCCCAGGCCGTGGGGTACTCGGGTCCAGGCCGCTGCTGTCTCTCTGGGGTCACGGTAGTCGTGACCTGGTCACGTGGCCTGGGCTCAGTTCAAAAGAAGGGGTTATTTACAGGGGAATTGTCGTGACGCCACCCGGGGTATGTGGTCAGTGGGCCCACCATTGCTGTATTCCAGCTGGGGACGGCGGTAAGGGGCAGCGTGGATGGTAAGCCCTCCTTAGGTAGGGCTGAGGGTCCCCAGGGCAGGTGTAGTAGTGGTGGAGGGTTTTGGTGAGGGATGCTGCTTTGTACGCTGCACTTACTTTGATGCTGCAGCTTCTCCAACCAGTGTGTGGAAAAGCAGTCTCCAGCTCCGCAGATGGGGGACTCTGTAACGATGCTGAAAGGAAGCAGTCTCAGGCAATGGTGAGCTTACCGGGTACTTTAGTCAAAGTTCTTTTAGCAGCAGGTTACAAGGCACAGTTTCACAGTCACAGTTCTTTCAAGTTACACTTTTTTCAGTTAACACTGCTCCGGGCAGCCGGGTTCTACTGCAGCTCAGACGGTTTCTCTGCGTTGCTTCCCTCTAAAACCTTTCAGGCCCTGTTTGTCTCTTTCCCTGTCATCACTCACAGGTTTGGTCTGGGCGTTGTGGATTTTGGGTGAAGATTCACCAGCGCTAGTTCAATGGCTGTGTTCCTAGACCGTGGTGGTAGGTAGGCTGCAGGTCATAGAGTACCTGCCCGACGTCGGTGTGTCTCGTGATTAGGGTCCTAAAGTCTCCCCAGTCACTTCTACAGAGCCGACTCTCTGGCTGTCGTGGCTTAGCCCTCCAGTGACCCAGGTATAGCTTTGGGATCACCAGGCTCCTTCCTTCTCACTGGCTCTCAGCCTCCAGTCAGCTAAGGTGGATGCAGCTGCCAGGCCCTTCTGTCTTCCCACTTTCCTCTGTAGCTGTGGGGTGTATCTGCTTGTGGCTAATTTTCCCCTCGCCTCCAGCTATGGAGTGAGCTTTCTCCCCAAGGAAATATGCCTCTAGGATTCTGCGTCCTCCAGGGAACCTCTCCTCCTGGAAATCACTTGCCTGCAACTTATTGTTGCCATGTTTTACTCCGGTTCCTCCACCCACTTGTCCAGTTCCTACTCTCCTACCACACTGCTCTTAACCCCTGCTACCCCTTGCCTAACCTAGAATCCTAGGCGTAGGGTCAGTGTGTGTCGGTGTGTGGGTGTTCCTTTAGTCAACTGTTTTTCTCGTCTGGCTGCAGTTCACCCTGTGGCCGCCCTGGTTGCAGGGGGTTGCTACCTGGTTGCCCTGGTAGCAACAAGGGTAGATGGAATGAAGGACTTATTATGGAGAGTCAAGATGGAAAACCCAAACATGGGACTGCTATTCAACACAAAGAAGACAAAGATTTTGACTACTGCCAGGTACGACAAGGACACATTTGAGATTGATGGTGATAAACTAGAAGTGGTCAATGAGCAATTCAAGATGCAATGACAACACCAGAAGTCTAAAGGAGAATAGCTATGTGAAAATCAATAATAGATAAGAAGGTAAGAGACAGTACTCTCCGCTTGTATGGTTGTATTTGCAGCTTCTTTATTTCATCCGTGCATGTTACAGGTTACAGACAGAGGTGGAGACAGGGGGTGCGGAGGTGGACGACGGGCGCTCCGTTTTGCACTGGATGTGCTTCAACGGGTCCAACCCGCACGTTCAACTGAATACACAACATGCCAAATCATGCTCCTGGGGCCCGGGGAGCAGAGCTGAAAAAGGGGGGGCCATTCCGGACACCCATTCTTGCTTCTACTCGCTGGTCCTTACAATAAGGGTGTGCCAGAAGGCTGTTTCCTGACAATGTACATAAACACATGACACACTTCGAATTACTATACAGCACAGTGCCCATAGTGTCTTCAGGGCAGGAGCAATTGGGTACAGTCCATCCCCTTACAACCCTGCAGAGAAGGCAGAGAAGATTTATTATAATTTCTACCTTTTCTATCATTGTACACACAGCACTGAACAAGGGTGCTGTATACAGATTAGGAAGCACTGATCTATGGCTGTAGACAAGATAACAGGATGCCAGCCCCAGTTACAGGGAAAATCAGAAATAAAAAATGTACTCATGCGTGGAAATTCCTCACCCAAAGGCCTTATAAAACCTGATGGAAGGCAGAGAGTATAAAATAAATGCCTAAAAGCATAATAAAAAAAATAAATAAACCAAAACTTAAAAAAGACACTAGTTTCAATCACTGTTTCTTGCCCCACCACCATCAAAAAATAAGTTCAAAATATCTTCTATAGCAGGTGTGGGGAACCTTTTTCCTGTTGAGGGCCATTTGGAAATTTTTATCATACTTTGGGGGCTGCACAAAGTTATTCCCTTAGGCTACGTGCACACGCTGAGTATTTGATGAGTTTTTTACCTCAGGATTTGTAGACAAAACCAGGAGTGGAACATCAGGGAAAGTGTAATAGAAACTCGTCCCCACTTCTGTATTATCACCCACTGCTGGTTTTGGCTACAAATCCTGAGGTAAAAAACTCAACAAATATTCAGCGTGTGCAAGTGGCCTTAAAAATTACCCAGCTATGTCTAAAAATTTGTTAACTCACCCCTACTGTGGTGTATGAAGCTGCTGCTCTTTGGTGCGGTTGTGGCGTTGGGCAATACTGATTTTGTTGCTGCTCACAACTGCCTTTCCAGGTTTATGTCAGCCTGGAGCGCAGTCAATTGTTTGTGATAATATTTTTTGTGAATCATAATAATAATAATAAAGCTTTATTTATATAGCGCCAACATATTCCGCAGCGCTTTACAATGTAGGGTTAGAGTACAGAAAATATACAGTAAGTAATTAGAGTAGAGAACAAATACAGTAGAATAATTGGATACAAAACAATAGGCATAGAATCAATGGAAAAAAAATACAATAAATAAAGCAAGAAATGAAGGTGACCCTGCTCAAAAGAGCTTACAATCTACAACGGGATAGGGGTTGCACAAGGTACAGGGGCTTATTGCACTGATGGTCCAGGCATCTTGAGGAAGTGGGGCATAGGACTAAGCTTACATGGATGGTCATTATACAGTCTGTGTAGACCTTTTTGGTTTGGTGGAGTTTGTAGAAGAGTAATGTCCAGAGGGATAGCCCATTCACTGTCTACAGTACAATGGACTTCTATTAGAGAGTATGATAGGCCGCCTTAAAAAGATGCGTTTTTAGGGATTGCCTGAAGCCATGCAAGTTGTGGACAGTCCTGATTTCTTGGGGTAAAGCATTCCAGAGTTTTGGTGCAGCTCTGGGGAAGTCTTGGAGCCGGAAGTGGGAGGATCGGATTAGTACGGATGTTAGTCGAAGGTCATTTGAGGAACGTAGAGAGTGGGTGGGGTGATAGACAGAGATGAGGGAGGGAATCATATACATCACATAGGAGACACTGGGACTGCTGTATATACATCATTGGAGACATTGGGGCATATACATAACAGGAGATGCTGGGACATATACATCACAGGAGATTCTGGTGGCATATACAGTGCAGGAGTACATGGAGCGTAAGGAATACAGCGCATGAGTGATACATGGAGGCTGAGGAATACAGCGCATAAGTACCCGGAACCAGAGGCATACAACGCATAAGTACAGGAAGCCTGAGGAATACAGCGCAGGAGTACACGAAGCCAGAGGCATACAGCGCATGAGTGGTACACGGAGCCTGAGGCATACAGCGCATAAGTACACAGAGCCTGAGAAATACAGCACATAAGTACATGGAGCCTGAGGAATACAGCGCATAAGTACATGGGGCCTGAGGAATACAGCGCATAAGTACACGAAGCCTGAGGAATACAGTGTATGAGTGGTACACGGAGCCTGAGGCATACAGTGCATGAGTACACAGAGCCAGAGGCATACAGCACAGGAGTACACGGAACCAGAGGCATACAGCGTAGGAGTACATGGAGCCAGAGGCATACAGCACAGGAGTACACGGAACCAGAGGCATACAGCGCAGGAGTACATGGAGCCAGAGGCATACAACGCATAAGTACATGAAGCCTGAGGAATACAGCGCAGGAGTACACAAAACCAGAGGCATACAGCGCATGAGTGGTACACGGAGCCTGAGGCATACAGTGCATGAGTACACAGAGCCAGAGGCATACAGCACAGGAGTACACAGAGCCAGAGGCATACAGCACAGGAGTACACGGAGCCAGAGGCATACAGCGCAGGGGTACACGGAGCCAGAGGCATACAACGCATAAGTACAGAAGCCTGAGGAATACAGTGCAGGAGTACACGAAGCCAGAGGCATACAACGCATAAGTACATAAGCCTGAGGAATACAGCGCAGGAGTACACGAAGCCAGAGGCATACAGCGCCTGAGTGGTACACGAGCCTGAGGCATACAGCGCATGAGTACACGAGCCAGAGGCATACAGCACAGGAGTACACGGAGCCAGAGGCATACAGCGCAGGAGTACACAGAGCCAGAGTCATACAGCACAGGAGTACACGAAGCCAGAGGCATACACGCATAAGTACATGAAGCCATGAGGAATACAGCGCAGGAGTACACAAAACCAGAGGCATACAGAGCATGGTAGTACACGGAGCCTGAGGCATACAGTGCATGAGTACACAGAGCCAGAGGCATACAGACAGGAGTACACGGAGCCAGAGGCATACAAGCAGGAGTACACAGAGCCAGAGGACATACAAGCATGAGTAGTACACGGAGCCTGAGGATTACAGTGCAGGAGTGGTACACAGACTAGAGAAAAAAGAGATCAATTAACAAACACATCCAAGAGAAGGTAGATAAAAATCAACATGGTCATATATGATTTTAACATGTTTTGTATCTCCAGCCCTTGGCTGTGCTCCTTTTGGATGCATCTCCCTTTTGCTACTAAAGGTACTGTCACATGCGGCAATATTGCTTGCAATTTCACTTTCAATTGGCTGGTTGCAGTGAAATCATGGAGACATTGTTCCATTTGTACACGGCAACAAAATAGAACAATGTGTCCATGATTTCACTGCAACCAGCAAATTGCTAGTGAAATTGCAAGCAATATTGCCGCGTGTGACGGTACCTTAACACTCCTTGTCCCTGAACTGCCAGGAGATCATCATTTAGCACAGAAAACAAAGCTTTTATTTATTTATTTTGTCATCTAAATGTTTATGTGGCACCCCAGGGTAAATGTGCCACAGTGTCATCACTGCCCCCAGGTAGTGGTGTCACCAGAGAGCAACAAAGGGTATTCTCAACACACACAACACCAACACCTCCAAGCCCGAAGGGGGAGATCAAGCCTGGCTTCAGGGTGAGCTTCCCTATGTATTCTGGTCTGGAGAGGAGGAAGTTCAGTTCAGCTCCTGGGAGGGGTGTGAAGAGTTCAGTTCCTGGGAGGACTGTGAAGAGGACTTGAGTGTAAAAGAGCAGTGCTAAGCTCATCTCAGAGTCCACTGATGAGTTCCAAGCCTAAGGCTAGGGTCTGAGAAAAAGAGAAGAAAAACACCTGGAAGTTGAGCAGAACCGCGCTCCCCCCAAAGAACAAGCCCATAGAACGGACACCGGAGTCCGAGACTGTGCAGGGACACACATCCTGGAATACTGGAAGGTGGGGGTTCTAGTTTTCCCAGTCACACTGTTCCAAAACACAGCAACGCATAGACCTCAGCAACACTGACACCCAGGTGCAGGGTAGAGAAAGTGAAGGACTCGAGTTTCCTGTTATACTGGTACCCCGCAGGAAGAGACAGGGCCGGGCACAGCAAGGGAGCCAAAAGACTCGGCCGGGTGAGAATAACCCCAAGTTGCTCTCAAAGACTCTGTGGACAGCTTTTACCATCTGCTCTAGTAAAAGGGATTGAGAAAACTAAAACAGTGAGTCTGCCTGTTAATTGCGGCTTTTGCCTATAATCCACAGCAGAGACTTCCACCTGCAGAGCCGCCGACTACCAGGACAAAAAGCACTGCTGGAGAAGCTGCAGCGACACAGTAAATGAAATGCACCGAACACAATCCCTCACCAGGCTCATCCATTACTACTACAGCTGCCCTGGGGACCCTCGGTTCTACCCAAGGAAGGCTTACCATCCACGCTGCCCCAAGTCACTGTCCCCAGCAGGAATACTGCAGCGGTTGTTCTACTAACCACATACCCCAGGTGGCGTCACGACAAATCTCCCTGTAAATACTTCCTTTACATGCCGCATCTGGGACAACGGGACTGGGCCTGGCACCCTGACATCCCCCGTGAGCAGTGGCGTAACTACCGGCATAGCAGCCGTAGCGGTCGCTTTGGGGCCCGGCGCTTGTGGAGGGCCCGGACCCAGCGCCGCTACGCAGCCGCTGCTATACCAGCAGCTGCGCCTGCGATACATACAGGGGCGGACTGGCCCAGCGGGCCCCGACACTTTGGGACCACGCCCACTAAGCCCCGCCCCCATACCCCCTGGGTGCTGTAGGAAGGGCCCGGACGGAAAGGGGGGGCCCATTGGTCCCCTGAGCGCCCCCACATGTCATACAAGGGGGCCCCTGACCGCTGCCCCCACACGCTATCCTCGGGGCCCTCAGATCGCCTGCCCCGGGGAGCCGCTCCATCTAGACACTGCGGGCACGTCCTGGTTCAGTGCCCTGGCCCTGAGCCGTAGCCTGCACCCGCGGCCTCTCTGCAGTCCTGGCGGCTGAGGCTGCACCATCCACCTGGTGCGCTCCTCCTCGCAGCAGCCCGGACCCTCGTGCGGCCAGCCCGGCTCGCCCCCGCCAAGACGCCACCGGTAAGTGCGTTGCCGGCGCTCCCGCTCTCCACATCTTCCCACCACCGCTGCAGGTCCCGACCGCGGCCTGTACAGCCCCACTCCTAGGCCCCTGTGGCGGTGCCTGGCCCCCCCACGGCACTGCATAGCCGCGGGCTGCGGGGGACAGACGGTGCTACCCACGGAGCCCACCGCAGCCTGACTAAAGTTGAGGACACAGTGGGGCCAGCAGCGCTACCCTCGGGTCCCTCCACAGCGGCGCAGGGCTGTAGGCTGAGCAGGGATCAGCGATGCCGCATGCAGTGCCCTGCCTCCGTCGGTCCCCCAGCCTGATGCTCCACAGCAGTCCTTGGCCTGCCACAGCCTGCTGACTGTTCAAAGGTGCCCATCTCCTACACCATTACCTTGGGCCCCTGACCACCTGGTCTCATCTGACCCCCCTGCTGCATGGACACACCCTGCCCTTACTCACCCTGTCCTCACACACTCACCCTGCACTCACACTCTCCTTGTGCTCACACTCACCCTGCGCTCACACTCGCCCAGCGCTCACACTCACCCTGCCCTCACACTCACCCTGCCCTCACACTCACCCTGCCCTCGCACACCCTGCCCTCACACTCACCCTGCCCTCACACACCCTGCCTCCACTCACCCTGCCCTCACACTCACCCTGCCCTTACACACCATGCCCTCACACACCCTGCCCTCACAGCTGCTGCGTCCCCCCGCTCTCCATTACCGGCGGGCAGTCACGCTGATCTGCCTGTCATGTGGGCTGTAACCGGCGCCGCTCTATTTCCTGTATCGCCGGCTACAGCGTCACACTACATGACAGGCTGTGGCTGCGGATCAGCGCGACTGCCTGCTGCAGGTAATGGAGAGCGGGGGGCCTGTATATACCACCACCAGGGGCCCTGTATACCACCACCAGGGGCCTGTATATACCACCACCAGGGGCCTGTATATACCACCACCAGGGGCCCTGTATACCACCACCAGGGGCCCTGTATACCACCACCAGGGGCCTGTATATACCACCACTGGGGCCTGTATATACCACCACTGCGGAGGCTGCTGTAATACTGCTGGGGCCTGTATATACTACTGAGGAGGCTGCTGTATACCACTGGGGCTGCTGTAATACTGCTGGGGCCTGTATATACCACTGGGGAGGCTGCTGTATACCACTGGGGCTGCTGTAATACTGCTGGGGCCTGTATATACCACTGGGGAGGCTGCTGTATACCACTGGGGCTGCTGTAATACTGCTGGGGCCTGTATATACCACTGGGGAGGCTGCTGTATACCACTGGGGCTGCTGTAATACTGCTGGGGCCTGTATATACCACTGGGGAGGCTGCTGTATACCACTGGGGCTGCTTTAATACTAATGGGGCCTGTATATACCACTGGGGAGGCTGCTGTATACCACTGGGGCTGCTGTAATACTGCTGGGGCCTGTATATACCACTGGGGAGGCTGCGGTATACCACTGGGGCTGCTGTATATACTGCTGGGGCCTGTAAGGGTGTGTGTCTTGAAGGGGCGTGTCATTGGGGGGGCGTGTCTTGGAGGGGGCATGTCATTGGGGGGCGTCTCTTGGAGGGGGCCCCGTTCAAAAGTTTGCTATGGGGCCCTGCCAGTTCTAGTTACGCCCCTGCCCGTGAGACAGTATAGACCCGGTCTCGAGTGCCCCGGTCCCTAGTGTGCGACATTTGCTGACCTAGGAGAGGTTGAAGGACTTGTGACTTTAGGATGGTTGCAGGAGCTGATTGCAGTTGCACACTTCAGTGGCTTTAGCAGGGAGCTGGAGAGCGCAGCAGCTCCTCCCACACAGAACTCTCCCACGCTGGCAATGTTGCACGTCGGACATAATTCCGGCACGCACCTCCGTGGAATTAAATAGCTCATGGTGACAAAATGGGCAGAGACGCGGGCCGGATCAGATCACATCGCTGGCCGGACTTCCCCATCCATGTTCTATAGAAAGGAGAACACAATAAAATATTTTTAGTGTCCTTTGTGGTTGTAAAAAAATAAACACTGGGAAAAAGAGACATGTATCTACTTTTTATCTTTACATTTTCCCCTGATATCAGCAAAAAAAGGAAAAAGGAAAAGAAAATGGAAGTTAAAATTAAACTCTATGAATTACTAAAGACCTAAAAATGATTTTAAAATCCAAAGGAGAACATTCTTTTTAGAGTCGAAGTTTGTGTACAATAAAACCGGAAAATGTGCCTAGTCAGAAACCAGGACTTGTAGAAGCTGGGGAACAGAGGAGGTGCAGGATGGAGCGGTCCAGTCATGGACTGACTGATTTCTTCACAGATTACAAGTAATTGCTTGGGGTCTGTGATCTGCTTATTGCTAGTCAGCCATTAACCTTTCTAAAAGAAAGCAGCAGTGCAACCTTTAACATTATCACAAGTTAAATGATACAGGGACTCCTTATTTAGGACCATTTCAAGTGACTCACTCAATCATGCATTATGTGCTCAAGAAAGCCTAACTAAAAGTTCACTTCAGGAAAGGCTTTTCTATTCTTACATGTAAATCTGTTATGAATAAAAGATGGGAGACTCAACAGCACTTAACAAATCTTAACACTAAGTGCACGGGTAACACTTAACACCCAATAACAGATGGGAAAATATAAAAAGTTACATTCCGGTTCTCAATATGTAAGGCCTCATTCAGATGTCCGTGAAATTATGTCCAGGTATGGACAGTGATGATGGACTGGCGGTGGTCTCCTGAGCGGTACCAGTCTCATATACAGTGTTGGCCAAAAGTATTGACACCCCTGCAATTCTGTCAGATAATACTCAGTTTCTTCCTGAAAATGATTGCAATCACAAATTCTTTGGTATTATTATCTTCATTTAATTTGTCTTCAATGAAAAAACACAAAAGAGAATGAAGCAAAAAGCAAAACATTGATCATTTCACACAAAACTCCAAAAATGGGCCAGACAAAAGTATTGGCACCCTCAGCCTAATACTTGGTTGCACAATCTTTAGCCAAAATAACTGCGATCAACCGCTTCCGGTAACCATCAATGAGTTTCTTACAATGCTCTGCTGGAATTTTAGACCATTCTTCTTTGGCAAACTGCTCCAGGTCCTTGATATTTGAAGGATGCCTTCTCCAAACTGCCATTTTTAGATCTCTCCACAGGTGTTCTATGGGATTCAGGTCTGGACTCATTGCTGGCCACCTTAGAAGTCTCCAGTGCTTTCTCTCAAACCATTTTCTAGTGCTTTTTGAAGTGTGTTTTGGGTCATTGTCCTGCTGGAAGACCCATGACCTCTGAGGGAGACCCAGCTTTCTCACACTGGGCCCTACATTATGCTGCAAAATTTGTTGGTAGTCTTCAGACTTCATAATGCCATGCACACGGTCAAGCAGTTCAGTGCCAGAGGCAGCAAAGCAACCCCAAAACATCAGGGAATCTCCGCCTTGTTTGACTGTAGGGACCGTGTTCTTTTCTTTGAATGCCGCTTTTTTTCTCCTGTAAACTCTATGTTGATGCCTTTGCCCAAAAAGAGAGAACATTCTTCCAAAACGTTTTAGGCTTTCTCAGATAAGTTTTGGCAAACTCCAGCCTGGCTTTTTTATGTCTCAGGGTAAGAAGTGGGGTCTTCCTGGGTATCCTACCATACAGTCCCTTTTCATTCAGACGCTGACGGATAGTACGGGTTGACATTGTTGTACCTTCGGACTGCAGGGCAGCTTGAACTTGTTTGGATGTTAGTCGAGATTCTTTATCCACCATCTGCACAATCTTGCATTGAAATCTCTTGTCAATTTTTAATTTCCGTCCACATCTAGGGAGGTTAGCCACAGAGCCATGGGCTTTAAACTTCTTGATGACACTGCGCACGGTAGACACAGAAACATTCAGGTCTTTGGATATGGACTTGTAGCCTTGAGATTGCTCATGCTTCCTCACAATTTGGTTTCTCAAGTCCTCAGACAGTTCTTTGGTCTTCTTTCTTTTCTCCATGCTCAATGTGGTACACACAAGGACACAGGACAGAGGTTGGGTCAACTTTAATCCATGTCAACTGGCTGCAAGTGTGATTTAGTTATTGCCAACACCTGTTAGGTGCCACAGGTAAGTTACAGGTGCTGTTAATTACACAAATTAGAGAAGCATCACATGATTTTTCTAACAGTACCAATACTTTTGTCCACCCCCTTTTTTATGTTTGGTGTGGAATTAGATCCAATTTGGCCTTAGGACAATTCTTTTTGTGTTTTTTTCATTGAAGACAAATTAAATGAAGATAATAATATCAAATTGTGATTGCAATCATTTTCAGGAAGAAACTGAGTATTATCTGACAGAATTGTAGGGGTGTCAATACTTTTGGCCAACACTGTATTCCTCATATATTCGCTATGCTTGGAGTAGGCTGTCTAGGAGTCCTTCTCCCATAGGGGTTGCCCTTATGCCTCCACTTAAAAGCCTTATCCTGAACAAAATCTGTACGGTCCCTAATGCATTTTTGTATTTTCTTTTTAATAATGTCGCCCTTGTATCTGTCCAGGGTATCCTTCAATTTAGTTTTGAAGGTTTCAACTGCCGTAGTGTCACCACTGGTCACCAGTTTGGTCTCCAACTTCCTAATCTTATTTTTGGTAAGACTTAGCAGCTCCCAATCATGCTCAAGGAGCATCTGTATAATAATGGAGGAACAGCGCAGCAAACCCTGCTCCCAGACTTTCTTGAAGTCGGGAGAGGGTTTCCAGGCCGAGAATATAGAAACCCTTAGACCTCTCGGCATGTTCTATATGTTTATGAATTTTGATATCAGAACCTACTTATTATCTAATTGCTGTCTTTAGAAAAATGAAGACGTTCATGTTTTGCAAATAATAGATGACTTGACATGATAAATCTTTTAAGTTTTCAATGCTGTGAATTTTTAATAAATATTCAAATGAAAAGTTAAAATGGAATTGGACCTCGGATGACACACGCCCCTGATTGAAGCTTACGTTCTTGTACCTCATCAAGAACTTCAATTTGTAGAAGAAAGCAGCCATTATTTATTTTTATCTCATGCAACCTACCACAGCTGTGCTACAGGAATTAAATATTCTGTATTCTGAGCCAGTGACTAGGCTGCCTTCAGACTTGCAGATGCATCTGCAGCGTTTTGCAGATGCATCTGCAAGCATCTGCATGCAGACCGCGGCCCCTATGTTTATAATGGTGCGCACGGCGGTCTGCAGATGCTTGCGGACCGCCGTGCGCACCCATTCACTCCTATATGTGATCTGTGCGCAGGCGGATGCCTGCGCACAAATCACACACTCCCGCCCGCACCATGGACGCGAGATGTCGTGTCCCTGGTGCGGACGAGAGTGTGTGATCTGTACGCAGGCATCCGCCTGCGCACAGATCACATATAGGAGTGAATGGGTGCGCACGGCGGTCTGCAAGCATCTGCAGACCGCCGTGAGCACCATTATAAACATTGGGGCCGCAGTCTGCATGCAGATGCTTGCAGATGCATCTGCAAAACGCTGCAGATGCATCTGCAAGTCTGAAGCCAGCCTAACCCTATCTCACCCTGTGAGTTTAGGAAAGCCTCTTCTATTGTACAAGCCAATCTGATCACACAGAGCTACAGTACTGGGACAATGTATGGGACACAATGAGGTGTTATTTCAGCAAGAAGCAAGAGAAATGCAGCAAGACAGCGAATACTAGAAAAGGACTAGTAGGGAAGCATTATCCAAAGATTAGTGTATTGAAGGTTATGAATACCTATGACATAGAAAATTAATTTCTACACATATTAATGCTTTTAGTAAATTACATTGGACTAAGTTTCAGTCTGAAATCTTTATTCATTTTCAAACTTTCTGATAAATAAGCCATCATAATGCTGTAAAAATAAATAAATAAAAAAAATTGACTTAGAGCTCTGCTGTACTTTTGATTCCCAGAGCACATAAAACAGACAGCTACGTGCTGCCACCCCCAGCTGCCTGGCTCTATGTTGGCTGGCAATCAAAATACAGTGAAGCCCATTATTTTTTTAATTATTTAAATGAATAATTAAAAAAAAATGTGTGGGCTTCAACCTACTTTTTCTTGCCAGCCAAGATAAAACCCAGGCAGATGAGGGCTGGTATTCTCAGTGTGGTGAGGCCAATAATTATTAGTGTCCCTCGTTGAAAAATAGGAGTCCGCAGCCGCCTCAGAAATTGGCGCATTCACTAGAAGCACCAATTGCTAGTGCTTTACTCCCCTGGCGCAGTGGCATGGGGGTGATAAAAGGGGTTAATGACAGTTGGGTATTGAAAGCTTGTCATTAAGCCCAGATTGATACCGTTCATGTCTTTATGAGACCCGCACATTATCAATCCTGTGAGAAAATTGTTAAATAACACAGACACAGAGAAAAATCCTTTATTGAAATAAATCATAGACAACCCTCATTTTCCCATTTATTATCCCACACATACCCATCTGACGATAATCCACAATGATGGTCCCACGAAGCACACGATCCTGGCTCTTCTTCACTAAGATCCTGCAGGGAGAGAACCCTCGCTGCAGCCTTTGGATGAATCAAAGCAGAATATGCTTTGTGGGACCATCGCTGTGGATTATCATCGGATGGGTATGTGTAGGGTTAATAAATGGGAAAATGAAGATTGTCTGTGTGTGTTATTTCAAATAAAGGATTTTTCCCGTGATTTATTTCAAATAAAGCAAATTTTTCTGTTTTTTAACTATTTCCTCACAGGATTGATATGGGCGGGTCTCATAGAGACCTAAACGTTATCAACCTGGACTTAATGACAAGCTGTCAATGCTCAGCTGTTATTAACCCCTTCTATCACCCCCATGCCACTGCACCAGGGCATCGGGAAGAGCCAAGTTAAGCGTCAGGAATTGGTGCTTCTAATGAATGCTCCAATATCTGTGACAACAGTGGACTGCTATTCTTTAACCGTGGGTGGCCAAATAACTATGAGCCTCACCATGCTTAAAATACCAGCCCTCAGTTGCCTGGGCCTTACCTTGGCTGGCAATCAAAAATAGGGGGATGCTGATGCATTTATTTTTTTAATTTTTTATTTAAATAATATTAAAAAATAATGGACTTCACTGTATTTTGATTGCCAGCCAAAATAAAGCCAGGCAGCCAAGTGTGGCAGCCCGTAGCTGTCTACTTTATCTGCACTGAGAATCAAAAATATAATGAAGCTCTACATAATTTTTTTTTAAAACTATTTATTTTTACACTACTACGACGTCAGGTTTGTTGCCTATGGCAGCTAATCACAGACCACTGCACAATGGACGAGGGTACAACAGACAATCACAGACGCTGTCATAGAGAGTGGGCATCTATGATTGGCTGTTGGAGCCAGTGCAGTAACCTAGAAACAGCCCATACATTCTAGCATCTAGCATGAAGTGAAAAAACAGGAAGTTAATATGCAATTTCAGAAGTACAAGTGTGTGGACTTGGTAAGTAATCACGTTGATAGTTAATCAATATATCATATTATATAACAGTGGCAGTGAAAAAACCCACAAGTGACCCTATTTTGGAAACTAGACCCCTCAGAGAACCTATCTAGATGTGAGGTGAGCACTTTGTACCCCTAGGTGCTTCATAGAATTTTAAAACATTGAGCTGTGAAAATGAGAAAGTCATTTTTCTCCCCAAAAATCTTCCTTTAGACTCATTTTTTTTTATTTTAACAAGGGCAAGTGGATAAAATGGATCCAAATATTTGTTGGGCAATTTGTGCTGACTATGCTGATACCTCATATGTGGAGGAAAACCACTGTGTGGGCTCACTGCAAGGCTCGAATGGAAAGGAGTGATATTTTGGAACGCAGATTTTGTTTGCATGGCCAGTAGGTGTCATGTCACGTTTGGAGAGCCCCTGTGTGCCGAAACAGCAGAAACCCCCACAGTGACCACATTTTGGAAACAAGACCCACAAGGAATTTATTTGGATGTGTGGTGAGCACCTTGAATCCCCAGGTGCTTCACATATTTTTATCACATTGAGTCGTGAAAATATGGAGACTAAAGGTACCTTTAAACGTCGCAACATTGCATGCAATTTCACTTGCAACTTACTGGTTGCAGTGAAATCATGGACACATTGTTCCATTTTGTTGCCATGTACAAATGTAACAATGTGTCCATGATTTCACTGCAACCAGTAAGTTGCAAGTGAAATTGCATGCAATGTTGCGATGTGTAACGGTACCCTAAAAGAACATTTTTGTGGAAAAAGAAAGGATTTTTTCATTTCCACAAAGGCAACGTGATAAATTGGGACTCCAAAATATGTTGGAGAATTTCTCCTGAGTATGCCAATACTCCATATGCGGTGCGAAAACTATTTTTGGGAGCACAGCTGGGCTCGGAAGGGATGGAGTGACGTTTTAGATCATGGACCTGGTATGTGAACTTTAGGCTATGTCCTGATGCTGCAGATTTCCCAAGTTTTTTGCCAGAATTTTCTCACGTTGTTTCTTCGTATGTGTGACAATTCCGCAGTACAGCACCTTCCCTGCAAAGTATATCTGAAATTAGAAGTGTTGTGCCCATGCTGCGGATTTTCAATTGGCAGAAATGGCACGCATTTTCCAGCAGAAAAATCTGAAGCATGTCAATTCTTTTAAGGTACCGTCACATGCAGCAATTTTGCTAGCAATTTCACTGGCAATTTGCTGGTTGCAGTGAAATTATGGACATAAAGTTCCATTTGTACACGGCAACAAAATAGAACAATGTGTCCATGATTTCACTGCAACCAGCAAATTGCCAGTGAAATTGCTAGCAAAATTGCCGCATGTGACGGTACCTTTAGAGTATTTTGCTGCAATTGTCACCTATAGAACTTAGTTTCAGCTCTAAAATGCTCTGCAAATATGCAGCATTGTTCACACAGTATTTGTTGTGTAGTTTGTGCAGATGATATGAGGCTCCATTGAATTTTTGGTCACCAGCAAAGGTACAGCAGCCAGGTATGGGTTGCCACCCACCCCTAGTTGCCATGTTTTACCTGGCTGGTAAACAAAAATACAACAGAACCCTTTTTTTTTTTTTTTTTTTTTTTTTTTAAAAGAACAATTTTTCTTACACATAACTTAAAAAAATGACATGAGGCTTTGCTGTATTTTTGGTTGCCAGCCTGGCACAACTAGGCAGCTATGGGCTGTCACCCACCCCCAGGTGCCTAGTTGTACCTGGCTGGAATCCTCAGAGTGGAGAAGCTCAAGCATTCTGGCCCTCCCTCACTGTGAATTGCAGCCTGCAGCCGCCCCAGAAAACAATGCATTTATTGAACTGCCATTTTCTGGCGCTGTACTCATACTCTTCCAGGTGCGCTGGTGCCAGTGGCAAACTGAGTAATAAGTTGTGAATGCCAGCTTTGTATTGATAGCTGGCACTAAGCCCGTGATTCATAATGTCGGGTTAATGTTAGACCTGGCCATTAGGAATCTCTAGTGAATAGTAAATAATACACAACACAGAGAAAAATAATTTTATTAGAACAAAAAACACAAACACATATTGAGACTCCATCTTTATTACCCCCACATACCCTCCAACATAATCCACAGGGATGGTCCCACTTCGCTCAGTTGCCTCCAGAGACTGCACCAAAGGATCAAGTGTTCTCTTGCTGAGGTCTCACTGATGCTGCTGTATGAAAATAAATTGATTGCCGTACAGTGCTGCTTTCAGTGCTGCAGACCCAAGTCCCAAAAATCACATGATCTCTGAGGCTTGGGTCAGGTGATCAGATGTCGCCATGAAAACCTCGGTTTGTCATGGCAATGTCGGGTTACCATGGTGATAATCGATTCATCGCAATTACATTACGATGGGCCGATCATCACGGGAAGACATGAGAGACCACATGCTCCCTTTCCCTGAAACCTAAGTGCTATGATCAGTAGGACTGTAGCACATACGGGGTGACACGGAGGCAGGGACAGCGATTGCATAGTGATCGCTGTCCTTGGCTGTCACATTATTCATCCTCAGCCTCATCTCCTCCATGCAGGGAATGAGGCAGAGGAGGGGCGGGCAAAGGTGGCAGGCAGGTGGGCATGGGTATAGATGGGCAGGCACAGCTGGGCAAGGGCTTTGGCACAGGTGGGTGGGTGCAGGCACAGGCAGGAGGCTGCACGGGCACAGGTGGGTGGCCACAGGTGGCAGGCGGGCACAGATGGCTGGCGGTGCCACCATGGTGATAGTGGGAGTAATCACTCCTATCAGCGCCGGAGGGGGCAATACCGCCCCTTCCAGCACTCCAACCTATGGAAGGGGCTATGACAGCCCCAACCATAGCTTGGATACTACAGTAATGGTCAGGCAATCTCATTGCCTGGTCAATACAATCGCTGGGATTGGCTGATCAAAATGTTACAGCCAATCCCAGCGATCGTAGATGCAGGATGGTGAATCCAAACCCCCCCTCCCACGGAGGACGAGTTGTGGTATCCTGTGTATATAATCACAGGATATCACGGCTTGATGCCCATTACCTCGGCCAGGGTGTCGCATTTGCACCAGGATGAACCTGTATGCCCTTGGTCGGGAACAGCTCGGCTTTGGTCAGGAAAGGGCTAATGATGGGTCACATAGCAGCTAAAATAATGTTTTTTTATGCAATATGACTTATTTTCTCATATTTTTCTGTGCACTTTTAAAAACTGCATTTTATGGCAGTTTGGGTATGGCCAGCATATGATAGGAAGCAGTGCAATGTGACAGCAGAGAAGGGGGTTAACAGACATTGTGACTGAGCTGTTTGAAGCCAGATGAAATATCAGAGAAGCTTGTGCCAAGGATAGAGGAGTTTGCTGTGATCCTGGCATTCTGACATTGCTTAGCAACTGTGCTGTAATCTCATACATTGTTTCCTCATCACCTACAGTCAGCAATGTAGACAACACGCCCTCCTTTATATGGTTAAATGCCCTGTATTTAGGTGAAGACGGATCTGACTGATAATGAATGTACATCTGCTTCACAATGCAGTGGGTACACCTTGTGGAAGGTTTATGAATGGTTTTCAATTAGAAGTTTCTAATTAAGTATATTTTAAAGTTTATCAAAATCACTTGCTCTACATTATTTTTAAATAAAAATTTAAACGGCGGTTACCCTTTAAATATTCTTAGAACTAGACTGGAACAAATCTTTGTAAACCCACTCCTAGTCTTAGGCTAGGGTCAGACTTGTGTCGTGCATTTGCTAAATGCTAATTGCCATTTTCATCTCAAAATCTGCAAAAATGCATACGTTAACGCACCCATAGACACCAATGCAAAAAACGCATTGCAAAAGTGCAATGCGTAGATGCTATGCGTTTTTGCAAGTGCACCAAAAATGCGGTCTGCAGCATTTTTTAATGCTTTTGCAAAAACGCATGAGTTTTTTTAACATGGGAATCTATGGGCAACACATCCATTAATGCATAGTACTTGTATGTACCATGCGTTAACGGATGCGTTAATGGATGCGTTGACGCATGGTACTTACACGTACCATGCGTTAACGCATCAGTTAATTGAGCCAACAAGTATGCACACATGCCATGAAAATGCATCCTGCAAACGGATGCAAGTTCCCAAGTGTGATCCTAGCCTTAGCAGTAGATACTGCTGATACTGTTATTGTTTCTGGAACTATTTAGGATGCCATACATTATTTATTGGGCACATTAGTCAGGGATCTTACAGATTTCTGTTCCCTCCCTATATCAAAAAGGACAAGCGAGCCCAGTGGCGTAACTAGAGTCTGGTGGGCCCCGGTGCGAAATTCAGACCGGGGCCCCCCCCACCCACGGGCACACGTTGGTCAGATGTATGGGCCCCATGTAACGTTCTAAGTTCTATAAAGACTCACAAATTGACCAGTCTATGTATTAATGTCCCTCATCCTGCTATATATGGTCATCCTACTGGAATATGGAGCTAATCCTTTTAAATATGTCTCCCATCCTGCTATATATGGTCTCCCTCCGGGAATATGGCCCTTATCGTGGTATATATGTCCCCCGTCCTGGTATATACGGTCTTCCTCCTCCCGCCATGATAGTCCTCTAATTATTATAATGTATCCCCATATTCCTCCATATATTACAATAGACCCCCATAGTCCTCCATGTATTATAATGCATCCCATAGTCCCCCATTCATAAGGTAGCCCCAATAGTCATCCAATTATTATAATGCACCCCTACTATCCTACATATAGTAGCATCATAGTCCTCTGTATAGTATAATACAGCCTCACAGCCCTCCATATAGTATAATATAGCCTCATTGCCCCTCCATATAGTATAATACAGCCTCACAGCCCTCCATATAATATAACGTAGCCTCACAGCCCTCTATACAGTATAATGCAGGCTCAGTTGTCCATGTAGTGCAGCCTCTATAGTACAGCCTTATATATGCAGCCTCATAGCTCTCCATATAGTACAGCCTCATATAGTGGAGTATTATATATGCAGCCTCATATCTCTCCATGTAGTGCAGCCTTATATTTCTCTATATAGTGTATATATGCAGCCTCATAGCCTCTCTATATGGTGCAGCCTCAAATATGCAGCCTCATAGCCTCTCTATATGGTGCAGCCTCAAATATGCAGCCTCATAGCCTCTCTATATGGTGCAGCCTTATACATGCAGCCTCATAGCTCTCCATATAGTGCAGCCTTATATATGCAGCCTCATAGCATCCTCTTTGCCCCGCTCTCCTGTGCCCCTCGCTCTCCTCCTCCTCCTCTGTCCCCCCACTCTCCACCTTCTCCTGTGCCCCTTGCTCCCCTACTCTTCTGTCCCCTGCTCTCATCCTCTTCCTGCGTCCCTCAATCTCATCCTCCTCTGTCCCCCGCTCTCATCTTCCTCCTCTGTGCCCCGCTCTCATCCTCCTCCTCTGTCCACCCGCTCTCATCCTTTTCCTCTGTTCCCCGCTCTCATCCTCTTCCTGTGTCCCCTGCTCCCCTACTCCTCTCTCCCCCGCTTTCATCTTCCTCCTCTGTGCCCTGCTCTCAACCTCCTCCTCTGTCCACCCGCTCCTGTTCCTGGGTCCCCTGCTGTCCTTTTACTCTGTCCCCTGCTCTAATCCTCTTCCTCTGTCCCCCGCTCTAATCCTCCTCCTCTGTCCCCACTCTCATCCTCCTCCTCTGTCTGTCCCCTGCTATCATCCTCTTCCTGTGTCCCCTGCTCTTCTCCTCCTCTGTCCCCCACTCTCATCTTCCTCCTCTGCTCTCATCCTCCTCCTCTGTACCCTGCTCTCATCCTCTGTCCACCAGCTCTCATCCTCTTCCTGTATCCCCTGCTCTCCCACTCTTCTGTCCCCCACTCTTATCCTCCTCCTCTGTTCCCTGCTCTCATCCTCCTCTTCTGTCCACCAGCTCTCATCCTCTTCCTGTGTCCCCTGCTCTCCCCCTCCTCTGTCCCCCGCTCTTATCCTCCTCCTCTGTGCCCCGCTCTTATCCTCCTCCTCTGTGCCCCGCTCTTATCCTCCTCCTCTGTCCACCAGCTCTTATCCTCCTCCTCTGTGCCCCGCTCTTATCCTCCTCCTCTGTCCACCAGCTCTCATCCTCCTCCTCTGTCCACCAGCTCTCATCCTCCTCCTCTGTCCACCAGCTCTCATCCTCCTCCTCTGTCCACCAGCTCTCATTCTCTTCCTGTGTCCCCTGCTCTTCCCCTCCTCTGTCCCCCGCCTCTTATCCTCCTGCTCCTCTGTCCCCCGCTCTTATCCTCCTCCTCCTCTGTGCCCCGCTCTCATCCTCCTCCTCTGTCCACCAGCTCTCATCCTCCTCCTCTGTCCACCAGCTCTCATTCTCTTCCTGTGTCCCCTGCTCTTCCCCTCCTCTGTCCCCCGCTCTTATCCTCCTGCTCCTCTGTCCCCCGCTCTTATCCTCCTCCTCCTCTGTGCCCCGCTCTCATCCTCCTCCTCTGTCCACCAGCTCTCATCCTCTTCCTGTGTCCCCTGCTCTCCCCCTCCTCTGTGCCCTGCTCTTATCCTCCTCCTCTGTGCCCCGCTCTCATCCTCTTCTGTCCACCAGCTCTCATTCTCTTGTGTCCCCTGCTCTCCCCCACTTTCCTCCTCTCACCCGTGTCTTGTTCTCCGCTCTCTTCTTCCCTTCTCTGTTCGGCAGCAGCTGGGGGGCGTGTCCTCACTTCCTGGATAATGAGCGGCCAGGACCTGATGCACGGCCGCCGGGCGGGAGACTGAGGAGGAGGTGGGTGACAGCTTCCCAGGGGCAAAGGGCAGATTTTCGGCTGCTTGACAGTGCGGGCTGTGCTGCGCCCGGTGCTGGCATTGATGGGCGCAGGGCGCTCGGCACAGCGGGCGCAGGGGGCGGCTGGCGATGCGGGCCCCCTATAGGCCCGGGCCCCGTCGCAGCGGCGACCCCTGCGACCGTGAATGGTACGCCACTGAGCGAGCCCCTTAACATGAAAAGTCAGTCATTTGTTACATAGAGTAAATTGATATATGGCACTACAGAGAAAAGGACTAAGCTTTAACCCGTTCATGACCCAGGAATTTTTCATTTTTCATTTTTGTTTTTTGCTCCCCTGCTTCCAAGAGCCATAACTTTTTTATTTTTCCGTCAATGTAGACATATGATGTCTTTTTTTTTGCGAGACAAGTTGTACTTTCATATGCAATCATTTATTTTACCATATATTGTACAGGGAAATTGCAAAAAAATTGTAAATGCAGTGAAATTGCAAAAAAAGTGCAATGACACGTTTGTTTTTTGGGTATTTTAGTCACCATGTTCACTGTATGGTAAAACCGACTTGACGGGGTAATGCCTCGGATCGGTACGAGTTCATAGACACCCAACATGTATACCTTTACTGGTATCTAGGTGGTGAAAAAAAATTCAGAAGTTTGAAAAAAAACAAAAATTTGCTGCACATTCCGATCGCTTCTGGGAGATACAGATGAGCTACAGCTCTTCTGTATCTCCCAGAATCGCGGACCTGTTGTGGTTGGCAGCACCTGCCAACCACAGCAGGAAGCTGTGCTCTGACAACATCCGGGGTCTAGCCAGAACCCCGGGCTGTCACGTGAGAGCCGGAGATCCCGCAATACTATCTCGGGATCTCCGGAGCAGGCGGGGAACAGTGCATTCCCGCCGCGGCCGCCTTGGATCCCGCTGTCAGTGATTGAAAGCGGGATCCAAGGGGTTAACAGCTCCGATCGGATCCGGGATCACATCAGCTGAGATGTCGGCTGTTTGATGTCGGATGCCGGAGCTCACATCAAACACCCATTACCCGTCCATGACGTTGTATAACATCATAGGTCGGGAAGGGGTTAAAGGGAACCTATCAGGTGGTTTATGCCCCTCCAGCTATCACTGTCTGTAGCTGCAGCTTTATAATACCAGTCTAATCATACCTGTCTGAGCTCATAGTGGAATGTGAAAGGTGAAAAAAAGCATTTATACACTTACATTTCAGTCCCCACCTTGGAGGAGGGGGACTGTCTGGCAGGATAATAGTTAACTCACAATTAACTTCCATGGCTAAAGGACTTGTGTGATGTAACGATCATGTGACCATAGTGGCCAGAGCTAAGCGAGCAAACTTATTATGTTCTATGAGAACTTAGCTCCACCTATTGTAGTCACATGGTTGTGATATCACATCAGGTCTCCCAACATGTTCTAGCACAAGGCTGAAATGTTAACTATTAACCTGCCAAACAGTATCCGCCCTCCAAGCAGGGGACTGACTGCCTCATTACATAAGAAAATGTAAGTGTATAAATGCTTTTTTTTCACCTTTCACATTACACTATGAGCTCAGACAGGGATGATTAGAATATCTAATATATGAAGCTGAATGTGTGTGTGTATATCCGGGATTGGCATCTACACCGTCACAAGTACAGCCACAAAATTTTGCACAGTCACACGTCTGGACCCCGAGAGCGTCATAGGCTATGTTGTGAGGCGAAATTTTAACCCCGCGCATTCCAATTCACCAAACAATATTGCCCCTATCTATATAATGGGGAAAAAGTGACAGTTACCAGTTGACAGTTGTGAATGAGAGGGGCTTAATGATTGCGCCAAAGACTAACAGCACATATCAGCATATAGTCACTAAGGTGGGGCCCCAAGATGAGATATTCACCACGCACGGGGACATGTATACACACCACACACAAAGAGTAACAGCAAGTGTATAGTCGCTAAGGTGCAGCCCCAACATTGGATACTCACCACGCACCCGAACAAACACACACACCACAAAGAGACACACACAACACAGAGACACACCCCCCCCACTGGGACACACACACACCCTATAGCGACATATGCACTCACCCCACAGGGACACGCACACACCACAAAGAGACACACACAACACAGACACACACACCACACAGCCCCCCCACAGGGACACACACACATAGCCACCCTGTAGGGACACATGCACTCACTCCACAGGGACACACACACACCACAATGAGACACACACACACACACCACACAGACCCCCCCCACAGGGACACACACACATACACACCCTATAGAGACACATGTACTCACCCCACAGGGACACACACACACCACAAAGAGACACACACGACACAGACACACACACCACACAGACCCCCCCCCACAGGGACACACACACATAGCCACCCTGAAGGGACACATGCACTCACCCCATAGGGACACACACACCACAAAGAGACACACACACACCACACAGAACCCCCCCCACAGGGACACACACACATACACACCCTATAGGGACACATGCACTCACCCCACAGTGACACACATACACACACCCTAGGGACACACACACCACACAGACAGACACAGATGTGCACAAATCACCTCACACAACTCGCCTCATACGTGTGCTATCTTTAATTTCCAAACATAAACATCTGATTAAAAACAGCCAATGTGCAACACATGTGCCATATAGGGAATTAAGGCAGATGTCAGTCACATGAGCTGTCTATTATGTGTATGTGTGAGGTAATATATACTGCCCGGCCAGGGGGAGGGTTTACTGTTGGCTGGAGATTTATTAGGCTGCCTATAGCAACCAATCACAGCTCAGCTTCTATTTTCCTACAGGTCATTAATATGACATATTCAAATTCTATTTTGTTATAGTTAACATCAGTTATTTATTAACCCGGGTGTAGCCGGGTACTACAGCTAGTATATTATAAAGCTGCAGCTACAGACAGTGATAGGTGGGGAGGCATAAACAGTCTGACAGGTTCCCTTTAAATGAAGACATAAATGAGGCTGCAATGATAGTAGACCAAATCAATATAGGACAATCCAGTTTGCTGCATGAGAACTGAAGTGTCGCTGGTTCAGGATAAGCTGTAGGCCTTGGTGTCAGGAGGATTAGCAGTAAGTCAAGATAGGATCATTATATGATACTTGAATAAGCTGTAAATCAAGGTGATTGTAAGATAAAGATCAAATCATTTCAGAAGATAAAACATGTAATATAACTGCAGTACAACACAAGTGTAACCCATATTATCCAACAAAATGTTATATTTCTACAAAACAATTAAGGAACCTGTCACAGTGAACATGCGCTAATATTTGTGAGCAGCATGGTAAAGAGCAGAAAGAGGTGAGAAGATGGATATTTAAGTTTGTGGGAAAATATTTATTGTAAGGCCACGTGCACAGAGTGTGTATTTGATTAGTTTTTACCTCAGTATTTGTAAGGCCATGTGCACATAATGAGTATTTGGGGAGTTTTTTACCTCAGTTTTTGTAGCCAAAACCAGGAGTGGGTGATAAATACAGAAGTGGTGATGTGTTGCTATTATACTTTTCCTCTAATTGTTCCACTCCTGGTTTTGGCTACAAATACTGACATAAAAACTCACCAAATACTCAGTGTGCACGTGGCCTAATGTATTTTATTTATCCAGGCTTGCTCTATGCTTAGGAGTCAAGGAGGAAGTCATACAGCCATAGCTGTCAGTCAATGTCATGTGGAGAAAGCTGTCAGTCACTAAATTGAGCTGCCCTCATGACTCGTAACTGTGGGAAATTGCAACGTAGACTTGTTTCATACAAACTTAACTCCTTCACCCTCAGGCAATTTTCCATTTTTCATATTTTTCTCCCCTGCTTCCCAGAGCCATAACTTTTTTTTTTCTCATCAATATAGCCAAATGAGGGCTTGTGTTTTGCAGGATGAGTTGTATTTTTGAATGACTTCATTTATTTTACCATATAGTACTAGAACACGGAATTTGTAAAAAAAACTGCCTCCACAATATTTTTTTTTTTTTCACCATACTCACCATATGGTAAAACTGACGTGTCGGCATGATGCCTCGGATCAATACGCGTTCATGGACACCAAATATGTATACTTTGCGAGTACGAATGAATAACTCAACAGAGGTTCAAGAATTGTTTTTATTTATTTTTTACACTATCCACCATGCAGTATATTTCTTCGGGTCGGTACAATTGCAGCAATACTAGATTTGTATATATATTTTTTTGTTTGGCTACTATTACAAACTAAAAAGCATCACTATATTTTGAGAGCTGTATTTATTCTGTATTTCTACCAACAGAGTCATGTGAGGGCTTGTTTTTTGTGGGATGATGTGACGTCTTTATTGGTACCATTTTCAGGCATGTAATGTTTTTGATCAATTTTTATTCTGTTTTTTGGTAGTCAGAATAAACATAAAACATCAATTTAGGAATTATTTGTTTTTTTTTTGTTATTATATTTGGTCACAGTGTGGTAATATTAATAAAACAGGTTTATAGTTCGAGTCAGTACGATTACATCAATACCACATTTAAAGAAACAAAATTTAAAGAAAAGAAACAAAAATGAGCAGATACCCTAAAATAAGTACCGTATTTTTCCTTTTATAAGACGCACTTTTTTTCCTCCAAGTTTTGGAGGAAAGTGGGGGTGCGTCTTATAAAAGGAATATAACATTCTAGCATCATCAGTTGCTGGGGAGGGGGAGACAGCAGTGAAGTGGGGACAGAAGTGGCAGGGAATGGTCCCTGCTGAAGAATCAGGGGCGGCAGGAGCACCACGTGTCCCCGGCTCATTAACTACTTAGATATTCACTTCACTGCTCCCAGTCTCCACCCACCTCTCTGCACTGAAGACAGCGGAGAGATGAGCCTGGGGAGCAGGAGAAGCTGCTCAGCCTGCACACATGGTCTCTCCCCAGCTTCTTGCAGTGGCTGGGGATATTGTGTGCTGGAGAAAGTGAGAATGCAGGTGCCGGGGGGAGGGGAGGGGGGGGGGTGTGCAGCTGCAGCAAGTGAAGGAGCACTGAGCTTTGTGCTTTGTGCTGCCATGGAGACAGGGGTAGAGCAGATCGGCACCTTATCACGGGCACCTTATCACAGGTACCTTGTCACAGTGTGGTGCCTCACTCCCTCTGCTCTCTGTAATGTGTCCTCCTGCTGAGCCCTGCCCTGTGCAGAAATCCAGGAAGGTCGGTCAGGTCTGCAGCTCAGGAGCTTCAGTCTATTAGAGCAGGGCTGGAGCCTGCATAACACCAGTGTACAGCTCCTGTATCTACATCCTGCATCTATAGGTCAAGCTCTGTAGTGGTGACTTGTAATTAGGAGACAGAGGCTGGAGCATTGTATTTCAGCACAGTGTTCAGACCCCCTCCTTAGCCCTCCCTCTTTACAGTACATCACATCAGAACTTTATATGCAGACTGGCCACAAAGCAGGACACATTAAAGTGAGTGCACATGGATGTGTAACATAACCACTAATAAAGTAAAGTTAACACAACAATACTGTGCTTAACTAGAACTCCAAGCATGCTATAGGATCTACAGTACATGCTGGGAGTTATAGTTCTTAAAGGGATTGCTACTACATGAACAAATCCATTCTCATTCACCTTGTTGGCCCTTGTAAAAGTAATAAGGACCATACTAAGGCTGTGTGCTCATGGTCGGGAGGAGCTGCATGTTGGACGCGGTTCCTCCGGACCTGAGTGAAGCCACGGGTGGCCACAGGGAGACCGCAGCCGTCCTGTACTCACCATGTGCAGCGGGTGCAGGGCGGCTTCTCCCTGCAGTCACCTGATGGAAGCCGCTTCCGACTCCGCAACATGAAATAAACATGCGGAGGGGGAACCGGCAACCCGCACCGCAGCTGTCAGATCACTGCGGGCGGGTTAAGCATAGTGAGGATGGGATTTCTACATATCCCATCCACTATGCTTGTACTGTACTACGCAGCATTTTGGACACAGCAGCAAGACGCTGCGTCCAAAACGCTGCGTATACTGATCGTGTGCACACACCCTTACCCCGATGCTGCAGCAGTTCCAACATTGTCAGAAGTTGCATATTCATGTCCCATTAATATGAGACTCAGCCCTCCGACAAATCAGTGCTGGCGTCTGTCTCCCCGCCATCAGACACTGGAGCAGCTGTGTCCGCCCATTAGATTTCACAGTGTATTAATATACACTGGGAAATCTAAATTAAACAGAGGCAAATGTATGTAAAATAAAAAAGAATGAATATTTCACCTGTCCGGTGCCTTCTCCCGCTGTCTGGTGCCTTCTGCCGCTCTCCGGTTCCAAGTGAGAGGTGTACTGGGAAGACCTGTGGTGACATCAGAGGGGGGGCATTCCCGGGGCGTTCCCAGCGCTGATTGGCTGTTCGCGGTCATGTGATATGTATCACATGACCGCGAGTGCCCGGGAACGCCCCTCTGACATCACCACAGGTCCTGTCAGTACACCTCTCACTTGGAATCGGAGACCAGACAGCGGGAAAAGGCGTCGGACAGGTGAAGTATTCATTCTTTTTTATTTTACATACATTTGCCTCTGTTTAATTTAGATTTCACAGTGTATATTAATACACTGTGAAATCTAATGGGCGGACACAGCTGTCAAAGAGGGGAGGAGGAAGCAGGATTCTTCCTCCCCTCTGGGAGAATACGCAGAAGTAGCTGCGTAAACAATTGACATATCAATTGTTTACGGAGCTGCGCTTTCTCCCGGAAAACGCAGTGCGTATTTTTACGCAATGTCTGCACTGCAAAGTGAATTTCCCATTCACTTTGCAGGCAGACAAAAGACACATTGCGTATTTTGAAAAGCGCGCGTAAAAAAACGCGGCAAAATACGCAATGTGTGATTGTAGCCTAAGGCTGCTTTCACATCAGCGGTTTTTTTTTAAATCGCGGCAGATGCGGTGAAATAAACGCATCTGCCGCAATTACCGCATAACCGCTGCACTTGCGGCACATTTGCAGCAAGCCCAATGCAATGTCTATGCAGGCTTGCGGCAGGTGCGGGCGAAAAAAAAACGCAGCTGACCGCGGTTTTTTTCGCGGCCGCACCTGCCACAAGTGCCGAAACCGCACTTGCCGCACCTGCCGCACACTTACCGCAAGTCCCATAGACATTGCATGGGGCTTGCCGCAACTGTGCCGCAAGTGTCGCGGTTATGCGTTAATCGCGGCAGATGCTTTTTTTCCCCCGCATCTGCCACGATTTAAAAAAAAATCCTGATGTGAAAGGGGCCTTAGATGTGACCTGGCTTTCTTTGAGTTGAACATTATTTATATATAGCTACCCATTGCTAGGTGCTCCCTGTGGGGCCCTGGGCCCTGCTCAGTCCTTATCAAAGCTATGTCACATGACATCTGGTAAGGTTTTTAAATATTGGATGCTAGGATAGGACGATCCTGATGGGGCCACCTTGACGTGGTGGGTTGGCTTTTCCATTTCTTAGATCAAAATAATGCTACCAAGTTCCGCTAATTTTATTTTCATGCACTATTGCAATTTATTTCTTTATTTTAGGATAGTTGCTCATTTTTGCTTCTTTTCTTTGTTTTTATCTATTTTGTGACCTGTGTGAACATGCTATATAATGCATGCATATACTAGCATTCCAGTCTATTTTTTGGTTTTCTTAATATTTTGGTGCGACTAACTGAAGGTTAATCTTGTTCAATTCTTTTATGTTGGCTATTTCAATACAGCTAAGAGGACATGTTTTTTCAATCAGGAGAGGGGAATTGTTTGTCTTGGGTGGACGTAAAGGATGCAACATGCTACATGCCTCATTCACCTAACTTCAGGAATTAGATCCTGACATACATTAGATGTGTATAATGTGATTGTTATAAACATATGATACACAAACGGAAAGGGAAAGCATGGTCACACCTACCCGGTCCCTGTACAGACTATAAAATCCTAGCCGCACAGCAAACAGCACTACCTCTAACCTGGCTCCCTAAAAGGCCATCAAGGGGTTTATTGTGCCTTCTGAAGGACCGGAGGGGAAGCCGCAGACACTGCCTAAAAGGGGGGAAGAATGTGTGCAGGAACAAACAGAAACCCAGGAATTCGTAAACAAGTATAAATTAGATGCATGGATAAGGGACTGGGAAGAAAAACAGACACATAACTGATGTTTTCTACAGAGGTAAACTCCTAAGATGAAAGACTAGAAATCCAAGGAAGAGGTTACTACACCTATATCCACCAAGCAATTGGAGTGATGGGAGAATATATACTATATATCCCCTCCCAGGCTGTGATATCAAAAACAAAAACAGGACAAAGGAAAACGCCTGAAGAGGATTAAGCCCAGAAAGGAAAAAGAAATGTAATTTAATTATCCTCCGCCAAACTCTGGATCCTTAAACTATAATTATAAGCACTTTTTATAAGCTGTAGCAGATCACAATGGCTGTTTTGTTATGATAGATGTTGGGGTATATGGCAGTCGTGGGGATTCCCATATCTACAATGCCTCAAACATCGGACAGCGGATGCGAAACAACCAACTGGGTGTCTTTCCCCCCCAAGCCATACCTGGCTCGTCACTCTCTCCTATACCATTTTTTTTGGTTGGCGACCAGGCGTTTAAACTTACATCCCAGATGATGCGGCCCTACCCAGTGTGCAGCCTGACAAATGCAAGGCGTGTATTTAATTACCGTCACACCCGTGCTCGGCGTGTCGTCGAGTGTGCTTTTGGCATTCTTTGTGCAAAATGGCGAGTACTCAACACAACAATGCAATTGAGTAATCAAAATGTCAAGCATGTCATTAAGGCCGTAGTCATACTCCACAATTTGACCCGAACCAGAGAGTTCCTGGACCTTACACATAGCCAGCCACCCCCACCATCACCTGCTCGGATCAACCACCCACCAAGAGTTCCTCGTGGGCGCCAAATTAGTGGTGTGCGTGTGCGGAACATCCTCACCAACTATTTCTTGAGCCCACAAGGGGCTATTCTGAGTCAAGAAGAAGCACAAATTTTTCTGTAAACACTTTATTTCAGTGTTAGTTGTGTGATGTAACACATTTTTTTCATTTATTTAAGGCCAACGGCAAAAAAAAAAACGTAAACATTGAACAAACCACATATAAACGGTTGAAGCCTCACATCATTGTGAACATGTGTGTGTGTCTGGCTTCATTTGTCAAAACATATACAAAATTATTTTAACTTTCACAAATCATATAACGTTGAAGAAATAAAGGCTGTTTAGGGGACATTTGCTAGACACAGTTGTCATTCTGACAACTTTAAAAAAAAACAAGTCCCCAGCATGTATACCAACTGACTGTGAACTTAGACATATGCATAACCCTTCCAAATAGCCAGACTATGCAGCCAAATATGTGTCCGAGGTTATGTTTGAGCCACATTACAGTAGGTCAAGCATGGAGCCTCATGCCTATAGTTCCCACACCCCAAAAAAAACAAAACAAAAAAGGCAGAACAACAGGCCCAATCCTAACTTGAAAAAAACAAAACATGTCCCAAACATTGGTCACATTTGGTGTAACCTTGGGCTCCCCGAGCCCTCCTGATCAGGATATTGGTTCCTGGGAATGTGGGTGCTTGAATATTGTGTGGCATTAGACACCTGTGAACCAAACACCTGTTGGTCCACTGCCTGGCCATAAATCAGTGGCCTACTACTGGTTTGCCTAACAGTATGGCCTTGGTGGGATGGGCCAAGATCCCAGCTGGATGCTGATGGGGCCCCAGAGGCCGCACCCACCAGCCGCAAACGAATCACCCCCTTCTGCCAACATGTCCGAGAAGGACATTTGCACATCTGGGCGCCTGACAATTGGCGCATTACTCTGTGGAGCCTGCTGTGGAATAACCATGTGGGCACGGGTTCCAATGTGTGGCTGCTGGGGATGTTGGCCATCAGCTGAAGCCATCGGTCTGTCCGAGACAGTACATACAGCTTGACTTGGAGCTGACTGTTGCATCACACTACTCTCCCCCTCAGACCTTTGGCCACGTAGTAACCTGTTTGCGGGGGACAGCTGCCACCATTAAATATAATCAAATAACGGCATGGGGTCATTTGGCGCCATACACGAGTCAATCAGAATGCCAATGGCATTGTGACACCTCATGCAAAAGGGCCTTGGGACTTCTCGGAGGTAGTAGCCAAGCCCTCGGCAAAAGGCCTCCTCACCATCCTCTGGAACAGACCTGGCTAAGAAATTTAACACCCCACTCTCTATTTCTCGCCGGCCACTGGTGCTGGGCAATTCCCTACGCCGTCAGGCTCTTTGGCTTATATTCAGGGGTACATTAAGGGGTTCATTGCTGGGCCTGGCCTCACCAACCTGGGAAGTAGAGGCAATGGGCGGGGGAGGAGAAATAGGACTGTGACTCAGTTCATCAGGGGCAAGTGGGGGCTGCGGACAAGCAGCCGAGCCAGTGGGCTGAGCTCTTCGCCTTTCAGGCTCTGAGGCCTCCTCCTCCTCCTTGTCCGTGGGTTCATGAACAGCCTCAGATTCAGACGGACCCTCACCCTCTGTTACGTTGGAGTCGGTGCTGAAACACAAGGGAAAAAAAGCAGATGTGAGTAACCCTGTAATTGATATTAAGGTAACCGTTTGCACCGCAGTAGCCTCAGCAGCATCCAAATTTGTTTTTAACCCCTTAAGGACCGAGTCACTTTGCAGCTTAATGACCGGACCATTTTTTGTAATTCTGACGACACTCCCTTTATGAGGTAATATCTCTGGAACGCTTCATTGGATCCTAGCGATTCTGAGATTGTTTTTTCGTGACATATTGGGCTTCATGTTAGTATTAAATTTAGGTCGATAATTTTTGCGTTTATTTGTGAAAAAATAAAAAATTTGGCAAAAATTTTGAAAATTTAGCAATTTTCAAATTTTTAATTTTTATTCTGCTAAACCAGAGAGTTATGTGCCACAAAATAGTTAATAAATAACATTTCCCACATGTCTACTTCACATCAGCACAATTTTGGAAGAAAAAAAAAAAATTTGGTAGGACGTTATAAGGGTTCAAAGTTCATCAGCAATTATTCATTTTTCCAGCAAAATTTACAAAACCATTTTTTTAGTGACCACATCACATTTGAAGTCCCTTTGAGGGGTGTACATGACAGAAAACACCCAAAAGTGACACCATTCCAAAAACTGCACCCCTCAAGCTACTCAAAACTATATTCAAGAAGATTATTAACCCTTCAGGTGCTTCACAGGAACTAAAATTAAGTTGAAGGAAAAAATGGACATTTTAATTTTTGTAATAAAAATGTTCTTTTAGCCTCAATTTTTTCATTTTCACATGGGCAACAGGATAAAATGCATCCTAAAATTTGTTGGGCAATTTCTCCTGAGTACACAGATACCTCATATGTGGTCATAAACCACTGTTTGGGCGCACGGCAGGGCTCAGAAGGGAGGGAGCGCAATTTGAATTTTAGAGCCAATTTTCCATTTAAAAAGTGAAATGGCGCTCCTTCACTTCTGAGCCCTGCCGTGCGCCCAAACAGTGATTTATGACCACATATAAGGTATCGGTGTACTCAGGAGAAATTGCCCAACAAATTTTGGGATGTATTTGATCCCTTTGCCCATGTGAAACTGAAAAAATGTAGGCAAAAATAATTTTTTTGTGAAAAAAAAGTGTTTTTTAATTTTTATGGATTAATTTGTGAAGCATCTAGGGGTTCAAAGTGCTCACTATGCATCTAGATACCTTCCTTAGGGGGTCTAGTTTCCAAAATGGGGTCACGTGTTGGGGAGCTCCACTGTGGAGACACACGGGGACCCTTCATACGCGACATGGTGTCCGCTAACAATTTGAATGGAAAATGAGCTCAAATTGTTAGCGGACACCATGTCGCGTTTGGAGGGTCCCTGTGTATCTCCACATTGGAGCTCCCCACAAGTGACCCCATTTTGGAAACTAGACCCCCGAAGGAACGTATCTAGATGCATAGTGAGCACTTTGAACCCCCATATGCTTCAGAAATGTATCCGTAAAAATGAAAAAGCACTTTTTTTTCCTCTAAAAAATTATTTTTTCATTATTACGGATCAATTTGTGAAGCATCTGGGGGTTGAAAGTGCTCACTATGTACCTAGATATGTTTCTTTGGGGGTCTAGTTTCCAAAATGGGGTCACTTGTGGGGGAGCTCCAATGTGGAGACACACAGGGACCCTCCAAACGCGACATGGTGTCCGCTAACAATTTGAGCTCATTTTCCATTCAAATTGTTAGCGGACACCATGTCGCGTTTGGAGGGTCCCCGTGTGTCTCCACATTGGAGCTCCCCCACAAGTGACCCCATTTTGGAAACTAGACCCCCAAAGGAACGTATCTTGATGCATAGTGAGCACTTTGAACCCCAGATGCTTCACAAATTGAGCCATAATAATGAAAACAGAAATTTTTTGTGGAAAAAAAAGTGCTTTTTCATTTTTACTGATGAATTTCTGAAGCATCTGAGGGTTCAAAGTGCTCACTATGCATCTAGATATGTTCGTTCGAGGGTCTAGTTTCCACAATGGGGTCACTTGTGGGGGAGCTCCAATGTGGAGGCACACGGGGACCCTCCATACGCGATATGGTGTCCGCTAACAATTTGAGCTCATTTTCCATTCAAATTGTTACCGGACACCATGTCGCGTTTGGAGGGTCCCTGTGGGTCTCCACATTGCAGCTCCCCCACAAGTGACCCCATTTTGGAAACTAGACCCCCAAAGGAACGTATCTATATGCATAGTGAGCACTTTGAACCCCCAGGTGCTTTACAAATTGATCCGTAAAAATTAAAAAAGAAACTTTTTGTGGAAAAAAAAGTGCTTTTTCATTTTTATGGATGAATTTGTGAAGCATCTGGGGGTTCAAAGTGCTCACTATGCATCTAGATACTTTCCTTAGGGGGTCTAGTTTCCAAAATTGGGTCACTTGTGGGGGAGCTCCAATGTGGAGACACACCGGGACCCTCCAAACGCGACATGGTGTCCGCTAATATTTTGAATGAAAAATTAGCTCAATTTGTTAGCGGACACCATGTCGCGTTTGGAGGGTCCCCGTGTGTCTCCACATTGGAGCTCCCCCACAAGTGACCCCATTTTGGAAAATAGACCCCAAAGGAACGTATCTTGATGCATAGTGAGCACTTTGAACCCCCAAATGCTTCAGAAATTCATCTGAAAAATGAAAAAGCACTTTTTTTCCACAAATAATTTCTTTTTTCATTATTACGGATCAATTTGTGAAGCATCTGGGGGTTCAAAGTGCTCACTATGCATCTAGATATAATCGTTTGGGGGTCTAGTTTCCAACATGGGGTCACTTGTGAGGGAGCTCCAATGTGTAGGCACACAGGGGCTCTCCATACACAACCTGGTGTTTGCCAACAATTGGAATTGTTAGCGGACACCAGGTCGCGTATGGAGAGCCCCTATGTGCCTAAACATTGGAGCTCCCCCACAAGTGACCCCATTTTGGAAACTAGACCACCCAAGGAACGTATCTAGATGCATAGTGAGCACTTTGAACCCCCAGGTGCTTCACAAATTGATCCGTAAAAATGAAAAAATAAACTTTTTGTGGAAAAAAAAGTGCTTTTTCATTTTTATGGATGAATTTGTGAAGCATCTGGGGGTTGAAAGTGATCACTATGCATCTAGATACTTTCCTTCGGGGGTCTAGTTTCCAAAATGGGGTCACTTGTGGGGGAGCTCCAATGTTCAGGCACACAGGGAGGGGCTCCCCATACCCGACATGGTTTCCGCTAACAATTGGAGCTAATTTTCTATTGAAATTGTTAGCGGACACCATGTCGCATATGGAGAACCCGTGTGCCACCAGCACAAGGGCAACTGGTAGAGTTGGGGTACAGCACCAGAAAATGCCGCCTCTAATGAATGCGCTATTTTCTTGGGTGGCTGTGGGTTGAAATTTGCAGCGTGGGGGACCCACAACATTTGAGTCTCTCCACGCTGAGGATTCCAGTCAGCCAGCTACCAAGTTGTACATGGCTGGCTACAAATACAGCGAAGGCTTTTTTTTATTTCTAGAACTAATTCTAGAAAAAAAAAATGATGTGGGGCTCCGCCATATTTTTGGTCCAGCCAGGTACAACTTGGCAGCTACCGACTGCCAGCAACCCCCAGCTGTCTCGTTGTACCTGGCTGCAACCAAAAATACAGCGAAGCCCATTTTTTTTTTTCTAGAACTAATTCTAGAAAAAAAAAAATGACGTAGGGCTCCGCCATATTTTTGGTCCAGCCAGGTACAACTTGGCAGCTACAGACTGCCAGCAACCCCCAGCTGCCTCGTTGTACCTGGCTGCAACCAAAAATACAGCGAAGCCCATTTTTTTTTATTTCTAGAACTAATTCTAGAAAAAAAAATGACGTAGGGCTCCGCCATATTTTTGGTCCAGCCAGGTACAACTTGGCAGCTACAGACTGCCAGCAACCCCCAGCTGCCTCGTTGTACCTGGCTGCAACCAAAAATACAGCGAAGCCCATTTTTTTTATTTCTAGAACTAATTCTAGAAAAAAAATGACGTAGGGCTCCGCCATATTTTTGGCCCAGCCAGGTACAACTAGGCAGCTGGGGGCTGGAATCCTCAGCATGGAAAGGCCCAATCGTTCTGGGCCCCCCATGCTGCGAATTGCAGCCCGCAGCCGCCCCAGAAAATGGCGCATTCATTGAAACGCCATTTTCTGGCGCTGTACCCATGCTCTTCCAGTTGCCCTGGTGCCGGTGGCAAACTGGGTAATAAAGGGGTTAATGCCAGCTTTTTATTGGCAGCTGGCACTAAGCCCGAGATTCATAATATAGGGCCAATGTTAGACCCGCCATTAGGAATCTCTGGTAAATAGTCAGAAAATACACACATAGAAAAATCTTTTTATTTGAAAAAAAAACACAAACAAAATTCGGACTCCATCTTTATTATAAAGATCCGACGTAGTCCACAACGAAGGTCCCACGACGCTCGATTGCCTCCGACGTAGTCCACAACGAAGGTCCCACGACGCTCGATCGCCTCTGCTCAATCCAGAGACTGCAGCAAGGGATCAAGTGTCCTCTTCCTACAGTCTCAGGGGTCAGAGTTATGGTGCACTGTATGACAATGATCAGTTATACAGTGCACCATGACTATGATCCCAGAGACTATAACAAGAGGACACTTGATCCCTTGTTGCACCCATCCATCCACCTATGCACCCATCATCCACGCACGCACATCCACGTACGCACATCCACGGACGCACATCCACGTACGCACATCCACGTGCTGACATCCACGCATGCACACAACCACGCACGCACATCCATGCATGCACACATCCACGCACACATGCTGACATCCACGCACATTCACACACGCACATCCACGCACGCACATCCACGCACGCACATCCACGTACGCACATCCACGTGCTGACATCCACGCACGCACATCCACGCATGCACACATCCACGCACGCATGCTGACATCCACACACATCCACACAGACATCCACGTACATCCACATCCACGCACATCCACGCACGCACACATCCACGTACGCACACATCCACGCACACGCACACATCCACGTACGCACATCCACGTACGCACATCCACGTACGCACATCCACGTACACACATCCACGTATGCACATCCACGTACGCACATCCACGTACGCACATCCACGTACGCACATCCACGCACGCACATCCAAGCACGCACTTCCAAGCACGCACATCCACGCACGCACCCATCCATCCACGCACGCACCCATCCATCCATCCACCCACCCATCCATCCACCCACCCATCCATCCACCCATCCATCCATCCATCCACCCATCCACCCATCCATCTATTCATTCATTCATTCATTCATACTTACCCACCGATGGATGAGGAGGAGAAGCCCCTGAGAAGAGGAGGGGCCACACCGGAGACTGCAGAGGAGGAGCGGAGGCCGACGAGCTCGTGCAGCCCGCCGGATTAGGTGAGCGGGGCTTGGGGGGGGGAGCAAGGGGGTTGGATGGGGTAGCAGCTGGGGGGGCGGGGGTACGAGCAGGGGGAGGCGGCCCTGCACCTGGACCGGCGGGCGCATGAGCCCGCCGGCAGAAAAAGCACATGGAGGAGAGAAGGAGGAGAACGGCGGGACGGGTATGGGGGAGTGCAGGCACAGGGGGGAACCCGGACACAGGGGAATCCGGACACAGGGGGGGCTGGACACAGGTGGGGCGGGACAGGACATGGGGGGGGGCTGGATGGAGCGGGGGCTGGAGCCTTAGGTGATAGCTGGCGGGTGCGCCGGGTGTGCAGCCCGCCGGCAGATAAATGTGATCCGGAGGGGGGGTATCATGTGTCCTGGAGCGGGAGGGGGGTGAGTAGGGGGAGGGTACTCGCCGATCGGCCCCTCCAGGTATGATTGGAGTGCTCCAATCAGACCTGGAGGGGTAAATCTGTCTGAATCGCTCCGATCGGCAGTTTCAGTTTTACACTGCCGATCGGAGGGGTCCTGGGCAGGGGGGGGTTAACAGGGGTGTCCACACCTCTGCCCCTGACCCTCAGCTGTCACTGACAGCTTTTAGAATTGAACTGTCACTGTTCGTTTAGAAGCAGTGACAGTTCAAAGCCATGACGAGTATACTCGTCATGATGCGGGAACTGACATCTTTTCATGACGAGTATACTCGTCATTGGTCGTAAAGAGGTTAAACATGCTAACATAAGGCCGAAAAATCATTCTAACTATGACAAAACGTCCACATGAGACATAAATAGTGTCCCCTGAGAAACATTTAAATTTACAATGATGTTGGCCTCCTACTGCATAGACTGGTGTACTGGGAGGCATCAAAGGCAGAATAATGAGACACGGACAAAGAGTTAGACACAGGGTTAGCTGGAAGGTGCCACACCATGGTTTTTATGAAAAATGAATATATGGTTACCAAGTCCATCACCTTAGCGCCATTCCTTTGAGCTATGGTTTGGGTGGAAAGCCATTTACTGAACGCTTATTTTAAAAGAACATAAAACACTTACGGACAGCCATCGACAATTGGAGCCAGGAAATTCAGCCGATCATAGTACATATATGGCCGTTTGCCCGTCGGTCGACCACCACTCCTTTGCCTGGCTTGGCGCTCGCGCCGGTATTGATCCCGGCAACTTCTCCAGCGACGGGTCAACTGATTCAGTCGAAGAGTAACATGGGGTAAGACGTTGATAAGCATGGCAAACAATTATTCAAGTACACCCCGTATCCCCACAATCCATACAGATCCTTGACAAACTTTGCACGAAGAAAAGGAAAAAGAGGCCTACACACTATCTACTCACATTCCATAAAGGCGTTAGCAAAATGGGTATGGTGGCAGCCTAATACACACAATACAAGGCACAGCTAAGGCTACTTTCACATACCGTATCTACTCGTGTATAAGCCGACCCGTATATAAGCCGACCAGCATACTTTTTTGCCAAAAATCAGGGAAAACCTATTGACTCGTGTATAATCCGAGGGAGGACCTCAGCACAGGTATACAGCCCACAGCAGTGTGGTATACATGCCTCCCCAGTGGTAGTATACTGCAGCAGGCCACCACCCACCCCCATCAGTATACAGGCCCCCCCCCCCTTGCTCGGCAAACCTGTAAAGGAAGATCATTATACTTCTCACTTTGCTGTTGCCGCCGTCCCTGCCGCTGCCATCGCACTCCTCCGGCTTCATCCAGCCTCTTCCGGCTTCCTCCTCTGGCGCAGACAATGACGTGATTGGCTGCGCTGACCAGAGGAGGAAGCCGGATGAAGCCGGAGGAGCGTGATGGCAGCGGCGGGGACGGCGGCAATAGGACAGTGATGAGTATAATGATCTTACTTTACAGGTTTGCCGAGCAAGGGGTGGGCCCTAGCTACTGATGGGGGGGCGCCTGTATACTGATGGGGGTGGCTGGCGGCCGGCCTGCCGTATGACTCGCCTATAAGCCGAGGGGGTGAATTTTCAGCCAATTTATTGGGCCGAAAACTCGGCTTAGATGCGAGTATATACGGTACTGTTTTTTTAAAGTTCGATGCTGTACGATATGAATGGGACAGAATCGGGTTTTTAAAATCCATATTGGGAAAACAGCCTAAACATGACATTGTAATCAGCATGTAATGATACAGCATTTCTCCAGTCACTTATTCAGATCCTGCTGCTCCTCTCTGGAGTTGTTGTGGAATCCCGGGAACATCTGGCCACACACCCTGTTCCAGGCAACCTCCCTGCGTTGCCTGTTGCTGTACGAGGTCTCTCTTTTGTCCCATATTTCTGGGTGCCCCTCAATTAGCACAATGAGCATCTCAACATTGAGATGTCTGGCCATCTTCCCCAGGAACTGACGATTAAGCCACTCACACACAGCTTAATAGGGGCCGTGAGGGCAGGTGCACTTCAGAATTGAAAGCAGCTTGTACTTCCTGTTCTGCTGATCACATACATGCGTATTTCGCGCATGTAACTCGCCTCATATGCTGGTTAGATGCGAGAAAAACACGCACCCATTGACTTTCATTGGCCGTACGCGCGTAGGAAACTCACACATACGCAGCATGCTGCGAGTGGAATCGCATTGCCGGCGACATGCGAGAGGCGACTGCGTAAAACGGACCAATGTGCCCAGGCCAATTTGTTAACATCAGTGCGAGTGACATGCGTTTTTTACAAGCGTGAGACTCGCGCGAGTCTCACGCCAGTGTGCCTCCACCCTAAAACTGACCACCATATATCAAACAAAATCACTGGCTAAGGTGGACAATAAATAAAATGTAACTTATAATAATGCAATTAAAAAGGAAGATGCAAATAATCCTCCTCACCACTAAAGCCAATCCAAGCTTACCAATAGGTGGCTAGGATATTAAAGTCCCCTCAAAAACATTTTTGCCAATAAGTACTGAACAAGGGGTGTGTATCTCCAATTCTAATATCCAGACTATGAGTAATGTTTTAGTGGCTAATAAGTTACTATCAAGAATGTTCTCTCCTTACACTATTTGTCACTAGCACTATAAGAGCTGTACTACCACACTTTTTAGGAGTACAAATCCTTTATTTGCGCAAAACTTTTTTTATTTAAAGTGTCCTGTGCATAAAGTACAATATAATTACACCTTAAGACTAGGGATGAGCGAGTACCGCAATATTCGGACTCGCTATACTCGCAACGAGTAGGTCCCGGTACTCGGTACTCATTGCGAGTATAGCGAGTCTGATTACTTTCACAGTGTATCTATAGATACACTGCGAAAGTACCCTAAAAGTGAATAAAAGTTGTTAAAAATAATAAAACTACATACTTACCTGTACGACGCCTGCACCGAGATCGGCAAAGAAGACCCCAGGACTGTCCCAGAATCACCGGACGACAAGGACCTGTGACTTCCAGCCAATCAGATGGCCGGTAGCGATCTGGCCAATCAGATGGCGAGACGTCACAACCACGTGATCGATAGCGGTCACCTGATTGGCCAGATTGCAAGGTCCTAGGTTTACTGCCAGGACCTTGCAATCTGGCCAATCAGGTGGCCGCTAGCGATCACGTGGTTGTGACGTCTCGCCATCCTATTGGCCAGATTGCTACCGGCCATCTGATTGGCTGGAAGTCACAGGTCCTTGTCGTCCAGTGATCGCAGGTCTTCTGGGACGGTCCCGGGGCCGGACAGGTGAGTATGTAATTTTATTATTTTTAACAACTTTTATTCACTTTTAGGGTACTTTCGCAGTGTATCTATACTGTACATACACTGCGAAAGTGAATGGACTACTCGCTACTCCCGAGTAATCATAAGATACTCGGAGAATAGCAAGTACCCGAATACCACTACTATTCATCCCTACTTAAGACATAAAACACAGCATGTCTGTTTCTAAAACAGTACCCTTATTTTGGTGCACATTTATTGAGGCTATGTATCTTTTCATTTTTCCTTTTTAGGGATCTTATATAGTAGTTATCCATATAGTTTAATAGCCCTGCCATATAGATAATAGTTCTCCTTAAACTGTCTGTGACTGCTCTGTGTCAGGGATGAACAAGCGGGGACTGGCGCCGGGCACAACAGGCAGGTAGGTGGCATCTACCTGTCTGTTATTGCTCGGGCAGTTTTTTTTTTTTTTTTTATAATATTTCTTTATTGAAAATTTTTCAATTGCAGGAAATCAATGTATAACACTAAGGTGTAGAACATTATTTTTCCAGGAGAGAATAAAACATGATGTCGGGTGAAAATAAGTCACAAAACACTGATCTAAATCATTGCGGTTTAAACAAAACTCTCCTGAACATATGGAGAGGAGACATCTCTTAAGGTGGGGTCACACGCGGCGATCTCGCCCGCGACATCGCCGCAAAGTGACGTAACAGCGATGTCACGGGCGATATTGCAAGTGCGTCGCGCTGTGTGACAGCGCGACGCAACTGCAAATTATCGCTGGTCGCAGGTTGACAGGTTTATGAACATGTTCTTAAACCTTTCAACCTGTGACCAGCGATTAGGCTGGATCGCGCCGTCTGACACTGTTGGCGGCGCGATCCAGCCTATATCGCAGCGTTACTGAGCCATCGCTCGCTGGGCTTAGCCCAGCCCAGCGAGCGATGGCTCCGACCACATCACCGCCGCGTCACCGGCAACGTCGTGCCGTGTGACAGCTGGCCTGCGATGTCGGAAGCGAGCGGGCACCCGCGCATTGCTTCCGACATCGCAGGCCAATTCGCCGCGTGTGACCCCACCTTTAAGAACAAAGAAGATAAGATAAGAGTCTCCATCTCTTAGTAAAAATACAAGAAATAAAAAGAATTTATTTACAAGGTCATAAACAAGTAGTCAATGACCAAAGTCAGTCCAACAGGGGGATAGAGGAAGGGAGTGTCATGATGACCGAAGAAAGGGAGCTAGGGAAGAAGGTAAGAAAAGGGAGAAAGGGGATAGAGTATGAGGGGGGGGATGAAATGAAGGAGTAAGTCATAGAATAATAATTGAGGAAGAGTAGAAGACAAAAATGAGCAAAGTGTTATAAAATATCAAGTAGGTGACGGTAGTAGAAAGAGAGCGGCGCAGGTGTTCCACCACTCAAGCAAAAAGGTCATTAAAATTAGGGGCTTCTTTAAACAAAATCCAATCTGTCCAGGTATATGTATATTCTGTTTGGGTTTGAAAAAGATCAGCAGAAATCTCTTCAAATCGTCGGAGGGTCTCCATCTCGGTGAACCACTCCAGAATGGTAGGGGGTGATTGTTCCCTCCAGTGTCGGGGGATTACATTGCGTGCTGCGCAGAGACAGAATCGGAGGATATCTTTCCTCTGTCTTTTCCAGGAGCCTGGGAGCAGAGAGAGCAAGGCCATCTCGGGGAAACCCTCAACATGCCTACCCGTGACTAGGTTATATCCACGGATTACCTTCGTCCAGAAGTCTTTGATCAGGGGGCAACTCCACCAGATATAAATCATCGTGCCTACATCAAGACCGCATCTCCAACAGAGGGGGCAGTTTTTTTTTTAATAAAAATCCCCGATAACCCCTTTAATAAACCTAAAAAAAGGCTCCAGGTTGAAGAAAAGTCTATCATATACTACAAAACCTACAAAATGAACCCTTATAAAATATTACTACAAAAAATGATAATGCAAAGGGATATTAGATGAATGAAAAGATCATATTTAATGATGAATACAAAAGTGTTTGTTTTTATTTTAAGTGTGAGAGCAAACAAAAGGAAGTGTAAAAAAAACTTAAAAGGGAGAACAGTATATAATGTCCTATATTATGGGTATCAAAGGGTATAATTAGTTAAGGTGCAGATAATTATCACATTTTGTTTACAAAGCAAACAAAAAAACAACAAAAAAATGTAAAAAAAAATACCTCACTCTAATTGTGAGAGATCATGTGTGGTGTAATGCACCATTACAGGAGACTGTAAGATCAGTAAGCCTTACAAGAAACTAAGGATGCAAAAATTAATCATAACTTCTCTGGGGTAGTGCCCACATGCAAGCAAACCATACTATTAGTATGTCATATGGTAATTGTCCTATCACTGCCAATGTTCTGGCTTAGAACCAAGGACGCCAACAACAGCTGCAACATAAACAAGGCAATGTTACAAGCCTCAATAATAATTACCTTGAGTCATGGTCACGCTTGTGAATGGACGCAGCACACACCAGGGAGGACTAGCAACCTCGACACGCGTTTCACCCCAAGATGTGGCTTCGTCAGGAGGTGCGGCATCACACTCAAAGGTATACCCTTAGAAGATCTGTTAGACTACTTTCACATCAGTGTGTTTCGCCATTCGCAGCAGATCTGGCAGTTTTCCCACATCTGCCGCGTAATGGCTCACTTGCGGCAAGCCTGCATTGAGCCCAATTCATTCCCTATGGGACTTCCGGTCATGTGTGGCACTTGCGGTTTTGCGTTTTTTTTTTTTTTTTGATCGGCGCAAGTGCCAGATCGGCAAAACTGCAAGGGCTGCACATGACCGCAAGTCCCATAGGGAATGAATTGGGCTGAATGCAGGCTTGCCGCAAGTGAGCCATTATGCGGCAAAACTGCCAGATCTGCCGCAAATTGCAAAAAACGCTGATGTGAAAGTAGCCTATCTTATAGGCAACAGGAGGAGAGCTGGGAGGTGGACAACGATCGGATGAGGACCAGCAGCAATAAGTGACATTGACAGAGGCATTTTTTCTCATAGTACGTGGAGGGATTTAAAAAGAAAAATGAGGGTGTCCAATTAATGTCCTCCGAAAATGGATGCAGCAGCCAAATAGAGTTTTATTGACCTAACAGAATACAGCAACGGAAGGCTTAAACTGCCATTCTCTTATAACAAAGGGAAAATCCAAAGGTTTTGAAACCGGGTGAAATAATATTAGAGAATCCCTCAACATGTTCTGTGTTGAAGAGACAGATTGTGCAGAAGCTAAATGATCTCTTTAAGCATAAGAAATATCTCTCCCAGAGAGCATACGGTGAGGAGGCAGCGCACCCACACTGTGCCAACACAACCGCATGCGGCACTTCAGATCTGTATTTAGAAGAGCAATTTATGCAACATTGGAAATTCTTTTGGAGAAAGTTGGTAAAGTATGTCATAACTGTATGAAGAGCAATGGAAGCCATACAACGTGTGCAACGGAGCTGGAAAACTGTGCGCTTCCTATGTGCACTACCTCCTTTATATTGACTGATATCTACAAGAATGTCTATAATTTCATGAATCATTTATGGCTGTTGTTCTTCTTAAGATATCAGCTTTTGTAAGGAAGCTGTGACTCATTATTTTCAGACTGTATTTATTAAAAAGTGAAAGAATAAAGGCCTTGTATGCCGTAAGAGTATGGTCACTGAAAATATTTCATACAGCATATTGCTCATATTTAATGACATGTAATTGTGCATTGTGGAAATGAACGCAGCTGCAGTCTGTGTCATGCCGCATATTGCAAATAAATATAATTAGGGTTTTTTTTCCTCCTAAGTCAAAATAAATCATGATGAAGCAAAACATAAATTATAGATGGTTCACTCCTTTGTGGCAAATGAAAAAAAAGATGAAATAAGCTGCGCATTGAGATGGGGAAGCATGAAGACTTGTGTTCATTTCTAGCTCTAAGGGTACCTTTACACGCCGCTACGGCAGGATGGATGCATCCCGCTACAGGCTACAAATGTAGCTTGTAGCGCCAATATAGCCCGTCGGAGCGGCGTCTGAAGACGTGACGATACAGCCGGCAACAGATACATCTGTTTACGACCTCTGCTCGAAAACAGAGAGCTACAAAGCCGATGGTAGCAAGATGCATCGGCGTGTAAAGAAGTTACGGAAGGGAACTCTGGACACCCTGCGATGTAGCTGCAATGTAGCTAAGGCGTGACCCTGGCTCCGTGTTACCGCGCCCCATGTGCGATCATTGGTGGAAGCTCCTGCATGACGATTGGTAGTCGCTGCATAGGGAGGCATATTTAAGGAGCTGACCAGTCACACTACACAATTGCTCGAGCGTGCTGTATTAACCAGCCTCCTGCGATGCCTGCCCAATCATGATGTTCTTGCGTTGTCCTATCAGCGTACGGACGTCTCGTAATCCACAATTGTGGCACGCCTATGTGCTGTCCCTGCTGCACCAGGTCCGCCCATATTAGCTTGTTGTAGCGGTGTGTAAATGAGGTACGATGAGCTACAGATGGCTACTTGAGACACCCGGCGATGCAGCTAGTTACAGATGTCACGTAGCGTAGTGCACCTTATGGCGGCGTGTAAAGGTGATGCGTTGAGCGTTTGTAACCGTTTGAGCGTGCTCGTGCACGTGAAGTAGCGGGATGCATCCATCCTGCCGTAGCGGCGTGTAAAGGTACCCTAAGGGTACCTTTACACGCGGCTACATTTTTAGGGTGGCTACAGGTAACTTACTGGTTGCAGTGAAATCATGGAGACAAGGTTCTATCTTGTTGCTGTGTACAAATGGAATAATCTTTCCATGATTTCACTGCAACCAGTAAGTTACCTGTAGCCACCCTAGAAATGTAGCCGCGTGTAAAGGTACCCTTACCACACTTGCAGTCATTTTTTTTCCCTGCCAAATACTTACCGTATATACTCGTGTATAAGCCGAGTTTTTCAGTCCAAAAATTGGGCTGAAAAGTCCCCCCCTCGGCTTATACACGAGTCATATGGTATGCTGTGGGGGGGGGGGCTGTGACCGGGAGCTGGAGGAGGCAGGAGGGGGCCGCGGTGACCGCAGGCGGTCACGTGGGGCCGCCTCATTAGTGCAATGAATATGCACGGCTTCCCCCCGTCCATCAACGGCGGGGGGATGCCGTGCATATTGCAATACACAGCCCCCCTCCTTAATATGGGTCCCCCAGTATTAATAAACAGCCCCCCCCTCCTTATCATGTCCCCCAGGCTGCGGCAGCTGTCAAAATAACAAACAGTTTATACATCACCTTCCGGCGCAGCTCTCCGCTCCTCCGGTCCTCCACTCCTCCGCTCGCCGGCTTCTTCTTTCTTCTTGTGCCGGTGTCATGTGACCGGGCGCAGGAGATGACGTCATTTCCTGCGCGCGGTCACAGAAGTCGGCACAAGAAGAAGAAGAAGCCGGCGAGCGGAGGAGCGGAGGACCGGAGGAGCGGAGAGCTGCGCCGGAAGGTGATGTATAAACTGTTTGTTATTTTGACAGCTGCCGCAGCCTGGGGGGACATGATAAGGAGGGGGGGGCTGTTTATTAATACTGGGGGACCCATATTAAGGAGGGGGGGGGCTGTATACTACCACTGGGGCTGTATAATACCACTGGGGCTGTATACTACCACTGGGGCTGTATATACCTCTGGGGGGCCTGTATACTACCACTGGGGCTGTATACTACCACTGGGGCTGCATATACCTCTGGGGCTGATGTATACTACCACTGGGGCTGTATACTACCACTGGGGCTGTATATACCTCTGGGGCTGCTGGATACTACCACTGGGGCTGTATACTACCACTGGGGCTGCATATACCTCTGGGGCTGATGTATACTACCACTGGGGCTGTATACTACCACTGGGGCTGTATATACCTCTGGGGCTGATGTATACTACCACTGGGGCTGCTTGGGCTCCTGTATACTACCACTGGGGCTGCTGGGGCTCCTATATACTACCACTGGGGCTGCTATATACTACCACTGGGGCTGCTGTATACTACCACTGGGGCTGCTGGGGCTCCTATATACTACCACTGGGGCTGCTGTATACTACCACTGGGGCTGCTGGGGATGCTATATACTCACACTGGGGCTGCTGTATACTACCACTGGGGCTGCTGGGGCTGCTATATACTACCACTGGGGCTGCTGGGGATGCTATATACTACCACTGGGGCTGCTGTATACTACCACTGGGGCTGCTGGGGATGCTATATACTACCACTGGGGCTGCTGTATACTACCACTGGGGCTGCTATATACTACCACTGGGGCTGCTGGGGATGCTATATACTCACACTGGGGCTGCTGTATACTACCACTGGGGCTGCTGGGGCTGCTATATACTACTACTGGGGCTGCTGGGGATGCTATATACTACCACTGGGGCTGCTGTATACTACCACTGGGGCTGCTGGGGATGCTATATACTACCACTGGGGCTGCTGTATACTACCACTGAGGCTGCTATATACTACCACTGGGGCTGCTGGGGATGCTATATACTACCACTGGGGCTGCTGGGGATGCTATATACTACCACTGGGGCTGCTGTATACTACCACTGGGGCTGCTGGGGATGCTATATACTACCACTGGGGCTGCTGTATACTACCACTGGGGCTGCTGGGGCTGCTATATACTACCACTGGGGCTGCTGGGGATGCTATATACTACCACTGGGGCTGCTGGGGATGCTATATACTACCACTGGGGATGCTATATAGTACCGCTGGGGATGCTATATACTACCACTGGGGCTGCTGTATACTACCACTGGGGCTGCTGTATACTACCACTGGGGAGGCCTGTATACCACTGGGGGGGGGCCTGTATACCACACTGCTGGGGGCTATATACCTGTGCTGGGGTCCACCCTCGGCTTATACACGAGTCAATAGGTTTTTCCAGATTTTTGGGGCAAAAGTAGGGGGGTCGGCTTATACACGGGTCGGCTTATACACGAGTATATACGGTAATTAAAGGGATATTCCAATGTTGATGAAAATATCTGCTGCTCTGCTTCAACCACCAGTATTTGGGATTACAGAAACAGCGTATCTGTAGGTGAATCTCAATGAATTACAATTTCATCAAAAAGTTAATTTATTTCAGTAATTCAATACATAAAGTGAAATACATATATTCTATAGAGTCATTACACACAGAGTGATCTATTTCAAGTGTTTATTTATGTTAATGTTGATGATTATTATTTACAGCCAATGAAAAACCAAAGATCATTATCTCAGAATATTAAAATATGAAGGGTTTGAAAGATAAAATATTACCTTAATAGGTATCAGAGGCTTCACCTTGTGTGGCTGTGAGAGTCACAACCACTATAAAAGCATATCACGGCTGCTGCAGTCTCCAACATGGTGCATATAGAGTAGGAAGGATGAACGGTTAAAAACCACGCTGACGTATTCCACAAGGCATCAAAAGGTAAATATAATATTGATTTATTAGTCAACACGTTCCAGTGCTCTCTGGCTACTTCCTCAGGACAAATCAACATTATATTGCCATGGGTCAGAGAGCCCTGAAATGCATTGACTAATAATTCAATATTATATTCATCATTTGATGTCTCGTGCAATACGGCAGCACAGTTTTTAATCCTTCATCATCCCTACTTTAATTTTCTGCGTAAACGACCTTTGGGTTTTCATTGGCTATAAGCCATAATCAACATAAATAAACACTTGATATAGATCCCTCTGTGTGTAATTACTCTATATAATATATGCGTTTCACTTTTTGTATTGAATTACTGAAAAAAAATAAACTTTTTGATGATATTCTAATTCATTGAGATGCACTTGACCTTTATAGGAGTTACTGGAACTGCCGCCCACTCTGCTGTCTCTAGTGGCCAGACAGATATTCTCATCACAGCTGAAATGGCTAATATTGGATAAAATATAAATAAGGGATGAGGGGCTGAATGACTAAGTTTCATTTTGCATGCTGGATAAAATTAATAAAACAAATAATGTTTAGTTGTTCTTTAAAGTGAACCTGCCATCAATATTTTTTGCATGTAAGCTGTGGCCACCATCAGTAAGGTTTTATATATACAGCATTCTGGAATGCTGTATATTAGGTCCCTCAGACCAAGCTGTATAATATATATATATATATGTATGTATATTTATTCATTTATATAGTGCTATTGATTCCATAGCACTTCAAATACTTAAGAAATACTGTCCCCATTGGTCCTCACAAGGTGTCGGGAGGAAACCCACACAAACAGAACATACAAACTACTAGCAGATGTCGTCCTTGATGGGATTTGAAGCCAGGACCTCAGCACTGCAAGTCTGTAGTGCTAACCACTGAGTCATCATGCCACCCACAGCTTTTATTATACTTCCTTGGGAGTGGTGGCTTGGTCCAATGGGTGATGCAGGTCTCTGTTTTGTGCCTCCTTTCTTCTTGTGATTGCCGTCCTCTTCTCTGCTTCAGCAAGTGACAAGTCCTATGTCACCTGCACTCAGTCTTCTCCATTGTGCTCCTGTGCACATGTACTTCGCCCTCCCGTTGAGGGCAGAGCAAAGTATTGTACTGCGTAGGCATGGGGAAGATCAAAGAAGGCATGAGCATGTGTACTACGAGGGCGTTCGTTGACCTTTCCAGACACCTACGCAGTACAATACTTTGCTCTGCCGTGAATAGGGCAGGGAGACGTGCGCAGGAGCAAATGGAGGAGACTGTGTGCTGGTGAAGTAGGAAGCGTCACCCTCTGAAGCAGAGAAGAGGACAGTGATTGTAAGAAGAAAGGAGGCAGAGAACAGAGACACCTATCAGACCAAACCGCCCTCCTGGTAAGTATAATGAAAGCTGGGTTTCTTCTTCTTCATGAAACAGAGTGGCCTGGTACTTATATACAGTGTTCCAGAATGCTGTATATATAAAACCTTACTGATAGACTTCCGGTTCTGGCGCCAGTGTGGAGGCGGTGGTGTGAAGCTGCTCCGGCTGCCGACAAGCTAAAGACCAAGAGAGAAAGTCTTCTGGCGAATGCATGACTCACTGCTGGGTACCGCTCACATGGGGAAACTTCATGGCGGCATGGATTGGTGGCTGCGGAGTGTAGGTGGGGAGGAAGATGAGGCAGGGGAGGATCAAAGAGCTGCCACACGTGCCGGCAAGATGGTGGCAGATTAGAGCAGCCACAGAAAATATAAAGCACCACAGGATTCCCAGAGAATACAGAGGTCAGAACCCTGGGGGCAGGGGGAAGTTGGAGGCAGCCAGGGAGGAAACATTAATCCTCCAGATGAGCATGGGGAACCAGGAGACACAATTATTAACCACGTATCCTCCTCAGACTGCAGATCTGTGGCCAGAGAGGTGGCAAAGTTCTTGGCCAGTGAAATTAAAAATGCAGTGAGAGAGGCATGCGAGGGACGCCCTGGATGAGCTCCAGAAGATATCAGTGCAACATGCAGGCAGACTGGATTATTTGGAGAAGCGTGTCTCAGACATGGAAGACAGGATGGCTAAAACGGAGCAAAACCTCTCATCAGAGCAGAGACAATCTAGCTAGATGAGGGATAAAATCTGTCTTTCTGTGGCTGTTATGCTGTGTAACATGCTTCATATCAACTGAATCCATATTCATATCTATCTGCGCTTGTTCACAACTAACCCTATCCTTCCATCTTGTTCTATTTCCCTGTCCAAATGGTCTATTAACTTCACTCTGTTACCGTAATTACTCTCTGCTGTAAGCTGTCCTCCTGCTCCCTCCTCCTCCCCTCTCTCTCTAACCTGAAATCATTTCCTGGGCATTTGAATGGTATATGTTCAATGGATCAGGTCGCATAGACCTTGGTCGTATTGACATCATTTAAGCATTTTAAGTTTGACATCTTCAAAGTTTATACAATATAGTTTTTAATATCCCAGAAATAGCACAGACGTAACCGGAAGGTACCAGCTATACCTGTCTGCTAACTGTCTTTGTTACTTTACTTTTAACAAATTATTATTATTTTTTTTTTACCATGTCCTTTACTTCAATGTCTATTGTTCTATGTGCCTTTGCCATTCACCTTTACCGCCCCATCCCCCCTTCATCACCCTTCATCCACATCAGACCCTCTCTCCTTCCCTCTACTTTATTGAGCTCCCATAATCTCTTCAACGTACTGAATAATCTCAGACCACCATGCTCCAGGGTATTGCATCAAAAACAAAGTCACAATTACAAAAACTATTTGCCTTTTCTCTTTTTACTGCTGCTCCTGTCAGGTGATATCTCTCCAAATCCTGGTCCACCCTCCACCAACGTCAACCCCTCTCCCACCACACATGCAAACCATGGGAACCTTATCAACATTACTTGCATACCTTCATCTCCCTCTTTTAATTGCGCTCTCTGGAATCCACAATCTGTATGCAACAAGCTTCCTGTCATCCACAACTACCTTCTCTCTAACTCTCTTAACCTCCTGGCTCTCACAGAAACCTGGATCCAGGATTCAGACACAGTGTCCCCTGCTGCTTTTTCTTATGGTGGCTTACATTTCTCTCATTCCCCTGGGAACAGACATGGTGGTAAAGTTGGCTTACTCCTGTCCCCACAATGTATTTTCCAGGTCATCCCTCCAGTCCCATCACTCTCATTTCCCTCTTTTGAGGTCCACACAATTAGGCTCTTCCGTCCCCTCCCCCTCATATACCACGCCCAAGGGTCACCCACTCAGTTCCTCGACCTTTTCTCCACGTGGATGCTGCATTTCATATCCTCAGAATTACCAACCCTTAGTCTAGGAGACTTCAACATCCCCATAAACAGCCCCATCTCCCCATCTGCATCCAAGCTCCTATCTCTAACTATATCTCTTGGCCTCTCTCAGCTCCCAACCTCAGAGACACACAAGGATGGTAACACCCTTGACCTGATCTTTGTCCGGGTCTGCTCAACCTCCTCCTTAGATAATTCACCTCTTCCACTCTCTGACCACAACATTCTCTCCTTCATGCTCACAAATCCTCGCCCACCCCAGCACAGTCCGACCTATCACACATTCAGAAATCTAAAGGCCATTAACCCTCATACATTCACAGACTCTCTTCACTCATCACTGTCCCCGATCTCCTCATTCTCATATCCTGATCTGGCAGTTAATCACTTAAATGACTCTCTCAGAAACTCCCTGGACCAAGTAGCGCCTCTCACCTTCAGAAGCTCCAAACACAGAGTGAAACAACTCTGGCTCATTTCACAAACTCGATTCCTCCAGTGATGCTTTAGGAGTGCTGAACGTCTATGGAGGAAAACCCACATACCAGACAGCTTCATTCACTATAAATTTATGCTGAGAATTTACAACTCTGCCTTTCACCTTGCCAAACAAACCTACTTCAGCACCCTGATCTCCTCACTATCCAACAACCCAAAACAATTCTTTGACACCTTTCACTCTCTCCTCAGTCCTAAAGTGCAGGCCCCTATCACTGACCTCTGTGCTGATGATCTGGCTCCTTACTTTATAGAGAAAATAGAAAACATCCGTCAGGAAATCAACTCCCAACCTCAAATCGCTGTTACCCCTACCTCTCCCCACATTTCCTCCGGCTCACTCTCCACTTTTGACCTAGTCACAGAAGAAGTCTCCAGGCTCCTCTCTTCCCCTCGTCCCACCACATGCACTGTTGACCCCATCCCCTCACACCTATTCCAGTCTCTTTCTCCAGTGTTCACCACTCACCTAACCAAAATCTTCAATCTCTCCCTCTCTTCTGGCATTTTCCCCTCCTCCTTTAAACACTCTATCATTACTCCATTATTAAAGAAAACTTCTCCTGACCCATCCTGCATAAACAACTACAGACCAGTCTCCCCTTCATCTCTAAACTCCTGGAGCACCTGGTATACTCCCACCTCACTAATCCCTCTCCCCTCACTCTCTTCTAGACCCATTACAGTCTGGTTTCTGCCCCCTACATTCTAGAGAAACTGCTCTCACCAAAGTGACCAATAATTTTCTGACAGCAAAACGTAATGGTGACCACTCTCTGCTTATTCTTCTTGATCTCTCTGCAGCCTTTGACACTGTTGACCACCATCTCCTACTCTCCATGCTGCACTCCACCGGCATCAAGGACACGGCTCTCTCCAGGTTCTCTTCCTATCTTTCTGACCGCTCTTTCAATGTATCATTTGCTGGCTCCACTTCCTCTCCTCTTCCTCTCACTATTGGGGTCCCTCAGGGTTCAGTCCTTGGACCTCTTCTCTTCTCTCTCTACATAGCCTCGATTCGACAGACCATCAGCAGATTTGGCTTTCAGTACCATCTTTATGATAATGACACACAACTATTCACTCCTTCCCCTGACCTTACTCCCGGCCTAATAAAGAACACCAATAACTGTCTAACCACCGTTTCCAATATCATGTCCGCTCTCTACCTGAAACTCAACCTTTCCAAAACTGAACTTCTGCTGCTCCCGCCCTCCAATAACCTCCCTAAATATGACATCTCTCTCAGTGTGCGGCACCACAATAACGCCTAGTCAGCAGGCTCGCTGTCTGGGTGTACTGTTTGACTCTGGTTTTTCCTTCACCCTATATATACAATCTCTCGCCTGCTCTTGCCTCTTGCACCTGAAGAACATCTCTAGAATTTGCCCCTTTCTCACCATGTAAACCACAATAACCCTCACTGTGGCCTTGATTCACTCCCATCTTGACTATTGTAATTCTCTTTTAATTGGCCTCCCACGCACTAGACTCTCCCTTCTCCAATCCATCCTTAATGCAGCAGCCAGGATCACTTATCTAGCTAACTGTTACTCGGACGCTTCTGCTCTATGCCAGTCATTGCACTGGCTTCCTATACACTATATGATCCAATTCAAACTGCTTGTTCTTACCCACAAAGCTCTTCACAGTGCATCACCTCCCTACATCTCCTCCCTCATCTCTGCCTATCACCCCACCCATTCTGTTCGCTCTGAAGTGACTTTAGACTCACTTCTACATTAATCTGAACCTTCCACTCCCAGCTCCAAGACTTCTCCCGAGCTGCACCAATTCTCTGGAATGCTCTATGCCAAGAAATTAGGTGTATCCACAACTTACATAATTTCAGGCGATCCCTAAAAACACATCTTTTTAGGGCGGCCTATTATGATCCCTAGTCATAGTCATCTAGACATAGCCTACCCGCTCCATCAGTCTCAAGTGGATCACAAATAATGGTTGGTGACCACTTATGCTGCTCCTATCTGTTCCCTATCTCCTCAAGTTGACAATACCATCATTGTAAATAAGCACCTGTATTTTGTGTCACCCGCACCTCATTGTTAGATTGTAAGCTCTTATGACCAGGGCTGTCATTATTTTGCTCTAATTATTGTATTGTGCTTTGTATTGTATTGTATTTTTTTTTTTTGTATTGTATTTTCTGTTAACTGTTTCTTATGATTGTTTAAAGGGAACCTGTCACCTGAATCTAAGTCCCTACACTATCACTACCTGTCTCTACACCTTCCTAGCTGCTCCCTATCTATCCCTTTCTCATCTAAAGTGGCCCTATTAAACATCAGAAAAATAAGTTTTAACTTACAGAAGTCCCAGAGGCTGGGGGACTGTAAAGGCGGGCCCTTGCTTCATTCAGCACTCCTCGATTGTGTAGCGCACGCCCCGCTGGGCGGCATTATTCTTTACTCCTCGCCGCCCCCACCATTTGGAATCTCCCGCCCTCTGTGACATAGTATGCACCGGCCGCAACGTCACATCCGCCGCGGTGCATTATGGGGCCGGTCACGTGATCAGCCCTAGTGCATTATGGACCTTGCAAACTGGCCAATCAGGTGGCCGCTAGCGATCACGTGGATGTGACGTGGCGCCATCTGATTGGCCAAATCGCTACCAGCCATCTGATTGGCTGGTAGTCACAGGTCCTTGTCCAGCGATCAGATGGCTTCTCTGCCGGTCCCGGTGCAGGCGTCGGACATGTGAGTATGTAAGTTTATTATTTTTAACAACTTTTACTCACTTTTAGGCTACTTTCGCAGTATGTCTATAGATACACTGCGAAAGTATTAGCACTACTTGCTACTCCCGAGTACACATAAGGCTACTTTCACACTACGATTTTTGTAAAATCCGATGCTGTCCGATATAAATCGGACAGCATCGGATTCTCCTAATGCCTGGAATCGGGTGCCAAATAGGCATCCGATTCCGACAGAAAATAGGATGCCCGCCCTCCTGTCAGATCGCTCCCTGAGAGCTGTCAGTCTCTCCCCGGTCCTCTTCTTTATCCCCTGTGTCTCCCCTCTTGGCCCCCTGTCCTCTCCTCTTATCGCCCGGTCCTCCCCTCTTGGCCCCCGGTCCTTTCCTCTTATCCCCTGTGTCTCCCCTCTTGGCCCCGGTCCTGTGTCTCCCCTCTTGGCCCCCGGTCCTGTGTCTCCCCTCTTGGCCCCCGGTCCTGTGTCTCCCCTCTTGGCCCCCGGTCCTGTGTCTCCCCTCTTGGCCCCCGGTGCTGTGTCTCCCCTCTTGGCCCCCGGTGCTCCTATGCGTCCTCCTCCTCTCCTCTTGTCCTCCTCCTCTTGTCCTCCTCCTCTTGTCCTCCTCTTGTCCTCCCCTCTCCTTCTCTCCTTTCTCACCTGTCCACGACTCCTGCACGGTCCCGCGCGTCTCCGGTGCCTTGCTGTTCTGTCTCAGTGCTGCCAGGACCTCTCGTGATGTCACAATCACATGACTGCCGGCTATTGGTTCCTGGCAGTCATGTGATTGTGACATCACGGCAGGTCTTATCAGCACAGACGGCAAGATACCTGGAGACACCGGAGACGCCGGGAGACGACGTGGGCCTCGTGGACAGGTGAGCATAGTTTTGTTTTTTTTTTATTAACCCCTTAATTTACTTTTAGGAGCTATTTTAGTGTACTGAGCATGCTCAGTACACTAAAATCGGTCCGAGGAGACATCACATGTTTTCTCGGACCCTGCTCCATAGGGCCCCATGCTAAATTGATCGGGTCGGATCGGATGTGCACTAAATGCCATCCGATCTGGTCCGATCCGAATCTGTCAGATTTTATTTTCGGTGCAAAAATCGGAGCAAGCTCCGATTTTTGCACCGATAAAAAAATCGGACAGATTCGGATCGGACCAAATCGGATGGCATTTAGTGCACATCCGATTCGGTCTGATGCCCATAGGCCTGCATGGGGTCCGAAAATCGGTCCGATGCTGTCCGATTTTTATCGGACAGCATCGGAACTGAAAAAATCGTTATGTGAAAGCAGCCTAAGTAAGGCGAATACCGAATAGTAGCGAGTGTACTCGCTCATCCCTAATTATTATTATTATTATTATTATTATTATTATTAAAATGGCTGACCTGGAGAACAGGTCAAGGAGGAATAATCTTAGAATCGTAGGTCTCCCAGAACCAATTTCGTCTTCACAATTGGATGATATCTGTGAGATTGACCTCCCTAAGGCTCTGGATAACAGAGACAACACAAAGTAGAAAGGGCACACAGAGTGGGTTTGCCGAACTGAGGGCTTTAATGGGAATGGTCGAGAAAACTCTTATTCCCAGAAACCCAGACTAGTCATTGCTAAATACCTTGACTTTAAAGATAAGAAAAAATTGTTACGTCTTTTCAAGAACAGGAGACAGCCATTGTTACTCTGGGAACATAGGGTGGTCCTATTTGGGGACTTTTTTGCTGAAGTGACCAAGAAACGTAAAGCATTTGTAGAGATATGTAGCATCTTGTTTAAATGTAACATCCAATTCCAGCTTCTGTATTCAGCAACCCTTAAAGTGAGTGGCCCAGACAGAGCATTCAGGTTCTGGAGGGATCCTAAGGAGGTCACTTGATCATGACGCAAGGCTAGAAGATGGCTGCAGCCAGCATCAATCATCAAAGTCACCGTCACGAAGCCCGCTTGCCAGCCACGTGTCCACGTCGCCACGAGTCAAGGAGACTGATGGCCCTACAGTTCTGGATCAGATTACAAATACAGAAGCCCACCAGGGCTGATATGAGGTGAGTAGACACCTGATTATTAATCTCCTAAACTGACCAAGAAACTATGCCCTGACCCCCCATTTTTTTCTTTCTTTTTTCTCTTCCTCCTCTCTCGTAGTGCGGGGATTTAACAACTGTTACCCTACTGCGCATGAGCTTTTCACAAGCTAACGGATGCCAAGGTCCTACGTGCAGCTTTAGGGGAGTACTCCACACTGACTTGGCAGAGACACATTAGAGGGAGAGGATGCTGGGGAAGAGCGACGTTTTGGCAGGACGTTTGATGGGGGAAGCTGACATGGGGAGGTTATGTTTGAGATGTAATGTACGCTTACTCTTCTGCAACTGTTGGCAACAGACTCACACCTACATAAGGCGAAGTCAGTGGGAGTGAAGGGGAATTGTGTTCCATGCTGGAAGTCGATGCAAATATGTTTGTTTTGAGGGGGGAAGGGCAAAGGGAGGGGAGGGTCTGGATTTTGGGTTGGGTTGTTGGGGCTGTGATATTTGTTCAGAGAACCAGTTTGACTAATTATAATGCTAAGCATGGTAACATTGAACCCATCGCCTGGAGCACCTTTTGTACTAGCACATAATATTGGCTGGGGCCCGGGAATATTACCACCACTACGATTAGAATGCATTGACCAGAATGTAATTTGGCCTGGCGATGGTAACCATGGTTAAGATAACATCATGGAATGTAGAGGGCCTAAGGTCACCTGAGAAATGGGCCATGGTATTTAGACATCTTAAGAGACTGAAGGGGACATACAGTAATCCTGTTAAAAGAGACACATCTACCAAAATGGGACCTGTTTCGCATGCATAGATTGTAGGTAGGAGGAATATAAGGATTAAGAACATCGGGAAGTCGGGAAGGAGTAATAACACTAATACATAAATCATTAGCGCACAAAGTTTTATCCTACCATCATGACGACCTAGGACGACATGTACACCTAGTTTTAGAGACACAGGGGGAAACATTGAGCATACATAATATATACGCCCCTAACTCAGCACAAGATATTTTCTTCCCAGACTTACAACAAACTATTATGACAGATAATGAGCGTAGTTTAATAATAGGAGGTGATATGAATGGATTAATGTCGGAAACAGACGACAGAACAAGAAATAGACAGGGAGCTTAGTTATTAAGCCCACGGGAGGGGGAGACGACATTACAAGGATTCTCAACAGACCTTGTAGTAAGGGGAGTGTGGAGGTTACAACACCCAATGGAGAGACAGTTCACACATCCCCACGAAACCTGGTCTTGAATTGATCTTTTTTAACATGGGAATACATGTTGCAGAGAGTGGAGGAGACTTCGATAGAGAATATATTAATCTGTGACCATAGTTCGATCGTCTTAGTTGATGGGGGAATGGTGGACAGAATTTTATGAAACTAACAAGGGGTTGGAGGACAACCCTACACTATTTTGGGAAACTGCTAAGGTGGTCCTTAGAGGCAAAATCATCGCTCACACCATAAAGGTTAAAACGGTGGCTAACACACACTACCTGAAAATGAGTCAGAAGGTTAGACAGACTTAGACAGACTTTATGGCTCAGCCCTCACGAACGAAACAATTGTGGCACGAGGCGAAAATGGAGTTTGACACGTGGGCCAAAAAGAGGGAACTTTTTGGGAAATCCCTCCACGATGCCGAGTTATACAAATTAGGGGACAAGGCAGCCCGATTACTGGCTAACCTAGCAAGGGGAAAAAGAGGCATGACGCTTATAACGGCATTAAAAAAAAACGGACAACATGGTGACATTTAATCCCAGGGACATAAATGGAATTTTGGGTAAATTTTACGCTATTCTATATAGAGACAGAACTTTTGACAGACAGTCGGGAGAGAGAGCAGACAGGATTTGTTACTCAGGACAATGATGGTACTGGAAACAGTGAGACTGAGGGGGTCAGGACAGGCGGGACTCCAGCCATGGTCATGCTAGACACAGAAAAAGCCTTTGACAGCATCAGCTGGTCATGGCTGGAGACAGTGTTAGCTAAGATAGGTCTGAGGGGGGCGTTTAGGACGTTCTTGCATTCACTATATAAGAACTCGAAAGCAAGAGTGAATACTCCAGGCTTTTTATCAGATGTGATTCAGCTGGGAAGGGGCACACGTCAAGGTTGCCCCTTGTTTTGTATATGTCTGACATACACAAAGATCTCCCTGCCCTTTTATCACAACTGAAGGCTTTCGGGGAATTCTCCGCATTTCGCCTGAATAAATCCAAATGTGAGATACTCTTGTTAAGGGACATGGAAGGAGGATAGATGGGGATGGGAGGCATTAGGACAAAAATATGCTATATTCCTTTGGCTAAGGGGTCCACAAAAAATTTGGAAATCTACCTGGGGAGAGATACTCGGGAGATATATCCCCTAAATTATGCCCCATGAATCAACAAAATTGAAAAAGAACTAGAGAGATTGAGAGATCTGCCATTGTCCCTGCTGGGGAGGTGCCATCTTATCAAGATGTGTAGCTTCTTGAGGTTGCTTTATCCATTACAGACTGTTCCTCTCCTACTTCGGCACGTTGACATCAACAGGACAAACAGAGCTTTCACAATCTTTTTGTGGAGAGGTAGAAAGCCCAGAATTAGGGGGTATACAGTGATGCTCACACGAGATGAGGGTGGACTGGGTTTACAGAACTTAGGGGGATACAATATAGCCTGTTTGACTAGGCACATACTTGATTGGCTGAGGCACACAAGTTGACGCTCAGACTATGCACTAGAGTTGGAGTGGTGCAGCCCATGGGATCCATTAGCTATTTTACACTCAGCAGGCGCATCGGTGGATCCTTGGGTGAAAAATTAAATCATCTTCAAAGACACCAATGGGGTGAGGAAAGCGCCTCGAGTCAAACTAGGATTATCTTGGAAAATTTCCAAATATCTTAGTCCATGGCAACAACCTGACTAGAGAGAGGGAAAAGAAAACACACTCTTTAAAGTATGGAGGGTGAGATATCAGTTTATCTACAATATATGCCACTCTAAGACGAGATCTAGTTCCCTCGCATCCAAGACAGATTTTTAAAAAAGGGGAGACTGCAGGACGGGGAGATTGAGGATAAGATTTTAAGGGGCTGGCACAAGATTCGAAAACACATTCTGAACAAGAGATGGAGAGACTCCTTCTTTAGCATAATACATGGAGCTAATCTGGGTTGAATATACCGCCCAGTGCATCCCATCCAGATGTGGAGCCCTGCAACGAGTGAGTCACAGGAAGGTATTGCATCCCTGACTGAAGATGTAATATCTTCCGTCTCAGTGCTGACATGGTTAAACGCAGAGCTCTATACACCGCACAACACACTAGAGTGAGAGGGCCAATCAGGTCCTGGTGGGAGGAGTGAAAGGAGTAGTGTGTGTGGGGGAAGTTGGTAACTTAGGAGAAGTTGGAGTAACGTAGGAGAAGGAGCATCGGGGCTCTGCACAGTGCCGTGTAGCCCTGAAAACCACTTAGCGGCTGGCACCATTAAGCGGTGACTGAGACCGGATCAAGGGCAGCTACCAAATGGGCTCAAACATACCCGTGCCCAAGACTACTGGATCACTGGTTTTCGAGGCGAGCAGACGTCCACTGCCGCTCAGCAAACCGGAGTGAAAGAGCCGCTTCTGAGAAGCACCTCACTACAGCCACAACCAGGTTGTCTTGCCAGCAGGGACTCACCACAGGGATGCTGTGTCGACCCAGCTTAGGATTCCAAATAGAAGTTTCCCTAGTACCTGAACTGGTACACTAAGGCGACACCGGCCAACAAGATAGGCAGGTTAGACAAAAGAGGAACACCTTGGAGCTCCGAACTAACACCAGTCAGTGCTGGGACCACCCGGTCCATTACCCATGACTGTATACCCTGTACCATACTGACGGTTACAGTAAAGACCCTTTACAGAGGAACCTGGTGTCCGTGCCTTTCTTCAAAACTGGTATTAACTCTGCACAGCAACTAACTGAGCTGCCGTATTCCACCAAGTGCAGCTCCTGGCCCAGGGGACTCCCGCTCATCCTGTGGGGAGCATCCCATCTATCTGCCGCACATCCCCCGGAGGCCCAAGCAGCGCCGGTGCAATCACCGGAATCCCACAGGTGGCGTCATGACAACTTAAGAAACATCCCCATCCATTCATCCCCTTTTGATCTGACCACCGGGCCCCACAGCCCCAAGCGCGGAGCCGTGACAAGTGCTGCATCGCCTGGGAAGTGAGCATCCGGCAACGGTGAGTCACAGACAGAAGACAGTCTTGCCCAAAATGCGGAGAAAACAAGACAGATATGTTCCATGTGCTCTGGTAGTGCAGGACTATTCTCCATACATGGAAGTTAGTGAGGAATTGGACGCAAACCACATTCCAACATTCTGCATCACTAGACTACATGGTGTGGATTTTTCACGATCTGGGAAACTTAGGTATTGCGAGAGAACAGACGAAATTATTTCACATTGTCATGGTTCTGCACAAATGTATTATATTGCGACAGACTGATTTCAAAACTGCGATGTTAATTGAAAAGGTAGAAGCGGAAGGAGATAAAGATACTAAAACAGCCAAGTTTTTGGCGAAATACAGAACATTTATAATAAAACAACTTCCCAGAGATGACATTCGTCAGTTGGTTTACCCCTTTCGTGATACGACATGGTACATTCTAGAGGACCTGCAGGGCACACTTGGCCCATTGCAGATAATGGGAGTATCAGGAGACAGTCTTGCCATTTGATGATTTGATGGTCATGGGTACCTCATGGGGTGGGGATGTTAAGCTTTGCGAAATTATTTTATAAACTTTGGGAGTGTTCTGATGAATCACTACATGATTCTTGTAAAACTCAATAAAAAGATTCTTTAAAAAAAAAAAAGACCTTACTGGTGGTGGCCGCTGCTTATATGCAAAAAACTGTGACAGGTGTACTTTAATCACAAAGACTGCATGAAAAAGAAATTCAAGTAATACATTTTTGATGGAACTCATCGATAGATTCATGCTGCGTGTGGTTTGGAGCTTGGCTATATGATTTCAACCAGATGTGTGTCACTTTGAGAAAACCATAGTTTGTAAAGTTAGTCAGGGCTTATCCCTGCTCCTCTCCAGTTGAACGACATGTCTCTCACAGTGACCAGAAAAATGGCAAAAAGAAACATGCCCACAGGATTGGGGTTAGGTGTTAGGGTTAGGGGTTAGGTTGCCTGTGGGCACTTTTCCTTGTGGGTGTTATTCAGGGAATCATCTCTCACATGTGGGTACATAGGGGGAGATCTGCTAATCAACAAGAGCAGAACATGGAGAAGTCGGTCAGGTACATCACTGGCTAGTCAGGTCTGTCCTTAGAGCCTCCAGCCAGCTTCTCACATTATGTCTTCTCTGAGATGCTGCAGCACCACACAATCACACAGCCAGGCTCTGATTCATGCTGTCAGTGGCCGCAAAAATGTAATGATAGGATTCATTTAAATGCATTTTTGATGTCTCAAATCAATAGTATAATAGCTAACCTGTATCTATTTGTAATACATCTGCCTTTTATAATGCTGGAGAGGTGCAGATCCCTCTCAGTCTACCCCTGGTAGTTATATTGCTGAAATTATCTAGAATTTGTCTGCTTTTGACTATAATGTACTCAGCAAGGGCAGATACTGACAGCAAAGGGTTTTTGGGGGGGACATGTATCTGAGGGCGCTCCCTCCACTATGCCCCACCTGTATATAAACACATATCTATTATATAATCACGAATCGCAAAAGCGCCGTTCTCGGCGCTACTTCCGGTGTCGTCCCTACCCCCTAAGTCTAAGTCCGCCGCACCTAAGACCTGCCGCACCTAAGCCCCTATCCCCTAAGCCCCGCCGCCTCTTAAGCTCCCGCCGCTTTCCCCCGCCGCTGTCGCTAACACCTAAGGCCCTACACCCGAAGCCCCTGCCGTCCCCTAACCTAACGCCCCCGTCGATCACTTACATGCCTTCTTAGTCATCTGATCGTCCGTCCGATCCACAAGTCCTCCGTCCGGCCAGGCGTCCTCTTCCTCCGGCCCCGCCGGTCTTCTCTCTTCTTTCCGCCATCTCCGGCTCTTCGTCCGGCCCCCGGGGTCTTCTGTCTTCTTTCCGCCAACTTCCAGCTCCGACGTCCTCTTCACTTCTCATTAAGATAGAATGGACGAAAAATCCGCCATTCTATCTCTATGAGATGTGAGCCGCTCTTCTGATTGGTCGCTGTCTACTGCCCTCAGCCAATCAGAAGAGCACCTCATTTCCCATTGACATACATTAGCGGTGTGCCGGCGATTTTATGGCCGCCCACCTGGTTCTATTTGTCGGCCCTAAAATCGCGGACACACCGCTAATGCATGTCTATGGGCAGTCAGCCCGATTTCTGATTGGTCGCTCTCTGCTGACGCCGACCAATCACAATTTGACCTCACTGCCCATAGACATACATTAGCGGTGTGTCCGCGATTTTGGGGCCGACAAATAGAACCAGGGGCCCGGCCGTTAATTCGCCGACACACCGCTAATGTATGTCAACAAATAAATTTAATAATAAAAAAAATAATAAAAAAAGAATTAAAAAATAATAAAAAAAATAAATAAAAAATAATAAATAATTAAATAAAAAATAATAATAATAATAAAAAAAAACATTCTAATAATATGAGCCCTTTCAGCGGACCTGAAGGAGAACTGTGTCTCAGCCTCAGGCTCACTTAAAATAACTAATAAATTTAATAATAAAAAAAATAATTAAATAATATTTAAAAAATAATTAAAAAAATAATTAAAAAATAATAAAAAAATAAATAAAAAATAATAATAATAAAAAAAAAAAAGGTAATAATATGAGCCCTTTCAGCAGACCTGAAGGAGAACTGTGTCTCAGCCTCAGGCTCACTTAAAATAACTAATAAATTTAATAATAAAAAAATAATTAAATAATATTTAAAAAATAATAAAAAAATAATTAAAAAATAATAAAAAAATAAATAAAAAATAATAATAATTTAAAAAAAAAAGGTAATAATATGAGCCCTTTCAGCGGACCTGAAGGAGAACTGTGTCTAAGCCTCAGGCTCACTTAAAATAACTAATAAATTTAATAATAATAAAAATAATTAAATAATATTTAAAAAATAATTAAAAAATAATAAAAAAATAATAAAAAAATAAATAAAAAATAATAATAACAAAAATAATATGAGCCCTTTCAGCGGACCTGAAGGAGAACTGTGTCTCAGCCTCAGGCTCACTTAAAATAACTAATAAATTTAATAAAAAAAAAAATAATTAAATAATATTTAAAAAATAATAAAAAATAATTTAAAAATAATAAAAAAATAAATAAAAAATAATAATAATAAAAAAAAAATAGGTAATAATATGAGCCCTTTCAGCGGACCTGAAGGAGAACTGTGTCTCAGCCTCAGGCTCACTTAAAATAACTAATAAATTTAATAATAAAAAAAATAATTAAATAATATTTAAAAAATAATAAAAAAATAATTAAAAAATAATAAAAAATAAATAAAAAATAATAATAAAAAAAAAATATAATATGCTAATAATATGAGCCCTTTGAGCGGACCTGAAGGAGAACTGTGTCTCAGGCTCAGGCTCACTTAAAATAACAAATAATAAATTAATGTAATAATAAAAAAAATAATTAAAAAATAATAAAAAAAAAAAAAAAATTATACATAATAACATAAAAAATAAGAATAAAAAAAAAAATGCTAATAATAATGATATTACTGCTAATAATAATGCTATTAATGCTAATAATTATGCTATTAATGCTAATAATAATGCTATTAATGCTAATATTTATGTTATTAATGCTAATATTTATGTTATTAATGCTAATAATTATGCTATTAATGCTAATAATTATGGTATTAATGGTAATAATAATGCTAATAATGCAAATAACATTGCTATTAATTCTATTATTAATGCAATTAATGCTAATAATAATGCTATTAATGCTAATAATTATCCTATTAATGGTAATATTAATGCTATTAATGCAAATTATATTGCTATTAATGCTATTATTAATGCTAATAATTATGCTATTAATGGTAATAATAATGCTATTAATGCAAATAATATTGCTATTAATGCTATTATTAATGCTATTAATGCTAATATTTATGCTATTAATGCTAATAATTATGCTATTAATGGTAATAATAATGCTATTAATGCAAATAATATTGCTATTAATGCTATTATTAATGCTATTAATGCTAATAATTATGCTATTAATGGTAATAATAATGCTATTAATGCAAATAATGTTTCTATTAATGCTATTATTAATGCTATTAATGCTAATAATTATGCTATTACTGCTAATAATTATGCTATTAATGGTAATAATAATGCTATTAATGCAAATAATATTGCTATTAATGCTATTATTAATGCTATTAATGCTAATAATTATGCTATTAATGCTAATAATTATGCTATTAATGGTAATAATAATGCTATTAATGCAAATAATATTGCTATTAATGCTATTATTAATGCTATTAATGCTAATAATTATGCTATTAATGCTAATATTAATGCTAATTACGCTAATAATAATCATATTAACGCTATTAATAATGCTATTAAGGCTAATAATCATGCTATTTATGCTATTCAAAATGCTATTAATGCTAATAATATTGCTATTAATGCTCTTTATGCTAATAGTAATGCTATTAATGCAATTATTTATGCTATTAATTCTATTATTTATGCTATTAATGCTATTAATAATGCTATTAATGCTATTAATAATGTTATTCATGCTATTAATAATACTATTAATGCTATTAATGCTAATATTAATGCTATTAATTGTATTATTAATGCTATTAATAATGCTATTAATGCTAATAATAATGCTATTACTGTTAATAATAATGCTATTAATGCTAATAATTATGCTATTAATGCTACTATTAATGCTAATAATGCTAATAATAATCATATTAACGCTATTAATAATGCTATTAAGGCTAATAATCATGCTATTTATGCTATTCAAAATGCTATCAATGCTAATAATATTGCTATTAATGCTCTTTATGCTAATAGTAATGCTATTAATGCGATTAGTTATGCTATTAATTCTATTGTTTATGCTATTAATGCTATTAATAATGCTATTAATGCTATTAATGCTATTAATAATGTTATTCATGCTATTAATAATACTATTAATGCTATTAATGCTAATATTAACCCCTTCATGACCGAGCCTATTTTGACCCTAAAGACCAAGGCATTTTTGTCAATTCTGACCAGTGTCCCTTTATGAGGTAATATCTCTGTAACGCTTCATTGGATCCGAGCGATTCTGAGACTGTTTTTTCGGGACATATTGGGCTTCATGCTAGTATTAAATTTAGGTCGATAATTTTTGCGTTTATTTGTGAAAAAATCAAAAATTTGGCAAAAATTTTGAAAATTTAGCAATTTTCAAATTTTTTATTTTTATTCTGCAAAACCAGAGCGTTATGTGCCACAAAATAGTTAATAAATAACATTTCCCACATGTCTACTTTACATCAGCACAATTTTGGAAGAAAAAAAACATTTTGTTCGGACGTTATAAGGGTTCAAAGTTCATCAGCAATTATTCATTTTTCCAGCAAAATTTACAAAACCATTTTTTTAGTGACCACATCACATTTGAACTCCCTTTGAGGGGTGTACATTACAGAAAACACCCAAAAGTGACACCATTCCGAAAACTGCACCCCTCAAGCTACTCAAAACTACATTCAAGAAAATTATTAACCCTTCAGGTGCTTCACAGGAACTAAAATAAAGTTGAAGGAAAAAATGGACATATTAATTTTTGTAACAAAAATGTTCTCTTAGCCTCAATTTTTTCATTTTCACATGGGCAACAGGATAAAATGCATCCTAAAATTTGTTGGGCAATTTCTCCTGAGTACACCGATACCTCATATGTGGTCATAAACCACTGTTTGGGCGCACGGCAGGGCTCAGAAGGGAAGGAGCGCAATTTGAATTTTGGAGCCAATTTTCCGTTCAAAAAGTGAAATGTCGCTTCTTCTCTTCTGAGCCCTGCCGTGCGCCCAAACAGTGGTTTATGACCACATATAAGATATCGGTGTACTCAGGAGAAATTGCCCAACAAATTTTGTGATGTATTTTATCCCTTTGCCTATGTGAAACTGAAAAAATGTAGGCAAAAAGAATTTTTTTGTGAAAAAAAAGTGTTTTTTCATTATTACGGATCAATTTGTGAAGCATCTGGGGGTTCAAAGTGCTCACTATGCATCTAGATATGTTCCTTTGGGGGTCTAGTTTCCAAAATGGGGTCACTTATGGGAGAGCTCCAATGTGGAGACACACGGGGACCCTCCAAACGCGACATGGTGTCCGCTAACAATTTGAATGGAAAATGAGCTCAAATTGTTATCGGACACCATGTCGCGTTTGGAGGGTCCCCGTGTGTCTCCACATTGGAGCTCCCCCACAAGTGACCCCATTTTGGAAACTAGACCCCCAAAGGAACATATCTAGGTGCATAGTGAGCACTTTGAACCCCCAGATGCTTCACAAATTGATCCGTAATAATGAAAAATCTAATTTTTTGTGGAAAAAAAAAGTGCTTTTTCATTATTACGGATGAATTTCTGAAGCACCTGGGGGTTCAAAGTGCTCACTATGGATCTAGATACGTTCCTTTGGGGGTCTAGTTTCCAAAATGGGGTCACTTGTGGGGGAGCTCCAATGTGGAGGCACACGGGGACCCTCCAAACGCGACATGGTGTCCGCTAACAATTTGAGCTCATTTTCCATTCAAATTGTTGGCGGACACCATGTCGCGTTTGGAGAGCCCCAGTGTGCCTAAACATTAGAGCTCCCCCACAAATGACCCCATTTTGGAAACTAGACCCCCCAGGGAACATATCTAGATGGGTGGTGAGCATTTTGAACCCCTAGGTGCTTCACAAATTGATCCGTAAATATGAAAAAGTACTTTTTCTTCCACAAAAATTTTCTTTTTTCATTTTTACGGATTAATTTGTGAAGCACCTGGGGGTTCAAAGTGCGCACTATGCATCTAGATAAGTTCCCTGGGGGGTCTAGTTTCCGAAATGGGGTCACTTGTGGGGGAGCTCCAATGTTTAGGCACATAGGGACTCTCCAAATGCGACATGGTGTCTGCTAACAATTTGAACGGAAAATCATTTCAAATTGTTAGCGGACACAATGTTGCGTTTGGAGAGCCCCTGTGTGCCTAATTCTTGGACCTTCCCCACAAGTGACCACATTTTTGAAACTAGACCCCCCAGGGAACATATCTAGATGGGTGGTGAGCACTTTGAACCCCCAGGTGCTTCACAAATTGATCCGTAAAAATGAAAAAAGACATTTTTGTGAAAAGAAAAAAGTACTTATTCCTTATTACGGATCAATTTATGAAGCACCTGGGGGAACAAAGTGCTCACTATGCATCTAGATAAGTTCCCTATGGGGTCTTGTTTCCAAAATGGGGTCACTTGTGGGGGAGCTCCAATGTTTAGGCACACTGGGGCTCTCCATACGCAACATGGTGTCCGCTAACAATTAGAATTATTAGTGGGCACCATGTCTCATATAAAGAGCCCCTGTGTGCCTAAACATTGGAGCTCCCCCACAAGTGACCCCATTTTGGAAACTAGACCCCCCCCAAGGAATGTATCTAGATGCATAGTGAGCACTTTGCAGCCCCAGATGCTTCACAAATTGATCTGTAAAAATGAAAAATTACTTTTTTTTTCACAAAAAATATTCTTTTTCCCTTTTGTGGACTAATTTGTGAAGCACATGTGTGTTCAAAGTGCTCACTATGTATCTAGATAAGTTCCTTAGGGGGTCTAGTTTCCAAAATGGGGTCACTTGTGGGGGAGCTCCAATGTTCGGGCACACAGGGAGGGGCTCTCCATACGCAACATGGTTTCCGCTAACAATTGAAGCTAATTTTCCATTGAAATTGTTAGCGGGACACCATGTCGTGTATGGAGAACCTGTGTGCCACCAGCACAAGGGCAACTGGAAGAGTTGGGTTGCAGCACCAGAAAATGCCACCTCTAATGAATGCGCTATTTTCTTGGGTGGCTGTGGGTTGCAATTTGCAGCGTGGGGGACCCACAACATTTGGGTCTCTCCACACTGAGGATTCCAGTCAGCCAGCTGCCAAGTTGTACCTGGCTGGCTACCAAAAATACAGCGAAGGCCTTTTTTTTTTTTTTTAGAACTAATTCTAGAAGAAAAAAAAAAATGACGTGGGGCTCCGCCATATTTTTGGTCCAGCTAGGTACAACTTGGCAGCTACAGACTGCAAGCAATCCCCAGCTGCCTCGTTGTACCTGGCTGCAACCAAAATTACAGCGAAGCCCATTTTTTTTTTATTTCTAGAACCAATTCTAGAAAAAAAAATGACGTGGGGCTCCGCCATATTTTTGGTCTAGCCAGGTACAACTTGGCAGCTACGGACTGCCAGCAACCCCCAGCTGCCTCGTTGTACCTGGCTGCAACCAAAAATACAGCGAAGCCCTTTTTTTTTTATTTCTAGAACTAATTCTAGAAAAAAAAATGACGTAGGGCTCCGCCATATTTTTGGCCCAGCCAGGTACAACTAGGCAGCTGGGGGCTGGAATTCTCAGCATGGAAAGGCCCAAGCGTTCTGGGCCCCCCATGCTGCGAACTGCAGCCCGCAGCCGCCCCAGAAAATGGCGCATTCATTGAAGCGCCATTTTCTGGCGCTGTACCCATGCTCTTCCAGTTGCCCTGGTGCCGGTGGCAAACTGGGTAATAACGGGGTTAATGCCAGCTTTTTATTGGCAGCTGGCACTAAGCCCGAGATTCATAATATTGGGCCAATGTTAGACCCGCCATTAGGAATCTCTGGTAAGTAGTCAATAAATACACACAGAAATATTTTTATTTGGAAAAAAAACACAAACAAAATTCAGACTCCATCTTTATTATAAAAAGATCCGACGTAGTCCATAACGAAGGTCCCACGACGCTCGATCACCTCCGACGTAGTCCACAGCGAAGGTCCCACGAAGCTTGATCGCCTCTGTTCAATCCAGAGACTACAGAAAGGAATCAAGTGTCCTCTTCCTACAGTCTCTGGGGTCACAGATATGGTGCACTGTATGACAATGATCTGTCATACAGTGCACCATGATTATGATCCCAGAGACTACAACAAGAGGACACTTGATCCCTTGTTGCACCCATCCATCCACCCATCATCCACGCATGCACACATTCACGCATGCACATCCACATCCACGCATGCTGACATCCATTCATACAATCTGACATCCACGCATGCTGACATCCACGTACGCACATCCACGCATGCTGACATCCACGTACGCACATCCGCGCATGGTGACATTCACGCATGCACATCCACGCATGCTGACATCCACGTACGCACATCCACGCACGAACATCCACGCACACACATCCACACACGCTGACATCCACGCACGCACATATCCACACACGCACTTCCACATATGCATCCACACATGCACACATTCACGCACGCTGACATCCACGTACGCACATCCACGCACGAACATCCACGCACACACATCCACACACGCTGACATCCACGCACGCACATATCCACACACGCACTTCCACATATGCATCCACACATGCACACATTCACGCACGCTGACATCCACACACACACATCCATGCACGCACATATCCACGCATGCACATCCACACACACGTCCACGCACACATCCATCCATGCACACGTCTACGCACGCACACGTCTACACATGCACACGCATGCTCACGTATGCTCACGTCCACGCATGCACATGTCCATGCACGCTCACGTCCACGCACGCACACATCTGCGCACACATCCATGCACACTCATCAATGCACGCACTCGTCCACACACGCACTCGTCCACGCACGCTCATGTACGCACACATCCATGCACCTCATGTACACGCATCCACACACACATACACATACATATACACAACATACACACATACATACACACACACACATACATCCACACACATACATACATCCACACACACACACATATACACACACACATATACACACACATATATACACACACATATACACATACATTACACACACACACATATACACATATACACACACACATACATACATTACACACACACACATATACACACACATACACACACATACATACATACATACATACATTACACACACACACACACATATACACATATACACACATACATACATACATACATACATACATTACACACACACACATACTTACCTCCCTCTCGGCTGGCAGAGGAGGCGGGGCCCACCGACCGGAGGAGAGGAGGCGGAGGAGAGGAGGCGCAGGGCGGGCCGGGCACAGCGGCGAGCCGGGGACAGCGGCGGGGGCACCTGCGGGTGCAGCCCGCCGGATGAGGTCGGTGAGGGGGTCCGGGGCACAGGGCTGGAGGTGGGGGCTGCCTGGGGGGCACATCTGACCGGTGGGCGCGCCCGCGGGTGTAGCCCGCCGGCATACACATAGTAATAGAGGGGGGGCGGGCAGTTCGGGGGGACGGGGGGGGGGACCCTGTAAGTACTGGAGCTGGAGGGGGCTGAGGAGGGGTGGGCACTTGCCGATCCGCCCCTCCAGATCTGATTGGAGAGCTCCAATCAGATCTGGAGGGGTGAATCCCTATGATTTCCTCCGATCGGCAGTTTCACTTTTAAGCTGCCGATCGGAGGGGGTCCTGGGCACGGGGGGGTTAATCCACCCCCTGTGGGGTTTAGTACAAGTCCCCAGCTACCTGCAGCCCAAGTGACAGGTCAGTGAGACCCTCATTTGAGCTGCAGCAGTGCGTTCCCCAGATGGCACAGCATCTGTGCCCTCGGTCGGGAAGCAACTGGATTTCATGGCACAAACGGTGTGTGACATGTGTCGGGAAGGGGTTAATGCTATTAATTGTATTATTAATGCTATTAATGCTAATAATAATGCTATTAATGCTAATAATTATGCTATTAATGCTAATATTAATGCTAATAATGCTAAAAATAATCATATTAACGCTATTAATAATGCTATTAAGGCTAATAATCATGCTATTTATGCTATTCAAAATTCTATTAATGCTAATAATATTGCTATTAATGCTCTTTATGCTAATACTCATGCTATTAATGCGATTATTTATGCTATTAATTCTGTTATTTAGGCTATTAATGCTATTAATAATGGTATTAATGTTATTAATAATGCTATTAATGCTATTCATGCTAATATTAATGCTATTAATTCTAATAATCATGCTATTAATCCTATTAATAATGCTATTAATGCTATTTTTAATTCTATTAATGCTATTAATAATTTTATTAATGCTAATAATGCTATTACTCCTCATAATAATGCTATTAACGCTATTATTAATGCTATTTATGGTAATAATGCTATTAATACTAATAACAATACTATTAATAGTACTATTATTGCTGTTAATAATGCTATTAATGCTAATAATAATGCTGTTAATGCTAATAATTATGCTATTAATGGTAATAATAATGCTATTAATGCAAATAATATTGCCACGTTCTAGAATCCTGATGCATTTGCATCGGGCTCACAGCTAGTACTGTATAAACAGATAAATATAAATATATAAATATATATTTAAATTTACTATAGGCATACACAGGGGTGTAACTACAACAGGTGCAAGGGTTCCAATTGCACCCAGGCCCCAGAGTCTATGGGCCCCAAAAGTCCCTTTGGCCTATAGAAAAAGTCTATTGCTATTAAAGGTTTGCAATAATTGGAGACCCCGTTGGAGCTTTCACATCAGGGCTCATGAGCTTCAAGTTACACCACTGGGCATTTATGGACTGTATGTGTACGTATTTACAATCATGGCCGGAAGTGTTGGCACCCTTTAAATTGTTCTAGAAGATGACGTTTTTGTCAAAGAAATTTATTGCAATGACATGTTTTGTTATACATTGTATATACTGGAACAACATGAAAAAAGAGGAAAATAAGGCAAAGTGAACATAATTTCACACAAGACCCACAAATATGGGCCAGACAAAATTGTTAGCATGCTTCCAAAATTGTGGGTATAAAACTTTGTTTCAAGCATAGGATGTTGTTTCAAACCTCACCTGTGGCAAGTAGTAGGTGTGGGCAATATGAAAAACAAACCTAAAACCAGATAAAAATGGGAGAAGTTGACTCAATCTTTGCTTTGTGTGTCTGTAAATAGAAATATTAACAATCTCAAGGTAATATGTTGACCCCCCGAGATCCTGATACTCCTTTGTCTACAGTGCGCAGCGAAATCAAGAAGTTTACAACCCATCGCACTGTAGCTAATCTACGCAAACATAAGTGGAAGAGAAAAATTGATGAAAGGTTGCAATGCAGGATATTCCGAGAGGTGGATAAGCATTCCCAATCAAGTGCCAAAAAAATTCAAGCTGTCCTGCATGGTCAAGGTGAATCAGTCCCAAAAAAAGAAAAAACCTGGGCACCACTTTTTTATGCACAGGGCTAATTCCCACTGATTACTTACCCCAAACAAAAAGCGTATACAATATTTGTGGTGCTATACTTCAAAAAAGTGCAAAGTGTCCATACAAAATAAAAAAAAACTGAGGTGGAACTCACCATCCTTTAAAAACTTGACTGCTTTATTTTCACAGTTTCAATTTAAAACATTCAGACAGGAGCAGCATGGACTACAGTGTAACACACTGCAACAGGTCCTTTTGTTTTCAAAGTTTTTAAAGGGTGTTGAATGGTAGCTAGTTTAGTTTTTATCTATTTCAAGGTGAATCAGCGCCAGCGCAAACTATCTGTTGACATTTGAATGAAAAGAAACGCTTTGGCAAGACACCCAGGAGGACCCCACTGCTAATATAGAGACATAAAAAAAGATAGACTGCAGTTTTCCAAAATGTACGTCAGCTAAACTCTTGGGAAAGTGCCTTGTGGGGAGATGAGACCAAGATAGAGCTTTTTGGTAAACCACATCTTTCCAATGTTTACTGAAAATGGAATAATGCCTACAAGGAAATGAACAATCTACCTACAGTCAAATATGGTGGAGGGTTCAAAGATGTTTTGGGGCTGTTTTGCTCCTCTGGCACTGGGTGATGTAATTGTGTGTAAGGAATCATGAAATCTAAACATTACCACAGGATTTTGAGTCACAATGTAGTGCCGAGTGTCGGAAAGCTGAGTATGTGTCCTAGGTCTTCCAACAGGACAATGATCCCAAACATACTTCAAGAAGCAGCCAGAAATGGATGGAAACAAAGTTCTGGAGAGTTCTGAAGTGGCAGCAATGAGTTTGAATTTAAATCCCATTGATCACCTGTGGAGGGATCTTAAAATGTTTTTTGGGAGAAGATGCCTTCAAATATGGGAGATCTGGAACAGTTTGCCAAAGAAGTGTCCAGAGTTCCAGGTGAGAGGTGTAAGAAGCTTGTTCATGGTTATAGGAAGCGACTGATTGCAGTTGTTTATTCCAAAGGGTGTGCAACCAAATATTAAATTGAGGGTGCCAACAATTTTGTTTGGCTCAATTTAGGGGTTTTCTGTGAAATTATGGCCTGTTTGCCATTTTTGCTTGTTTTTTTGTTTTGTTCTGGACACGCCCCTCCAGGGCCTTAAGCTACTCAGAACCACATTCTAATACACACAAAGGAAATAAACATTTGTATAATAAAACGTGTAATTACAATAATTTTCCGGGAGAAATGCTTCATTCCTTGGAACAATTTCAAGTGTGCCAACACTTTCAGTCATGACTGTATAAAAGTATGTGTGTATGTATATATGTTATGCATGCAGACATCATCGGTCAAGATCTGAGTTCCAGAGTGGTCAGTGCCCTTGCTTCCTGCTGGGTTTTGTGGTACTTAAGGACACAAATAACCAAGTAGAACAGACTTTCCCCTCTGTTCTTTGGTATTGCGGGCACTGTGGGTAACATAAGGGACAGGGATTTATGGGAGAGAGGAACGTTATCAGAACAGAGACTGTGGGGTGAACATTCCTGATAGAGAGAGCTCCCAAGGGTGAATGATGCAGTGAGCAGTAGTAAAGTAGTATAACTCGAGTAGAGTCGAGTTATAAGTGGTTATAAGTGATTTTACCCTTGGTCATTGTGAACGATGGAGCTGAACTGTTTATATCCTGTTGAAAGTGTCATCCCTATTTTAAAATTTAAATCGTATTCCTTACCTTTGCATTGTATAACCTTCATTAAAATTTTGTGTAAGTCACTACTGTGTCATCAATCCCTGTGTATTGGATTCTGGTAGCTTTGTTTTACATGTATAGCACACACATACACATAATGTGGCACCCTGCTCATACAGGTAGCCACAGACTTCTCTAATGCACAGTTGGGTTTCCACAACAGGTACCTACTACATGCACCATCTTCCACCCCGGCACAGTAGGGGGAGCTCCACTTGCTGACCTTAGCTAAGATCCCCTATAAATACTGCTGCTGAGGGAGGAGTTAGTCAGAGTGTGCAGATGCTAAGAGAGCTGCAAAGACGTCCTGGTGGTCGGTTAGGCCCGAACCAGTGACCTGGAGTGGCCCTTCTGACGCCCCGCAAGCCTAAGTGGGACCAAAGGCAGGGAGCAGACAGCCTAAGAGGAGCAGAGAACTTGAGGAAGTTCGCCCAAAGACGTACTGGACATCGGGGATCCGCACCTGTGGGATACTCCAGGACCACAGAGAACCCCGTCACACCGTGGAAGCTTCAGCCTCCCGGCCTCCCGGTCCCCCTGTGGGTCAATAGAGGAAGCCAAACACAGCAGTGTACCACCGCAGTGATCAGAGAGAGTAACCCGGAGACTGCACTGGAGCAGAGACAGACATCAGAGTCAGGAAGAGAGAGGAGGTCTGTCAGGCTGCATGCAGACCGGGCTTCAGCTACACAGAGGAACAAAGGAGGCCTTATACCCACTTGCTGTGGGGACCAACTGTGCAACCTGGTCACGTGTCAGTGCCTTGGACGTTTTACCTGCCGTTACGTCAGTAAAAGGTAAAAGAGACTTCTGTAGTGTGCGTGTGTCATTCCTCTCCATTCCTGGTGCCCCTCATAGACTGCTCCAACACTCCATATCCCATCCACAGCTTCACTACCAGCTGCCCCCTCACTCTACGCTGCTCCGGAGGTCCAGTCCTACCTGTGGAGGACTTCACCAACTAGCCGCATTACCAACTACCTTCGGCGGACTGTGGCGGCGCTGGTGAAACATCACCAGAAACTACAGGTGGCGTCACGACAAACTGTATATAATCCCCTGTAAATATACCCCTTTTCAAAAAAATAGTCCCCCAGGACACGGGATCAGGCGCGGCCAGCACTCCCCGTGACAACCGGAGCGTTAATCCCTTTTGGGAGCCTGATACCCGAGTACCCCACAGCCTGGGGCTCAACAATAGCGAACATGGATAAAATGCACGCATATAAACGACACACTTCTAACTGGGGGGGGTGTCATTAGATTGCTTGGTATTATTACTGTGTGAGCCACTCCCCTTTGCACATACCATTAAAATTAGTCCTATGTCAAAAGGTCCACCTCTCTGCCGTATGGTGGATTTAAAAAAATTAAAAAAAATAATATTCAGGGAAGCAGTCGTGATGAAATAAGTGCAAAAACTGTCCACTTCTGGTGACAGGTGCTCTTTAAGTCTTACATTTATTTTATGTCTGTATTGTTTTCTAACAGGAAAGGAAAGGATCAGCTTTAGAGCACAGGGGCTCTGAGAATTGGCTGTGAGACATCTGCCTATGGTGTGCAGAAAAAAACAAGATAATCCCTTACAAGGATGTATTTATCAGAGGAGAGATTCTATTTATAAGATTTTACATTGAATAGTAAGACGCCTCACTGACCCTGATAATGTAAGGAGTATTATGCTAATGACTCACCGTCAGCCCGTGGACTCCGGTTTAGACAGGCTGTAGCTCCTTCCTCCTTGTCACGGGTGGGCCGCGCCTGCCGGTAGTGGGGCCCGGTTGAGTGCAGATCAAAAGTGAAGATGTCTTGTAGGAATAGATTAAAGGGGTTTAATTTATTCGTGATGCCACCTATGAGTAGTTTCGGTAATCGTTACCGACGCTGCGGAACCTCCGGGGGATGGACAGCAGCAAGATGGAACGCTCCCCACAGGCTGAGCGGTGATCCCCGGAGGCTGGAGCTGCTTAAGATGTTGTGCGGCAGCTGCGGTTACCTTGTAGTGCGGACGGACAGTTCATAAGGAAGCACGGACACAGAAAGTCTCTGCAACGGGTCTTTACTGTAACCAGCAGGCAGTACATGGTATACAGTTTACGGGTAGTGGACCGGGTGGACTCAGCAGTGATGGTGTCCCTCAGAGATCCGCAAGTGTTCCTCCATTCTAACTAAGTGTTTTGCCATTGTCGCCCAGGAATACCAGATCGGGTACGGGGCGGCTGCTTCAATGCCCTATCCAGAATATACGTTGTGGATGTTTTGGGGAGCCTTGGATCCCTCGGTGGGTACACCGCTGGTTAAACGACTGGAAGTTGGCTGGTGGTGGGGTGCTACTGTGAAGCTGCTCCTCCACGCTTCTGGTTCGCGTAGCAGAGGTGAACTGCTGCCAGCTTCGGTACCAGTGAACCGGCTGTGAAGTTTTGGGCACGGGAGTCTTTTGGAACCCGTGGTTAATGATGCCCGATCCCGGTTGTTGAGGCCTCAGGTGCTGACACCCGACCGGTGACGGCCCGGGGGCTGCACGGGGTGCGGAGCACCCGCTCCTACTCCAAGTTCTAGACTTCTCAGTTCAAGTTCTAGACTCCTTCTCTATGACTAATGGTCTGTTCTCCCTACACACTTCCCTAGCACTCCGCCCACCAGGACCCTGGGTTGGCCCTCTGTTCTAGGTGATGCATGCAGGGTTAACCAGATCACTGCCGTGTCAGAGAATATTGCGGCTGCATTTATGGCTGCCATACCCTCTTGTGACGCACTCGTTGCGGGGCGCCACACTAATAGAATACAACTCATCAGATGCCAAACCTTACTTTTTTAAACTAAACTGCTAATTCTGAGCCATACAAAATCTAAATCTTTTTCAGGATATACAACCCCTGGCAAAAATTATGGAATCACCTGGCTTGGAGGATATCCATTCAGTTGTTGTAGAAAAAAAGCAGATCACAGACATGGCACAAAACTAAAGTCATTTCAAATGGCAACTCTCTGCCTTGAAGAAACAGTAAAAGAAATCTTGAAAAAAAAATGTGCTAGCCAACGGTAACGGTTACTTTTGTAGACCAAGCAGGGGGATAAATTATGGAATCACTCAATTCTGAGGAAATAATTCTGGAATCATAAAAAACAAACAAACAAAACAACACTCAAACACATTACTAGTATTTTGTTGCCCCACCTCTGGCTTTTATAACAGCTTGCAGTCTCTGAGGCGTGGACTTAATGAGTGACAAACAGTACTCATCATCAATTTGGCTCCAACTTTCTCTGATTGCTGTTGCCAGACCATCTTTGCAGGTTGGAGCCTTGTCATGGACCATTTTCTTCAACTTCCACCAAAGATTTTCAATTGGATTGAGATCCGGGCTATTTGCAGGCCATGACATTGACATTATGTGTCTTCTATCAAGGAATGTTTTCACAGTTTTTGCTCTATGGCAGGATGCATTATCATCTTGATAAATGATTTCATCATCCCTGAACATCCTTTCAATTGATGGGATAAGAAAAGTGTCCAAAATATCAATGTAAATGTGGGCATTTATTGAAGATGTAATGACAGTCATCTCCCCAGTGCCTTTACCAGACATGCAGCCCCATATCATCAATGACTGCGGAAATTAGCGTGTTCTTTTCAAGCAGTCATCTTTATAAATCTCATTGGAACGACACCAAACACAAGTTCCAGCATCATCACCTTGCCCAATGCAGATTCGCGATTCATCACTGAATATGACTTTTCTCCAGTCATCCACAGTCCACAATTGATTTTCCTTAGTCCATTGTAACCTTGTTTTTTTATGTTTAGGTGTTAATGATGGCTTTTGTTTAAAACCCATTATCTACCAGTGTCGTTTTTTTGGGACGCCTAATCTTTTGCTTCTAGCAACTAAGATTTTTTAATTAGGTCCAATTTTTTGTGTTGTATTTGTAAAATGAATGTTTTCAAAACAGGAAATCATGTCATTGTCATTTTGAATTGAATATTCTTCCACCCAGAGAGCTTTCAAAACACCTATTTTTGAGTTTTTTTTAAAAAATTAGGTTCATAACCTGAAATTATTATTTAAAATCACAGTTCTATGATCACAAAGTTATTAGAACTATTGTTTATACTTGAAGGAAGGTATATAATGCAATGGCATTGATGTAGATTTACCAAGGCCAGCGTTACATTTTCGCTGTTTTTTTTTATATGGAAATTTTTGTTTGGTTCAGTAGTTTTTATACATAACCCTAAATCAGGGGTCTCAAACTCAATTTACCCGGAGGCCACTGGAGGGAGAGTCTGGGTGAGGCAGGGCCGCATCAAGTTATTGCACAAGAAAAGCTCGTACAAAATATTATTATTATTCAGATTCAACAGTTCTTTAACATTCAACTTTCTGAACAACATAAAGGAACATTGAACATAAACTGTTTTGAACATGGCTTTATCTGCCTACTTCTTGCTGCTAGAGATCTCCCTCATATATTGCATACTCCTCAGCATGTGTAGTTGTGTAATGACGTTTCAAATTGTAGTCTTTGTGTACTGCAACTTTCTCTGTGCAAATAAGACATGTCGGGATGCCCCTGTGCTGAACAAAGAAATATTGCACTTCCCACTTTTCCTGAAATTGTCTGTGCTCATCACCAACCTTTCTCTTCACTGCAGGCTTTGATAAAGACATATTTGGGTAATACTATCCTTTCTGCCTTATACACAAACAAGGTCAATACTTAGGCCTATAGTGCCTTGAGGTATACCTCTGTTTCTCCAACTCAGGGCAAGGTGCAAAGTGGTTGTGCAGAAATGGAGGGTCATGTGATCATCAGCCCGTCCACTGATTCCTCCCGACATCCACTGCGGCGCGCACGGTACAGTTTCCTCCCGGCACCCACTACGGCGCGCACGGTATACTGATTCCTCCCGGCATCCACGGCGGCGCGCACGGCACTGATTCCTCCCGGCATCCACTGCGGCGCGCTCGGCATTAGGTGCCTGCGCAGTGCTTCTCCGTCCTGCTGTGTTGGATCCTAGCATTGTAGATCCATGGACACAGTGGGACAGGGGAGCACTGCGCAGGCACCAAATGTCGTGCTGTCTTGTCCTGCCTCTCTCCTGTTCTGTTGTGCTCCTGTTCTGTGTGCTATGTACCCGTACGGATCCCACAGAGCGGGACGGGAAAGCACTGTGCTGAATGCAAACTTTGACATTGAGATGGGGGCCGTGCTGAATGCAAAGTTTGATATTGAGGTGGGGGCCGCAAAGTATTGTCTTGGAGGCCGCAGTTGGCCCGCGGGCCGCGTGTTTGAGACCCCTGCCCTAAATCATTTACAACTGATATGGCAGGCAGAAGTCTTTTAGTTTCATTTGTTCCTTCTTATGCTGGCTTAACATTGCGGGTCAGATCCGATCCGAGGCTGTCAGGGTGAACCTGACAGCCCCGGATCGGATCAGCACACAGAACTGGAGGACTAATATGCCCTCCGGTCCGGTGTGCACCTGCACGCAGCTGTCGCCACTGATGAATCAGGACCGTGTCTGGCAGGGAGCTAGCCGTGGTCCTGAAACAACTGCGGCGTGTCCGGTTCCCGGATCCTCCCAGACTGGAACAATCCGGGACCATATGCTCCCATGTTAGGGAGCACCGGATTTCCCCGGATCCTGGAGGATCCGGGCGAATCCGGGGCAATCAGGGAATTGCCAATTAGAGGAGATATTCTCCTCTCGGACACAAAAACGCTGCAAGCAGTGTTTTTGTGTCCGTGAGAGAATACTGAATTCTCCTGGATTGTCCTGGACAGATATAAACCGGATGGCAGAGAGCCGCCATCCGGCTTCTATCCGGCCCCATAGGCTACTATGGGGCCAAAAACCGGTCCGGGGCTGTCCGGTTTACACGAACAGCCTCGGATCGGATCCAACCCGCAGTGTGAAGCCAGCCTTACCAGATAGTCTGGAAATCCCTCCCCCCTTCCTCAGTACCTTTCTGACTATATATGCTTTGTGAAACCTGATATCTCAGCTGTACTGGAGACACTCAGGAGAACAGACCCTGTAACTTGCTGGCTTGTCAGACATTGTTTACGATCACATCACAGTATATAAGGTTGGTATTTTATGTTTTTATTCATCACAATTGTTTATTTAGCTTGTTTTATGAATGGATAGTGAAATGTGAAATATATTTATATATATGTTTAAAATAATAATAAATATATATATCTATGGTTTTCTAAATGTTACTATACTCATTTTTGTTTTTGTTGGATCAGCAGTAAGAACATGGCATATTGATATAAAAAAGGACTTACTGTTGGTGAAATACTAAGTTATCTTGAGGAATTAGATGACCAAGAAGAGGAAGTTTCTGATGATTGTGCAACCTGACCCTGATGAGGCAACTGATGAGGAAGATTTTCAGGAAAATGAACTTCTTGTTCATGAATTGAATGATGTAGCAAGAACTTTGGAGGTATTGCACACTTTATCAGAAATTGAAGAGGCTCCTGAGGTGGCATCAACTGAGAATTTACCATACAACTCAGCAGGAACTTCAAGTACCAGTAGCAGAAAACGACCAAGGAATCAAACTTCAAAACCAGTTGTGAGCAAGAAAAAAAAAAAATGCATCAGAAATATTACAATGTGCAGCAACTCCAAAATGGAAAAAATGTCAACCAACATATGAGAGCAGTGCAGACCAGGATACGTCCGAAATAAGCAACATTTGTGACCTTTTAGAAAATAAAAATGAAGTTGAAGTATTTGAAGAGTTTTTTTCCCATGATGTTATGGATATTATTTTTACCCAAAGCATGCTATATGCAAACCGAAAAAAAAAACCCTCCTTTTCCATCAGTGAGGAAGAATTACAAGATTTCTTAGGCATATTATTACTGTCTAGATATCGTTCTCTCCCCCAAGAGGACATGTACTGGGAACAAGCTCAAGATGTGGGAGTTCCATTGGTGTACAAAGCAATGTCAAAAAACCGTTTTAGGGAAATTAAAAAATATATACACCTAAATGACAATTCTAAAATTGACAAGTCTGATAAGATGTACAAAGTTAGTTTATTCTTTGAAGTACTGGGGAAAGAATTCATGAAATTTGGTGTATTCCACCGGGAACTTTCCTTAGATGAAATGATGGTCCGCTACTATGGCAAACACCCTACAAAAATATACACGCGAGGTAAGCCAATAAAATTCGGCTACAAAATTTGGTGTCAGTGCAGTTCCAACAGCTACCTCTACAAATTTGTGCCATACCGTGGTAAGTGTGACAAAGAGTTACCTAATGACTGTTATGGCCACTTTACACGTCCCGATATCGGCGTCCAACTCCGACAAGAAGTCACGTGGTTCGTGCATTGGCCCCGATATCGTTCGTGCGTTGTATGGTATAAATGTCCAATACGATGCACAGACGACGCCAAAACGATATCGGGGATCGAATGAGCGTGCTCTCCAACGGCCCGATATTGGATAGACGATGTGGCCGGATCGTGCTGTGTAAAAGCCCAACAACGATGTGAAGTACAATGTCCCCTATTCTCTCCCATGTTAAATGGTCGTTCCTGGGTCGGCCGTACAAGGGGGGCGTAGACATCGTGGTGGCGTTGCCTGCCGATATCGCGCTGTGTAGCATCTCCTATGCGATCTTGGAATTCTGCGCAGAAAAAGCGCGCTCCCGCAGCGTTGGATCCAATATTGGACCAACGTTGGGACGTGTAAAGTGGCCATTAGGCTTGACTGTAATTTCACAACTTACAAATGTAATTCCTAATTCCCAGTCATTCAGTTATAAGTTATTTTTTGACAATTTCTTTACAAGTATTGATGCTCTAGTGATGCTGAAAAACAAAAACATCCAAGCTACTGGCACTATGAGAGAAAATCGCACAAAACAGTGTCCTCTTAGGCCAAGAAAGGAGATTGAAAAACAAAAGGAAAGAGGATTTTGAGATTACGGGTTTGATAAAGCAAATAACATTTTTGTGGTGAAATGGAAGGATAATAAGGTTGTCACGTTTGGCACAAACTTCAGCACAATAGAGCCTTTGTCAACAGCTCGTAGGTACTCTCAAAAACAGAAAAAACATGTCCAAATCTCAATGCCGCTGATGGTTCAGGAATATAATTTTCACATGGGGGTGTTGATTTATTAGACAAACAAATCTCCCTGTACTGTGTCAGAATCCATTCCAAGAAGTGGTGGTGGCCCCTTTTCACTCAAATGATAGACATTGCCGTTGTCGACACCTGGAGGGCATATCAAAAGGCAAATCCAGAAGAAAGTGTGCCACTGATTAGTATAAGGAGGAGGATTGCATTGGCCTATCTAAGCAAAATAACACAATCAACCCCAAAGAGATGTGGACCTCAACGGAGTAAACTATTAGGTGGCCGAGTTAGTGATGACGTTAGATTTGATCCTGGTAATCGTTTGATAGAGCCAATTGCTACACAAAGAAGGTGTGCTTTATGTAAGAAAAAAACAACCAGAATTTGCAAACGGTATGATGTTCCCCTTTTAGTGAATCTTGTAATATAATATTTTGAAAAATAGTGCATAAACATATTGTTTGCATAATAGTTTGTAAGCAAAAAATGTAAAGTTGAATAAGTTCTATCTTTTCTGAGTTTTTGCTATCACTTTCTGCCAGTGTCCCAAAATTGGGACGCCCTTTTCTGAAAAATCCGTACTTGCAAAAATTTGGCAAATTATGTTTCTGATCCATTAGGACCCAAATCATTAAAAATCTGTCATTTAATAAAAAAATGAAAATTGCTAATTTGGCAATTGATGGGTTAACTTTTTTGTATGTAAATCCCATTTCCTTTAGGCGGTTTCTTACAGTTTGGTTACAGACATTGACTCCAGTTTTCTCCCATTCCTTCCTCATTTGTTTTGTTGTGCATTTCCTGTTTTGGAGACATATTGCTTTAAGTTTCCGGTCTTGACGCTTTGATGTCATCCTTGGTCTACCAGTATGTTTCCCTTTAACAACCTTCCCATGTTGTTTGTATTTTGCCCAGATTTTAGACACAGCTGACTGTGAGCAACCAACATCTTTGGCAATATTACATGTTGATTTACCCTCTTTTAAGAGTTTGATAATTGTCTCCTTTGTTTCAATTGATATCTCGTGTTCGAGCCATGATTCATGTCAGTCCACTTGGTGCAACAGCTCTCCAAGGTGTGATCACTCCTTTTTAGATGCAATCTAAATAGGAGATCTTATTTGATGCAGATGTTAGTTTTGGGAATGAAAATTTACACAGTGTTTCCCCCTTCTTGGTCTACAGAAGTAACCGTTACTGGCAAGCATTTTTTTTTCAAGATTTCTTTGAGTGTTTCATCAAGGCAGAGAGTTGCCATTTGAAATGACTTTAGTTTTGTGCCATGTCTGTGATCTGCTTTTTTTCTACAAAATTAAACAACTGAATGGACATCCTCCGAGCCCGGTGATTCCATAATTTTTGCTTGAGGTTGTATAATTGATTATCCAAATAAAAAAACTGCTGCACTCCATCATGTAATGTGTACAGGTGCAACGCTGAACACGACTTATTGTAACAAAAAGACAGCAGCAGTCTGAAATACTAAGGGTGCCGTCACACGCAGCGATGCGATGAACAATATTGTTAGCGATCACATGCACGTGAGATCGCTAACAATATCGTTCAGATCACTGGTGAGCTGTCACACAGGCAGACTCACCAGCGATCAGTGGACCAGAGACATCGTGGAAACGATTTAAATATCATTTCCACGATGTCTTGTTCCTGCTGCCAGGCTGCGGTAAGCGGGAGCAGGCTGGTCTCCAAGGTAAACTGCGGGTATCTAGGCAGCGCGCGCTGTCTAGTTACCCCCAGTTTACCTTGGATACCAGCTCCCAGCGCTTGCAGAGAGGCGCTGGGAGCTGGCTTATCGGTCGTCTCCCGGTGTCACACGCAGTGATGCTGCGTGTCCACTGGGCGACCACCGATAGATTTATATATCCCTCCAATGCACACACAAACCCCCATATATCCCTCCAGTGCACACACGAACCCCCATACATCCCTCCAATGCACGCACACTTCCCCATATATGTCCCTCCCGTGCACACACACTCATATCCCTCCAGTGCACATTCCCACCCCACGTGTTCCTCCAGTGCACTCTTCCCCCTCCCCCACCGCTGTGCACACATTTCCCGCCTGTCTGCCATAATGATGTGACTGTGGTCCTCAGATACTAATATGTCGCCCGATGACACCTTATACCTGTGAGCGGCGGCTGGTACAGTGTGTCCCCGCACCCCGCCCCCGGGGCCGGCCTGTCCCCCCGCCCCGCTCCGCTGCTCTCAGCCCGGGCCCTCTACACCGGAAGTGGTGTTGCAGCACGGGCCCGTTTTGTAGCTGCGCAGGAAGCCGCTGTGATAATCGCTCCGGGCAGCTGGCGGTGCAGTGTGGTTTGTGTGGAGTGTGATGGAGGCGGATATGCTGGACACGCTGGAGTCTCTGGGGTGAGTGCTCCTCCATTATCCAGGGGCCACACCACCTGTGCAGCCTGTCTCTGATCATTGCGGTGATTGTATCACTGAGCACAATTACAGGACACAGCCATGTGAAAATAATCCCCCCATGGGAGGACATGATCTGTATCTTACCAGAAGCCTTGGGCTGTCAGTCACAGGAGGGCGGCCTCAGCCCTCGGCGGCTGTCAGTCACAGGAGGGCGGCCTCAGGGCACGGCGGCTGTCAGTCACAGGAGGGCGGCCTCAGCCTTCTCTGCTCACCAGCTGGTATCCAAGGTACACAGCAGGTAACTCCAGTGAGTGGAGAAGGCTGGTAACCAAGGTATACATTGGGTATCTAGGCAGCGCGCGCTGCCGAGATACCCGCAGTTTACCTTGGATACCAGCCGGTGAGCGGAGAAGGCTGGTAACCAAGGTATACATCGGGTATATGGGCAGCGCGCGCTGCCTAGATACCCGCAGTTTACCTTGGATACCAGCTCCCAGTGCTTGCTGAGAGGCGCTGGGAGCTGGCTTATCGGTCGTCTCCCGGTGTCACACGCAGTGATGCTGCGTGTCCACCATGCGACCAATGATTGATTTGAGGACAGGACGACTGATCGTTCATCGTTAGTAGTGTCACACGCTACGATGTCGTTTCGACATCGTTCAAGCGTCACAGAACAAGTGACTTTTAAACGATATCGGCAACGATATCGTTACGTGTGACGTTACCTTAAGGCTGGGTTCACATCACGGTTTGTTCCTGTCCATGGGGATCCTGTGTTTTGCAGGACCACACGGACAGGAACAGATTTGTAACTTTGGATGACATTTCTGTGTCCAGATCAGGGATTTTGAGGGATCCGGACTGACAGAAATAGTTGGGAGGAGCCTGAGTCTGCAAAGCACAGGTAAGTATGTTGGGCTGTACTTTCGCTTTTGATGTGTATCTACATACACTGCGAAAGCTAAATAAAAGAAAGCAATGGTATTAAAAATAAATAAATACTTGCCTCTTCTTAGACTGTCCCGGGATGCGAGGTGTCCATGTCCGATCGCTGCAAGGACCTGAATCAGCTGACTGGGCGGCAACCTGATCAGCTGATGTCTCACCTGACACCATCTGCTGATCGGTTAAACCGCCCGCCCACTGATCGGTTTTGGTGGGCAATTTAAACCGATCAGCTGATGCTGTCAGGTGAAATATCAGCTGATCAGGTTGCCACCCAGTCAGCTGATTCAGGTCCTTGCACCAATCGGATGTGGACACTTCACATCCTGGGACAGTTTGCGGAGAGGTGAGTATTTTTTTTCTATTTTTAATACCATTGCTTTCTTTTATTTTGTTTTAGCAGTGTATGTACATTCACTGCTAAAACGAAAGTACACACGTCACACGGGAACAGAGCATTGCATTTGTTGTGAGCATGCTCAGTACACTAAAACCAGATCCTGGAAACGGTCCTGTTGTTTCCTGGATCCGGCTCCATAGACTCCCATGTTAAGTGCTCCGGACCCGACCGGATTCATTTCTGTCTGGTTATGTCCGTTTTTTTCACCAGAACCCAAAAACAGTGCAGTCTCCGATTTTGGGGACGGTAAAAAACAGGACAAAAACAAATCCTGGACTGAATTCACATTAAAGAATGGCCATTTATGACCAATCCGGCACCATAGGGATGCTTGAGAGGCTAAAAATGATTCTGTTCTGTCCTTTTCAAAACGGACAGAACAGGATGCCAAAAAACGTGATGTGAACCCAGACTAAGACATGCAATTTTGAATTTAATGGGACATCGAACAGCATTATAGCTAAGGCGATATAAATAATGAGACACTTAGCATATAAATATGCTTTTGAGACTACATACCCTTCAATATAAGTAAATGAAGAAAGTTGTGGGAATTGTTGGACTACATCAAACCTAAGAACTTTGCTTACTTTATGTCTCTCTTTTTATGTCTTTCAGGTTTCCATTTATGAACTTTATTGGATTCCCTGGAATACATCTGATTCCTTGGATAACATCAGACCTGCAAAGCTTTTTATAGTTCATTAAATTGGTGAACCAGGAAAAATGTCAGGGAGTGTTTTTTAAAATAGACTATTTTAAGTGTGTTTTTTCTTTTCAATTACTGGGTTAGGAATGGTGGGGTCTGATAGAAGCCTACCCATTACTATTACTAGGGCTTAATGCCAGCTGACACTGCAAAGCTGACATTAACCCCAAAAAGCATTACCCCAAATGTAACTGCATAAGGGCAATTGGTAAAAGCTGAGGCTAAGCTGCAGAATTGGTGCATTCTATATGATGCGGCACTGCTGATAGCTGGTATTTTTAGGTTTCTAAGGGCACAATAACAATGGACCTTCCCATCCTGATAATATCAGTGTGCAGCTGTGTATGCTTTTTTCTTGCTGGTTATCAAAAACTGGGTTAACTCTACATTGTTTTTTCTTATTATTTATTTATCTTTTAGGTTAAAAATTGCTAAACACCCTTTCGTGCCACATGAAAGATACCGGGTGCAAGTTTATAGTATGTAGGGCGTATGGAACATTCTTTATCTGCAGGAAATCTATCTATCTATCTATCATCTATCTATCTATCTATCTATCTATCTATCTATCTATCTATCTATCTATCTATCTATCTATCCCATGAAAAATGAAAAGCAGAACTCCTTCTTAGGCGGCCGTCATACACTACGATTTTGTGTGGGAACTCAATAACGATGTCAGTGGTGCACGCTTGTGGCCAACATGTTAGTGAGGTGTCACATGTATAGATAACGTTCAGGACGCAGCAGCGATATTACGTGCAGGGATCGTTCACACAACCAGCGAGCGATGCTTGTCAATGATGTGAATAGGCGAAATCGGTAAGGAGATGGGTTATCGCGGTGTCACACAGACCGACGCAGCAGATTGGATGATCGACATCGTGTGATATGGGGTCCGGTTCCCATATCTGTGATTAACGATCAGACCACTTATCGGTAGTCACATCATGCTGTCACACGCAACGTCGTCGTAGGAGCGATGCCAAATCAGTCACTTTCCAGCGATATGTTTACATATATCGTAGCATGTGACGGCCGCCTTAGGGGTGTTAGGTGCCTTTATTGGGCCCTCAGGATGAAAAAAGGTGACATTTCGGTTACATAGAACCTTATTCCTGCAAACCAGTGACTAGTTGCTGGAAGAAGGTTCTATGTAACCAAAATGTCGCCATTTCACATCCTGACAGCCTAATAAAGGCACCTAACGCCTCTAAGGAGTGCTGCTTTTCATTTTTTATAGTCTGTATAACTTGCCAAATGAAGCAATGCTGCTCTTTTTTATCTAGTATCTATCTATCTATCTATCTATCTATCTATCTATCTATCTATCTATCTATTGGTTTATATAACGCTGCCAATAGAATCCTATGGGGGACAGACTCCCGAGCGCAGTCAAACGCCAGCATGTAAGTACTAGAGTTTGAAATCTTGCGCTATTTGCAAGTGCACCACAAGATGCGGAAGCGCGTGTCAGGTAGTCCGCTTGGAAATAGCTCAAGATTTCAAACTCCAGCACTCACATGCTGGCGTTTGACTGCGCTCGGAGTCTGTCCCCTATAGGATTCTATTGGCAGCGTTAAGACAGCGTTACCTTACGGTTACTGCTGTAAATGCTGCCAGATTCTATCTTTTTTAAAATAACCCCTCTGAACAGAATCCTAGCGCTAATGTGACCCTAGCCTTACTTTGTTTTGTTTCAGTACATCTTGGCTACAGGTCTGTTTCCATTGCAGGATTTCTTGTGGAGAGTCACTACAAATAATCCACCTCAGTTTGCAACCTGCTGTACTTTACTGATCACAAAGTCCACCATACACAACATAGGGTACATGCTTATTAATTTTCCAGAATCCATTATCCGTTCTCCCAAATCCTCTACCTTCCCACTGACCGACTCCTGCTACTGAATTACAGGATGACCTCTTAGCTCTCCATGGTAAGGGTTGGTGCGGCTTTGTCCTTGAGTATCCTTCTGGGTCAACGTGTTTCACTGCGGTTAGTGTCAATTTACCCAACTAAGTTTGATGGGGATGGTGGTTCCCGCCCTACAAGCTGTTTTTGGCTAATATTTAAAGTGTACATGAAACAACATTAGTGTATGGCAGAATATGTGACTCATTTTTACTAATACTAAATTATAAGATGAGAGCTCTATTCCTCTAAATGCAAATAGTTATTTTCTTAGGGAGAAGGCCAGATGTATCACTTTAAATGGACTCTGTCAGCAGGTTTTTGCAATGTCTATCAACCTCCGGTGTACACTGTGAATGGTCAGCAAGTTGTCAATCAGCGGTGGGGGCGTGGTTACACAGATTAGTGGGAATGCTCTACTCTTGAGATGTAGTCCTCTAATGATAATATCCTGATGATAAAACTCTGATTGCATTGACACTACAACACACAGTCTAATAAGTGACACATCCCTGGAATCAGGTCTACTTGCCCTATGTTATGCTCCTCCATATTAAATAGCAAAACCATGCTGATAGATTCCATTTGAGGTCTTGGGTCCACTGCAAAATCTGTAACACAGCCCCTCCATGATCTAGTCCTGGTTGTCATACATGCCAATGTTTGTCAAATTAAAAATGTATTGTTTTTGGATCTGGTCTGGCTCACTTTTCAGACAATCATTCATCCTGATGAGTTTTTTCTGCAGACCTGTTCTGTAGATCGGTATGCATTTGTAGCGCCCCGCTTTTCAGTGAGCGACAGAGGGGAACTGCACCCAAGACAGAGAGTGCAGTATTCCTATTATATGGGAAGGTAATGTAGGTCTGAGGCTCCCAATCTGCATTCACACACATAGGGCAGGGGACTATAGGGTTAAATCCTTGGCTGGGAGACCCAGTCCCGGTGGGAGGAGTTTCAGGGTAGAGCAGAAGCATAGAGGCAGAACATCTGTGGAGAGAGACAGAGAAGGACCCTTCAGTGGACATCACAGGGAGGGCGCCCAGAAGGAGTGGCGAGCAAGAAGAGAAAGGGGCAGATAGAGGGTAACTGAATTGCCCTGGCCCAGTCCAAAGTGGGGTACCGGCTCCGACGTGGATCAGAGATCTATCCCTGAACCGCAAATTACTGGCATGGTCGATAGCTTTCTAGGAGCACGATCCAACCGCCCTACACCAAGCATGGTCTCTACCAGAAGCACTAAACTGGGTTGGTTTCCCTTTGGAGAGATAAAGGGTTCCAATATCACCCGACGGACCTGGTTCAAGAAGTGGGATTGTGCAGGGCACCACAGAAAAGGTCAGGTGATAGAAAAGGAACATCAGTGGAGCTTCAGAGGGACACTGCTCACTACCAGAACCACCCGGTCCACTACCCTGACTGAAAGAACTGTTTATCCTGTACGCCTGCATATTACTGGAGAAAGGACCCGTTCAGAGTGACCAACGTGTCTGTGCTTCTTCTCAGAGAACTGTGATTTACCTGCTTTGCTCCACAGTGACTATGCTGCCCTATTCCACCATTGCTACTTCCAACACCCCAGGGACTCTGCTCTTCCTATAGGGAGCTATGACACCATGCTGCCGCCCATCACCCGGAGGTTCAAGCAGCACCGGTGCCATCACCGGATCTACAGGTGGCGTCACGATTGACTTTCTTATAGTATTTTTTCCCTTTTTATTGTCTGCTCAAGGGCATGGACTTGGGCACTGACAACCCGTACCCAAACGCCCAAGACCTGAGTACCCTGACCCTTGTGGGCCAGACACATTTTCACATATTTTTGGATAGGTAATAATATTTAACGTTGGAAGAACCTCTTCAATGTTACAGATACAAGTGAATCCAAGAATGGCGACTGGGTTGGTCCATATTAAGTCTCCATCATTAGGGTCATTGAGACGTCTTACTATTCAATATCAAATAATATAAATGGCATTTCTCCACTGATAATTACATCTTTGTATAGGAGTAATGTGTTTCTTTCTGCACACCTTAGGCAGAAATCTGTGGACAGATGTCTCACAGCCAGTCCTCAGGGCCCCTGTGTTCTGGAGATGATCCTTTCCTCTTTTGTGTGAAATCAGCACAATATGGCCATTGCATAAATCTGCTCATATTTTTCTTAATTCATTTCCTGATATGGTTACCTGCGATTATCACTTGGAAGAAAAGAATTAAAATGTAAACTTTTATTAATTCAATGCAGGCTGTACATATGGAGAAAAATGAAGACTGAAATGATTATAAGACATCAGATAATCTTGTACCTCCCCAGCTCCGATCATTACAATGCTGCTCCCGTGTGTTTCCCACACACTGGGCCAAGTAATAAATAAGTACATGAGGTGCAGAATACTAAGCAGAATGAATAGAAAGAAACTCTTCTGCGGGGGCTGAGGATACAGTATGTCTGGATTAGGTCTTTCATGATATATTCATTCTCATCAAATAGGAAAACCCTTTCATGTTTTAAGTAAAAATAATGAAAAAAAAAACCCTTATTTACAGAAGATGTCTGTACAGTGAGAACAGAAACTTTAGTGTAAGGCCTCATTCACACAGAGTGTTTGTGTTTAGTTTTTGTTGATCTGTTTTTGAAGCAATTTCTGCACCAAAAACGGATCCCCTTTTTTTCATCACAAACGCATCATCCGTTTGTGCTGCTTTTTTGCTCTGTTTTCGGCGGACACAGATAGACAGACACACAGACAGACACACACACAGACAGACACACACACTTTCTTAGGCTAGGGTCAGATGTGCGTCTGCCCCTAAGCCTGGCCAATCCATCAGAAACGTAGTTTCTGCACGGAGCAGCGCATAGCTGTTTGCAGCATTTTCCTGTGCGCTCTGCAAAAGTGCATATCCAGGAGATCTCTGTGGAGCCGGCGGCTGTGGTAAGCGATAGCGATACATAGCCTGGCGATACCAGCCTGCTGGTAACGCTATGCTCTGCTCCATGCAGAAACTAAGTTTCTGATGGAAAGTGATGATGCAAGTCTGACCCTAGCTTTACCCTCCCCGGCGATCCCGGTGATGTGTTCCTTCCGGGCACCAGCAGTACCTGTGAGTAGTAAAAGTACTAGCAAGACTTGGTCACATGACTCTCAGGCTGAGTCACATAGGCAGGTCCTCTCAGTACCGTATCCGTAGGTTCTGCCGATGCCCGGAAGGAACACATCAACGGGGCTCACTGTGGGATCACCGGGGGAGACACCGGAGTCCGAGGCTGTGCAGGGCCTAACGTCCCGGCAGCCAATACAGAAGGGTGGGGTGTTCCAAGTCCCCCATGCACACCAAAGTGCCCCGAGGCAAAGCAGCGTGAAGAGCCCAGGAGCAGCCGCCCGTGAAGTGGGGCTGGAGAAGGACTCGAGCTGCCTGTCATACGGCACACAGCAGGAAGGAGAGAGGGCCGCAGCTAAGCTTAAGCAGCTGCAGAGACCTATGAAGAAAGTGCAACAGGGAGGCCTCAGAACTTACCAGGTGAAGGGAACCCCGAGTTGCTCCCAGGTTGTGGGATTACATCGATATCATCTGTCTTTGTGCCTGTATCACCAGTAAAGGACTTGATGAACCAACAAACTGTGACTCTGTCAGTTACTTCACACCCTACATCCTGCATCCTACACCCTTGTACATCCACTCCCCTGGGGATCTGGTCCACCCGTGGGTAGTCTCTACATCCTAGCTGCCCATCCATCGCCCCCAGAGGTTCTGCAGCAGCAGTGGCCACTAGTGATGAGCGAGCACTAAAATGCTCGGGTGCTCGTTGCTCTGGCCGAGCATCTCAAGATACTCGTGTACTCGGCCAGAGCACCGAGCCCAATGTAAGTCAATTAGTGACAGGCTCCGCCCACAGACTTCCGGTTATAAAACGAGTAATTCCGGAAAAGGGCGGGAGGGTGGGCTTTTTCAAATCGCCGCAGCATATAACACCTTGCTGTGGCCCCCAGAGGGATCCTATCAATTAATCTGCTCCCTGTATGGTGCCAGCTCACTGTGTGCACTGAAGGGAGCAGTGTATGTGTCTCAGATCGCTATTTATTACCGAGCAGTCCGAGCATCTCGGCGGTACTCGGTGCTCGCCGAGCACCCCGAGTACCGAGATACTCGTGCGAGTACCGAGTCGCCCCGAGCATACTCGCTCATCACTAGTGGCCACTCATAGCCACAAACCACGGGTGGCGTCACAAATAACTTTCCCTGTGCTATCCAAGAGCCCCTTTTACACTGAACCCAGGGCCACAGAAGCCAGGTCTCGACCCTTGTGACTCCCCAGAAACACCGCAGCCTGGTTCCGAGTACCCCATGACCCTGGGGTGCATCATATGTTTTTCAAGCAATAGTGATTTTATTAAGGTGGGAAGTCTGTGCTGTCGTAGGACTCCTGGAAAAGAAAATTTTAGGTAAATAATTATTAGACTTTCCTGATCGTCCTACAGCAGCACACACATGGGAATTGGCAAGCAATAAATTAAACTTAGGGTTGGGTATATCCCTGTATCGCTTGTTTTAAGACTTTTTGCCAAAGGCTGTGCCATCCACAGCTAAGATGTCAACATGACAGTGCATCATTAATGTAGAAGATGACGAAAAAGTGGAAGCTCTGCACATATGGTTTAGAGAACTATGTGCTGATTGGGCCCCAACAAACAGTGACGGCTCCAACTGCTTTAATAGGTAGGTATCAGCAAATTGAAGAAATAGATTTTCATCTTCACTGAAACGAAGAGCGTTCTCGGGATAAAGTGGCAGAATTCTTTTAACATGCAGTATACTGAGACCTTGTACATTGTCATTATGTGGATCTTGACCCAGTATAGGCAGAATTATTTCCTGATTAAAATTGAAAGCAAAGGCAATCTTTGGAAGAAATCCAGGTAGAAACCATCACGCCACATGGTCTGTACCTATTCGTAGATATGGTTCTCTGGAAGACAATGCCAGGAATGCTCCTATTTGTTTGTCAGCTGTTATTGCAATTAAGAACAACATTTTCCTAGAAGATATTTGATTGATGCCTGTTCCAAAGGTTCAAAGGGAAATATTAAAGTTCTTTTAGGACCAAGGTGAGATCCCATGAGAAAACAGGAGGTACGAATGGTGGTCTCAGGATCCTAATGGCCTTAAAAACCCCGGAGATTAGCCAGTATGGAAAATGTGCCATCTGAGTGTACATTGATGTCTAGAACTTGTGTATTGAGTGTGTTAAATGTCAGTCCCTTATCGAGACCAGCCTGGAGGAATTGTAACATTGAGGCTATAGACCTTTATCGGTATCTTGCGTGGTCCAGGCAGAAACTTTGTTCTATTTGAACCCATGCTTAATTAGGAAAATTCCTACACCAGTCTACCATTCTCGCAAAGTGTGTGGCAAGGTGGTGCCACCAGAACTTTAAAGATATCTTCCAGTTAGGAAGAGAACAAACTTGAAGCCTGGAATGGTGGACTGCAGAAATACATAATCACTGGCCCATTATTTGATCTATAGCGTATTTGTGGAGGCATTTGTAGTGACCAGAGATTTGGAGGCCCCTTTTAGTGTAATAAGCGAGGCATTGCATAAAGATTAATTATGTCTTATCGTGAGACCAGTGGTGTAACTACAATAGGCCCAGGGGTTGCAATCTCCCCCCATGCCCTTGTGCCCAGGGAGCCCCAAAAGTCCCTCCGGTATATTAAAAAAGACCACTTCCGCTGAAGATTTGCAATAATTGAGAACCCCATTTAAGCCCCCACATTGGGCCCATAAGTCCCAAGCCATGCCACTGTGTGCGACCTCTTATGCTAGGTCATAGGACAGCTGATTCAGCCATATCCTCAGGGCCCTAACTACTGGCACTGATGTTAAGGCACCTTAACAGCTAGGGCAGTCTCCACATCACTCTTCTTTAGGAGAGGATCTGCTTTTCTGACTATAGGGTCTGTTAAGGAGGAATGACTCCTCTTTAGGAAAAAGTGACTTTTTTTTCTTTTGGATAGCATGGCTAAAGCCTGATTCACCTGAGGTGGGTGTTCCCAGCCTTGGACATGTGAAGGATCAACCCTTAAGACAGTTCAGAGTCTGGTTACCGGATCCAAGATCTTCTCAGGTCCGGACCACCTATTCTGCAGCCATTCATTCAACAGCAGGTGCACTGAGAATGCCTTCTCATTCAAGGCATAGTATAAGCTCTGCTTTTTGTTTGCTGTCTTTACTAGGGCAGGCGGCACAGAAAAACAAAATAGTCATGTTTGAATAGAGGATCCTTTGGTGACTGACTGGATCTCTAGAGAAAGACACCTGTAACGCCTAGAACATGGCTGACATCTGCAACCTCTGATTGCAGAGCAGGATCCATCTGTGGAGTTATATAGGAGGAACATACATCTTGCATTCATCAGAGAATAGGTGAGTGCAAATGGAGCAAAGGCTCTGCTTGGATGAACTTTTTCTTTTCTGAGGTATAGTCATCTGAAAGCAAAGATGAAAAATATATTGTCTATTAGGGGTAATCTGTCACAGGAGCGCACCAACAATTTAGATCCTAGATAGCTCAGCTGCGTAGCAAAGTCACCGAGACTTGCAAGCAGTGCCAGTATTATTTATTTATTTATTTATTTTATTAAACCGGCCTGCACAATGATATCACCCACCGGTGTTATTCAGTAAACCAGTGCGCTCGTGCAATGCAAGCAGAAAGCACATAGAGTACCTGCATGTGGTGGTGAACCTAAGCGTCGGGCTGCTGCTCTCCTCCACATCTAAGAGAAGAAACGGAAGCAGACATCTTAATAACTTGAAGCTGTAATTGTTCGATCGCCTGTGATTCTGCACTGCTCTGCATAGCAAAACTTACGATCTCATATGAAGCATTCACAAAAGCGTCTTCAGCAGGCCCCTGGCTGTCATTGCAACCCATTGGAGCCCCGCGATCATGTCATGGGTGCGCATCCTGTCTGTGTGTGTTAAGTGTAGTTGCCAGTAATTGATTGAACGCCTTCCTAAGAGGTCCAATCTATTCCAATATACACAGTATTATATAAATCTTATGCTACATTTCCCTGGTTATCTCCTTGGCAGCGCTCACTATGTCTGTGCTTTTTGCTCTCATTCCCTGCAGTTATCCGCCTTGAGTCATAGAGGTGCTGCAGCGAGCAGCAGCTGTAGCCACAAGCCACACCCAGGCACTGACTAACAGCCGGTTCAGCTGCCATCAGTGCACAGCGGGCTTTCAGTCAGTGATGGGGTGTACTTACAGCTGACTCTGAGTATGCATAGAGTGGTGACTGAAACCGTGCCAGAAACTACGCTATGACTGAAAGCCGGCATCTCTTTTCCATTATTATAGATTCAGAAATAGAGAAGGTGACTGGCTTTGCTTCTGACCTCAGCTGTACAGCTTCCTTACCCTGGATGTAATAACAGCTGATCAATCAGGATGTTGGGTGACTGATTCTCACAATTTTACAAAGATGACTTGTCTTACGACAATGTCATCAATAAAAAAGGAGTTAACAACCCTTAAGGTACCTTTACACGCCGCCATTTCGTAGCAATTTCATGGCAACAGGCACAATTGTCCCCATTGCCCGGCAGTTGCTGCCTTTCTGTGGCGGCGTGTAAAGGTACCCTTATAGATACCCAGTGCCGCGTATGTAAAACTGAAGTACATAGGATTTAACACTAGAAACTGAAGCAAGTATATTCAAATATACAGAGTAATACAAAAAGAAAATCTATCAATCTAACTGTTGATCTTGACTAATATACTTTTTCTTTTTACCAGAATATTCAGGCCTGCCTCTTATTTCCTCTCTTTTTCCCCGCTGAATATGTAAATGACTCATCAGGCTTTGAACAGCAGTAATTTAAGAGACAAATGAGTAATTGCAAAATACCTTGTTTTGTTCGCTACTGGTGCAATCGAATATTCAGTCACATATAAACTGCTGGATGTGTTTATGGTACTGCACAATTCTTATATTAGCTCTAAAATATATCATATTTATATATTCAATTATTATTCTGAAAAACCTAATTTGATTAATAGGTTGAAAGACAGAAAAGGGTAGCACAAAAGACTTAGAGCTGTTTTCCTGATACGGCGCTCAAAATTGCCTACTTATACAAAGATTTTACAGATATTATGCTGGCCGTCTGCAGCCGCCTGTAGGAGAACAGAAAACTAGCTGCATACTGATAAGACATGGAACTTAAAGCAGAGCTGCGCTTTCGGATAACATTTCAGAAAAAACAGTTATGTCTGTATGCAGAAAACTAAGGGCTGGAGTACCCAGCAGCTGGGCCAGAGATCAGGATCACAGCGGCTGTGCCCAGTGCTGTGGCCCTGGCTCACATTGAAAAGGGAGAGGAAAAATGGAGAAATAAAAGCAATAAGAAAATATTAAGTTTGAAATGCCAGTTAGGATAATCAACCAGATATGGCTGACACTGCAGGAGATCCCTGGGAGATAGATGGAGTGGCAGTGTAGATGTTAAACACTTCCAAACTAGGGCTGGCTCCAAGGGGATGGTGATGATGGGGGTGGTAGTAGTAACGATGAGATGCATAGCAAAAGGAAGCACACAGAGTCAGTGTCTGTGCTTTACCTTTTACTGACGTTGTTCAGTCAGGTACAGGGTATACAGGCATCCCCAGGTATGTGGTCCAGCCAGTCTGGGAAGAACCGCAGTCTGCTCAGCTGGGTTAGTATAGTGACTTACCCACTATTGAAGGTTTCAAAGTGTTTTTCAGCTGTTCTTTACTCCCTTTTAATTGCTGTAGATAATCTGCAGCCCAGCTAGTAGTGCTGATCCTTTTGGTATCCTTGCTCCCTTTAGTGCAATTCCCTGATCCTATGTACTATGACCACCCTGGAAGGTTTCACTTTAGTGGTTAGTGAGCATAAAACACACTGGCTTCCAGTTTCTGCTCAGTAATCTAGGGTTAATCAAAGGCATATACATCTCAGAGAACAACATAATACATAGGGCGATGTAAACATAGACACTTCATGTATATGGTAGAGCAAAGTTAAGCACAATCAGTTTTGCACACTAGGTAGTGTGACAAAAAGCTCAAAATAACCATAGAGCCCAGTTTAACATCACCTAATACCAGCTGTAGTCCCTGAGTACATATCACATTCCAGGCTCCGTACCCATAGTGATTTGTAGCAAAGCTGCGTGTCAGGAAAACCCCGACACGTGTTTCCCTTTGTTCTTCAGGGGGCTGTGGTGCTCATGTGCAAAGGTCAGAGCTATTTATAGTTACCCTCATGGTGTCTGCACCAATTATGGCGCATAGAGCGTCACAGCCTATCAATCAGCGGTGACCTGTGACACGGCCGCAGGCTGGCAACCCGGAAAGAGGAAATTCCTCTGTTGACGTCTGATTCCAGGTGCCGCCCACTCACGGCCGTGTCACGGTCACATGACCGTGGCTTCAGCTCATGCGCACTGGCACAATAGCAGAGAGGAGGATCAGGACAGACATGATTAACCCTCACCGCCTGTCTCAGATGCAGCTAGACTAATAAGCCCATCTGAGAGTGTCCCTACATCCTCTCCAAGGGCAGAACAAAAGCAAATCTCATTTTAGAGAATAAATAGCACGGATTAGCAGCAATAAATACATATATATATGCAATAAATATCAATCATGAATATGCTGTGATTAATCCAGCTGCTACATTGATGATGAGAGATGCATCCATAAGGGTGACATAGATAACCGAGACCAGTAGGAATAACTAGAATAAAGTAAAAAAGCACACAGATTAAAATGTCATCTAGACAAATGTGTAATGTAGCAAATTGTTTCTGTCTGTAGGTTTGGTGAAGAGTTTTGTGGTCAAATGGCCCTCCTTAATCTTCACCAATACGTCCAGAAATTGTATTTCAATTTCTGATTTAACCATTGTGAACTTGATATCACTATTAATGGTATTCATGAACTCAAAAAACCAGTCGAGCAGTTTCCGTGCCTTTCCATACAAAAAAAGATGTCATCTATGTATCGCCACCACCCCTGAACATGTAGGAAGTGGTTGGACACATAGATGACAGATTCTTCCAACACGGACATCACTACATTTGTGTACGCAGGGGCCATATTGGCCCCCATTGCGGTGCCTCTCTGTTGTTGAAAAAAATCATCTCCAAAGAGAAAATAAGTTCAGGACAAGTTCCAAAAGTTTTATAACAAAACTCTTTGATTCCTCAGAGTATGTAGTTTCACCCAATTTTTTACTTATACAAGATAAACCAAAGTCATGTGGAATAGATGTGTATAATGAAACAACATCAAAAGATACTAAACAATTGACTTCCTCAATGTTGATATTTCTGATTTTGTTGAAGAAATCAGTGGTTTCCTTTACAAAATAATTTGTTCTACAAGCTAGGGGATTCAAGATTCTGTCTAAAAAGATACCAATATGGCTAAAGATTGAAAGAGAGCCAGAAACAATTGGTCTACCAGGAGGATCCATTAGAGACTTGTGGATCTTTTGCAATACATATATACTAGGAGTTACCGGCAGATTGATAGTTAAAAATTCACAAAAGTCTCCATCAGTCACTCCTTTTTGCAATGCTTCATCTGTAATGTTTTTAATTATTTTCAAAATCACAAATTTAGGGTCAAAAGGCAATTTTTTGTACACACATGTATCATATACCTGTTTTTTTTTTTTTTACCTCCGCCAGATATTTATCTTTATCCATCATAACTATGTGTTTAAATGTGTTTAGTAGATCAAAACACAATCAAATAGTTAAACATAGTTAAACAAAAATTGTACAATTTTACAATAATACAAATAAATACTGATATCTAAAAGGATATCTAAGGGAAAGAAAGGGAAGACAAAAACAAGGGAAAGAAAATAAAATACATACAAACTATTTACAATGACATGGCAATTCAGAATCGCAGAGTGAATCAAATAAATATAACTATAAATAGAAGAAGGGGCAACCCAGAACAAAAGCAATGAACATAAAATACTATAAATGACTTTCTAAGTCTAATGACAATGAGGAAGCATACCTGTCATACCAGGCAGGCCTCTTCTCTACATATTTCCCCCTATCAGAACTTCTGAGGGCTAACAAATATTCGAACGTATTATGCACAGAAAGCTTATCCATCAGATCCTCTATACAAGGAGGGTCTATCATTTTCCAATGGGAAGCTATTATAGCTTTTGCTAATAATAAAATATGCAAAATTAAAGGTCTCTTAGGCCTAGGAATGTCCTTCAAACCCAGCAGAAGTAAAGCCAAATTCATATCTAAAGTTATGGTGGTATTTAAAACAAGATTAATTCAAGTTTGAACTCCATAATAACTATGGCGCCCCCTTTATATGCGTTTTTTATTACTATGGTTTCATCAGTTTCAGTTCATTTAATGCTTTTAATTCTACTTTAGACATATTGGGTTTAGAAAAATCTGGACAACTTTTTTCTTTTAGAGCTTGTACATCCTTATTCACGCCTGCTATAAAAGCTCTTATGTGTGGAGAACTGCTAGGGGGCATAAAATAACTCTTGTTAAAAGACCAAGTTTTTTTGATTCAAAGTCACAATGTTCAGTTATAGCTCTATCCTCCTTCTTAGTTAACCACTCTTTTAATTTTAAGCGTCTATTTAAGTGATTTAAATCGATGGAGAACTGGAACCAATCTACATGGGATCTGATACTAAAACGTAAGCCCTTGTTCAACAAATCAATTTGTATAGGGGTTAGTACCTTACTTGAAAGATTCACCACTAGATTGGTTCCCTGGTCTTCATGTTCACTTGTCTCTGGGGCTGCGCTTTCGTTTTTGATTTTTTTTGCCTTTTTTGTTTTCTATGTTGTCGCCTGCCCCCTCGCCTTTGTTTCCGGTTTTCGGATCTACAGGATCTGGGAAGCAAATTAGAGTTATTATCAAGCATATTTATGGTAGCATTAACAGGGACACAGTTACAACAATAACCTTTTTTCTTCCAACCATTATTCTTGTCTCTCGGCTAGTTATATACGTTGCCTAACTAGTAATCCTCCATATCCCTCCCCCATTGTTTACTTTTCGTCTCCTCCAGTTCATTACGCAATTTTAACACATGAGTGTCCACCAACTCTTTAAATGTTTTCCATTCCTCAGCGGACATCGTGCTCTTTAGTGTCAACTCCAAAATAGACAAAGCCTCTTATAGAGTCTTCAACTCACTCTGTAGGTATTCCATATTAAGCAGGATAATATCAAAAGCATATTTATTTTGTGTGCTGCCTGATTTTTCCTCGTTTTATATTGTGTTACAGCTGGACACTGTTTTTTCAGGATTTTTGTACACCAATTTGTTTATAAGGTTGTGCTTTTCTATCTTTCTGTTTTTGATTAGTTGTCTATAGAACACTGCACTATATGCAAGATCTTTAATTTTTTCAGTATTTTTTCCTTTTCTTTTTTTGCACTTTTCCAAATATGGAGGACGAGTCACATGAGCCAGTGGCTTTTTCCTACACAATGGATGATGAGGAACACATCATGAGTGCTGTTGGTGGTGAAGCAGCTTTTCTGAGTACTCCTTCTGTCTCAGAACAAAAAAAGAAATTTGAAAATGATTTAAAAAGGGAATTAACTCTGAAGTTACATTTGATCACTCTAAGTGAACATTATAAAATGAAGATAATTCCAAGGGGATTGAGATCAAATATTCGACCTAATCTTATGATCAACTCTAGAAACGTTTGTGCCAAGTTTTGTAGAATTTCAAATAAATATGCTTTTGATATTATCCTGCTTAATATTGAGTACCTACAGAGTGAGTTGAAGACTCTCCAAGAGACTTTGTCTCTTTTGGAGTTCACACTAAAGAGCACGATGCCCGCTGTGGAATGGAAAACATTTAAAGATTTGGTGGACACTCATGAGTTAAAATTGCGTAATGAACTGGAGGAGACGAAAAGTAAAAAATGGGGGAGGGATGTGGAGGATTACCAGTTAGGCGACATATATAACTGGCAGAGAGACAAGAATGATGGTTGGAAGAAAAAGGTTCCAACCATCCAAATGCCAGCCGCGGCGACCAATCAGCGAAGCGGGATTCAAAACACTCGCCAAGCCGTGTGCCGCTTTGCTGATTGGTCACCACACTCAGCGGCAACCAATCAGTGCTCTTGGCTTCACTGATTGGTCACCGTGGCTGGCAGCAACCAATCAGAGAACCGGCCTGAGGCTTGGCGGGGGATATGAATCTGTTAATTGGTCGCCATGCTCAGCGCTCAGTGAAGCGGGATTCAAAACTTGTGCCAAGCCACGCGCCACTTCGCTGATTGGTCGCCGTCAGCAGCGGCGACCAATCAGCAAAGCGGGATTCAAAACACGTGCCAAGACGCGCGCCGCTTCACTCATTCATCACCGCCAGTTGCGGCTACCCATCAGCAAAGCAGGATTCAAAACTCACGCCAAGCCGCACACTGCTTCGCTTATTGGTCATCGCCAGCCACGGCGACCAATCAGCGAAGCGAGATTCAAAACTCGCACCAAGCCACACACCGCTTAGCTGATTGGTTGCCGCCAAGGCAACTAATCAGCGAAGCGAGTTTTAAAACAAGCGCCAAGAGCGCTGATGAGATCAATCAGCAATATTGGCGCAGAATTTAACCCCCGCTCACAGCACGACGTAGTTCACTCATGTTTACAAGTTCTGTCAGTCATAGTGTGATGTCATTCAGTCACATTTACTTAAAACGTTCTATCAGTCACAGTGTCACCTACTTCAGTCACGTTTACTGAATACCTTCTGTCAGTTACAGTGAGAGTACAGTGAGTTCTGTCACTTCTTTTAGTTCCGGCAGTTACAGTGTGACATACTTTAGTCACGTTTACTGGACAAGTTCTGTTATCCACAGTGCCACATATTTCAGTCACATTTACTGAACACGTTCTGTCAGTCACAGCACGCTGAACAGATACTTCTTCACTGTACGCTATTACGATTTACGCTTCCTGTCTTCCAATGGGTTGTAAGCAAAAATACGCCAATGAGGATGACAGAAAAGCGACAATGTCGACAGCAAGAGACACTTCAACAAACTGCTGCCAGACAAACCCAGGATGCGAAATCTCACAGACAACGTTGGGAACATGAGATACCACAATACATTGCCGCCAGACAAGCCCAGGATGCGGAATCTCACAGACAACGTCGGGAACAGGAGACACCACAACAAACTGCCGCCAGACAAGCCCAGGATGCCGAATCTCACAGACAATGCTGGCTAAATCACTCTCCACAATCCAGAGCAAACAAATAACTACATCATTGCCAAATTCATAAAAAATGAATGCTCTACCAACTAAGGCAAGCCCAGCAGAATATTCAACAACTTGCACGTTACGTAACAGACAATGAAACTACAATTATTGAACACTATTGTGGGAATATGAGTGCAGTTTGCTCTAAAAGCAATTCTCTGAATTTCATTGATGAAAAACCATCTGACAATCAGTTCACTCAATGCTGCCAAAAAGGAAAAATTATGCTACCGAGACCTCACTACTCAGATCTCTTTGAGCAATTGATGAAAGGAACACATCAACACAGTCGAAATTTTATGGAAAATATCAGAAGCATCAACAGTTCTCATGCGTTTGCTTCATTTGGTGCCAACATTGCACGCCCCCTGGATTCGGACCCTATTGTTTTAAAATTCACGGCCAGATCTACCACCACACTGGACCACTTTACCCAGAGATAGGACAACCACCAAAATTTGCATAATTATACATCCTTGATACAAATGAGGCTACAGAACAAAGGATGAACCTGAAAGAAAACGAAAAGTGTAATGCTGAACGCATGAACCAAATTGGCGTACATTTACAACAGATCAGCCCATTTGCTGCCGCATATTACATGCTAAAAGATGTTGAAGCTGAGGAAGAACAAAGGGCTATACAAAACAGGACTGAAATGCCTTCCATTGTCATGGCCATTAAACAAGAACGTAAACAAGATCCCCGACTTTACAATAAACCATGTGTAAGTGAGGTTGGGGTTGTTTTTCAAAACGATGATGGAGAGCCTCCTTTTCAAAGGGATATATTAGTCCATCTTAAGCCAGACGAAAACAATCCTTTGCTTCCTAAGACACAACGAATTAGCATTTTGCATAGCAACCTTGATGATCTTCTGTATCCGCTATTCTTTCCAAGAGGTGATCAAGGGTGGCATGATACCAGTAAGGCACTTTAAGAAGAATTACACAACTGAGTACTATAGTTTTCTCATGTCTGTCCAAAATTACTTCAATCCTATTTTAAACGGTCGGAAACTGACACAACAGTACTTAGTCGATGCATACGTTAAAATTGAAGCTAATAGCCTAAATATCATACGAATGAACCAAAAACAACTTAAAGTTGAAGACTACTGCGTTCTTCAAGAACATTTGCAAAAACAATCCATTCAAAAGGGAATTCCAATTGGAAAAACAGTCATTCTGCCGTCGTAGTTTGAAGGTATTCCCCGCAACATGCAACAGCGTTATCAAGATGCAATGGCAATAATAACAAAGTATGGAAGACCAGACATTTTTGTGACAATGACCTGTAATCCTAAATGGCCGGAAATTACCAAAAATCTAGAACCCTGGCAGCAAGTTGAACACAGGCCAGACTTAGTTGCACGAGTATTTCGACTGAAACTCACCAGTCTTTTGAAAGATATCAAAAATGGGCTTTTTGGAACAGTTGTAGCAATGGTACATGTCATTGAGTTTCAGAAACGAGGTCTCCCACATGCGCATATACTTATTATCTTAGATACAGATTCTAAGTTTTGCACAGAGGAAGAAATCGACAACATAGTGTGGGCTGAAATTCCTAACCAAGAAAAGTATCCTGAACAGTATAATATTGTAATCTCTCATATGGTTCATACAGGGGCGGACCCAGACTGTAGTGGGCCCTGGTGCAAGAAATTTTTCGGGGGCCCCCCCTGGAATTCAGTGTCAGAATAGTGCCGCGGGTGTGCAGCGCAGCTGACACCCGACAGCACCCCCGCCCCCCCCCCCTGGAACTCAGTGCCAGAATAGTGCCGCGGGTGTGCAGCACAGCCAGTGGCGTAGCAACTGTTTGTGTCGCCCGGGGCGGTCGAAAAATTTGCCACCCCTTTGGTTGTTGATAATCTGGAAGTATACATCGTATACACTGTCTGCCCCTATACACAAGAATATAACTACTATACTAAAACACAAAGAGAAGGGGTGCAATTGCCACCTCTGCACAACCCCAGTGTATGGCAACAAGCAGGACTCAAGGAGGGCCCGGGGCCAGAGCAATTTTCGCCGCCGTGCTGTGGAGTTCATAATGTAATATAAATGCAAAAAAACTTTATTCTTAATATGATGTCACAATACCAGGATCTGAGGATCTTCTATTTCGAGGTCAGGGGCTCTCTGATGCCATGTTGCTGTCTGCCTCGCTGTCGTCCTCTTTTGACACTGCAGTGCGGTGGACAAGAGAGCATTAACTGGTTAATAACAAGAGGTATGGAGTGTGTACTAACTGAGCCATAAATCCTCCCCATACCAGTAGGATTACTATATGGATTTTAGTATTAGGGTACGGACACACTGGCATGAAACTCTGATAAGTGCAATGTGTGATTTTCTCGCATTGCAATCAATCTCTGAGAGCACATTGGTGAGTGTCGGACGCTTTTTTCTCATCCAGATTCAGGGTGAGAAAAAAGTTGCAACATGCTGCGACAGTATGTGATTCCCACGTGAGACTCTCCAATGCAAGTCTACGGGTCCGGCAAAATCACGGACTGCACACAAACCATCCGAGAGGCACCTGTTTTTTTCATGGATACATTCTCATTCTGTAGCTAAGACAACTGTAAAATGTTCCTGTAAATGATTATACAGTAATAGCTGCTGAGGAAAGAACAGATTGATTGCACACGGATGTGATCTGAGAATCTGAGAAAAATGTTGGCCACTCGCACAGCAGTTGCCAAACGGATTAAAAAACGTATGTCACTCATCCGACTCTCCTGGATGGGAAACAGACCGATTTTAAGGCGGCGGGAGACAGCGTACCACCAAGTCCCCGCTCCGTGCTGTGCACAGACAGTGTACGGTACACTGTCTGTGCACAGCACAAAGATGAAGACATGGTGGTACACTGTGCGCAGCACGGATCTGGGGTCATGGTGGTACACTGTGCACAGCACGGAGCTGGGGACATGGTGGTACATGGTCTGTGCACAGCACGGAGCTGAGGACATCCCAGAAGAGGCACAATAACCACAGACAGGCGGCGGGAGAACATTGAGCCCGCCCAGGAGAACTACAACTCCCAACACCCAATACACTGCCCAGAAATCATACAATAACGCCCGAACAGGCAGGAGAACTACAATTCCCAGCATGCCACACCCTGCCAAAACAGGAAGGTGGAGGCTGCCGCATGGAGGCAGAGACACCTGGTACAGCCGCCAATATCACCACACACTGCCCCACTCCTCCTGCACCCCCGTCCTCCTCTCCTCTGTCCCTCCTGCTGCCCCCCTGTCCTCTTCTCCTGTCCCCCTGTTCCTGTCCTTCTGCCCCCCTGTCCTCTTCTCCTCTGTATACTGTATATAGCATATGGCCCATATCCCAATTGCTATATACAGCATTCATCTCCATGGAGCCACTTAGTGTACCTGTTAGGGACAGGGAGTCAGAACTCTCACTGGTTAAATTCAATGAATATCAGCCTCCCTCCAGGATCCAGAACGGCCGGAAGTGAAGTGCGGGCCGCACTGTGCGGCTGTGTGGGAAGTGACGTCACCGCACAGGTCCTATCATGAAGTGATCACAGCACTCTGACAGGTCATGCAGTGGCGCGGCTGCGCCTCCGCTTCTCCCAAGGAGGGAGAGGAACTGCTGCTGCAGCACGCAGCCCCCACACAAGTGCCACCTGGGGCGGACCGAACACGCTACGAGACTGACTGCACAGCTGACACCCGACAGCACCACGGGACTCAATGACAGAATAGTGCCACGGGTGTGCAGCGCAGCTGACACCCGACAGCACCACGGGACTCAATGACAGAATAGTGCTGCGGGTGTGCAGCACAGCTGACACCCGACAGCACCACAGGACTCAATGACAGAACAGTGCCGCGGGTGTGCAGCGCTGCTGACACCCAACAGCACCACCCCCACACTACTGCCGCTACCTACCACCCTTCTGTCTGTCTGACAGGGGAACGGACCTGCCGCTGGAGCCTCAGGGGCCCCCTAGCTGGTCGAGGCCCTGGTGCAGCTGCACGAGCTGCACCTCGGTAGTTCCGCCCCTTGGTTCATAGCCCATGCGGTGAAGCAAATCCAAAAAGTCCATGCATGGAAAATGGAAAGTGTATGTCGAGCCCACTAGGACGGGGTACTCGGTACCGGACCGGGTTTACTGCTGGGGGATGTCACAGACGTCCTGGTCCGGACCGTGTCCCGGGCCCTGGCTAGTAAAAGGATATTTACAAGGGATTAAAGTTTGTCGTGACGCCACCCATGGTTTGTGGTCAGTAATGGGACCACCGCTGCTGCAGAACCTCCGGGGATGATGTTAAAGCAGCTGTAGATGGAATAGTTCTCCGCGGGTAGAACTGGGTTCCCCGGGGCAGTGATGTTAAGGTGTAGGCTTGTGATAGGTGCAGTTCACTTACTGTCCGGCTGCTGCAGCCTTCTTCCAGCCGTGTGTGTGGAGCTGACAGGCTGTGGCTCTCCAGGTGGGATCTCTCTGCAGTCCTGCTGGAGGGAATCATGCACAGGTAATCGAGAAACATGCAAGGGAGTCAGAAGCAGGGTTCACCGTGTTTACTTTTCAGTTCCTTCAGTACAACAGTTCAGTTACAGTTCTTACACGGATTCAGACTTTCCCCTCCGGGTTCCTCTAAACTCCCTGCAGCCCGGTTGTTCCTCTCTGTGACCCCTCACTCTTTCTCTTGTCCTTTCCAGGCTTTATTCTCTCTGCTTGATGTGTGTGTCTCCAGACAGTTTAGCGGTAGCTCGGACACTGTGGGTCCTCTTGGTCGCCACTGAGCTGCCTGTCCTTTGGGTAGGAACTCCAACCTGGAGTTAGAGCTCCCCGTCGGTTAATCTGGGGAAACCGGGAAAATCGTCGGTCCCCTTCAGAGCCGACACTCTGCTTCTAGCCTAGCCTCCAATAGTCCTTTCCTTCCAAGGCTCTATCAGGCTCCCTTCTAACCGTGTGACTCAGGTTCCATACAGAAGGCTACTCCGCCAGCAGTCGGTCATTTCAGCTGGGTTCCTAGGACCCAGTACTGCTGGTCCTCTCTTTCCTCACACTCCTGGGGTGCTGGCTCTGGATGGGCTTTCTCTCCATGGCTACACTGGCACTTCGGATTCTGCGCTCCATTCACCCCACTCCTCCAGGATGTGTGCCTCTATTCTTTTCTACTCAGCCTACCTCAGCCTACTGACTCCTTCCTCCTCCCCTTCTCTATATCTACCATCTATCACCTGACCTGCTTGCTGTCCCACCCACTGTTCTCTAAACCCACCACCCCTTGCCCGCCTAGAGTCCCGGGCTCCGGGTTGGGTGCTGTCCTCTAGTGGTGTGTAGGATGTCTGTGAGGGTGTTGTGGTGCAACTGTCTTCCTATCTTACCTGGCTGCAGTTCCCTATGTGGCCTCCTGATCTCAGGGGCACCACATGTACAAAAGGTTTTCCAAAGGATTTAAAACATCACACTGTTAAAGACTTGGATGGCTACCCATCATACCGGCGACAACACATTGATAACATTGTTCACAAAAAAATATATAAATAACTCATGGATAGTCCCATACAACCCGTACTTATCAAAACACTATAACTTTCACATCATAGTAGAAATCTGTGCTTCAATAAAAAGTGTAAAATAACTTTTCAAGTACATCTACAAGGGGCATGACAAAGCTAAAGTCAAAATACAACAGAAAACAGTCAGTCACGATGAATCATCAACTTTTGTTGACTCAAGATATGTCAGTGCTCCAGAAGCTGATTGGAGGATATTTGCATTTCCAATGCATTTTCAGTCCCGTGCCATTATACGTTTAACTATTCATTTACCGAATCAACAGCAGCTTTATTTCTTTTAAGATGCTCAAGTCGAAGATGTGTCAAAAAATTTAAATACCACGTCAACATTAATGGAATGGTTTTTGCTTGACCAACGGGACGAAAACCCAAGGCAGTATTTGTATCGAGAGATTCCAGAGAATTACGTTGGGAATAAAACTTGGAATTCAAGACAACGAGGACTTAGCAGAATAATTGGACGCATGTATACTGTTAGTGTCAAGGATCAAGAAAGATATTGCCTTCGGCTGTTATTACTGCATGTCAAAGGAGCTACAAGTTATGATAATTTCAAAACAGTTAATAGAGTATTGAGCGATACATTTAAAGCTGCATCTTTAGCTTTAGGACTTCTATTGGATGATACTGTGTGGAGACTTACTTTAGAAGACACAGTTACCTTACATATGCCTAAGCATCTTTGCGAATTGTTTGCCTACATCTGCGTATTTGGACCGCCTAAAACTCCCGCTGAACTTTTGACAACTTTCAAAGAACATCTAATTGAGGATTACTGCCTATGTCTTCACAACAAAAGTGGAAATTGTCAACATTTCCAATCTTATGCCATGCAAGATGTCCAAAATGTATTACTACTGCCTGGAAAAACATTTTCAGACTTTAATTTGCCACAAAAAAAAAAACTGCATCTGAGCCAAGACTCAATGTGAACAGATCTATAAGACTGCTCACACCACCATATATCTATGCCACAGAAAAACTGTAAAACAAACGTATGGATGTACACTGTTGTAAGAAAAATAATAATAAGCAAGTGCAAGTGAAAAAATACTAAAAACAGGGTACTTAGTTTATACGTTTTACAAAAAACGTACATAAGCTGTTCGCCACTTACAAGGCGCCCCTGTATCAGAACGGTCCTATCTAAATAATTTAAAACCTGATCTTTGTATAAGTATACCTATAACTCTAGATGCAGGGTGAAGACAGGACCAGGTCTGACATGGACACATTGTGAGCAAAAGGCTTATGAGCCTGACTCAGAAAGAGAGGGGTGGGGCACTCTCAATCTTGCTAACACAGGAATAAACATGAAAAAACTGCATCTGAGCCAAGATTCAATGTGAACAGATCTATAAGACTGCTCACACCACCATATACAGTATCTATGCCACAGAAAAACTGTAAAACAAAAGTATGGATGTACACTGCTGTAAGAAAAATAATAATAAGCAAGTGCAAGTGAAAAAATACTAAAAACAGGGTACTTAGTTTATACGTTTTACAAAAAACGTACGTAAGCCGTTTGCCACTTACAAGGCGCCCCTGTATCAGAACGGTCCTATCTAAATAATTTAAAACCTGATCTTTGTATAAGTATACCTCTAGATGCCAATCATTGTTTCCCTCGCCTGCAGCATAACACAGAGCGAGGGGTGTGGTTCTGGCTGCATTGCCCCGCCTCCTGCGGTGATGTCACTGCTTATACCCGCCCTGCTCCATGGTTAACATGTAGCAGGGCGGGGAAAGGCGGTGATGTCAGAGCAGGAAGCCGGCCGCCCCACCTCCTGCAGTGACATCACCGCTTATACCTGCCCTGCACCATGGAGCATGGCGGGTATAAGCGGTGACATCACTGCAGGAGGCGGGGCAATGCGGCCAGAACCGCACCCCTCGCTCTGTGTTATGCTGCAGGCGAGGGAGACAATGATTGGCATCAGGGAGGCAGCGGTGGGCAGATTAAACATGCAGGGGCGTGAAAATGCCCTTTAGCTCCAGCCACAAGCCACCTCCTATTTGGCTCCCCAATGTAAGTTTTCAAAGTGTATTATCTCGGGGTACAGAGGGGGTCAAGGGCTGGGAGACCCCATGCCTGGATGCAGCAGACATGCTGCATTCAGTGCTGTAATTAGATCACCATGTGTAGTTGGTGACAGGTCCTCTTTAACAGGGCTGGGTTTGGGTTAACAGCTAAAGAGATGGGCGGGACGGCTGTTCAGCACATCTCCATCTCAAGGTGTTGTCTATACACATAGATAGATAACTAGAAAAAAATGATCTGCAGCATTCAGCTACTACCAATGATGCACACATGCTAACAAGTTGTATATATTTGAGGAAAAAATTTAAAAACTTACGTTTTTTTCAAAAAACTCAAAATTCTTATTTTTTTAATTTTGGGGGTTCTTGGTACATACATTGGCCAATGTCTGTTTGCTCATCAACTGCGACAAGGTGACCCAGGTCTGATGAGTCCTAACGTTGACATCCCTGTCCTCCTTTTCCTCCCTGTCCCATTCTCAAGTAGGTAGACACTATCTCAACCTCAGACCACCTGTGGGTGATGAGGGTGCAAATTGCAGACATGGAGCCAGAAACTCCATACGTTATACACAAAACAGAAAAAACTGCACAGCACTCCCAGACACAATGTGAACTGGTGCCAGCAAGGACACTGGGTCAAACAACTAGAAAAAAATTCTCTGCAGCATTCAGCTACTACCAATGATGAACACATGCTAACAAGCTGTGTATATTTGAGGAAAAAATTTAAAAACTTACGTTTTTTAAAAAAAACCCTCAAAATTCTTATTTTTTTTAATTTTTTTAGTTTTTGGGGGTTCTTGGTACATACATTGGCCAATGTCTGTTTGCTCATCATCTATCTCAATCTCAATAACGTATGGAGTTTCTGGCTCCATGTCTGCAAATTAATTTAGTTTCCGCATCCAGTACCCAGGAATGGAGATCGGGAGACATTGGAAAACAGGAAATTTTTGGGAGAAGCATCATGTTGAACGCTTGCACTCTGGCTATCCACGAAAGACAATGAATAGAGTGGGACACTATATCTTTAGCTAAGGTTTCCATTAATATCTCAAGGTTCTGTCGAAGTAAGATTTTTGAGGGGCATTGCAAGATGCCTAGGTAGGGGACCCCATCTGGCAAGAATCTAAACGGGAATTCTACTTTAAAGGAAGCTATTTGACACGAGGAGATTTTAATTGGAAGAATAACCGACTTAGGGCCCTTTCACATCAGCGTTTTTTGAAATTTGCGGCAGATGCGGTGAAAAAAACCACATCTGCCGCAATTACCGCATACCGGCTGCACTTGCGGCGCGGTTGCGGTAAACGCCGTGCAAAGTATAGGCGTACTTGCGGCAGGTGCGGCAAGTGCGGTTTCGCACTTGCGGCAGGTGCGGCCGCGAAAAAAAACGCGGCTGACCGCGGTTTTTTTCGCGGCCGCACCTGCCGCAAGTGCAAAACCGCACTGGCCGCACCTGCCGCAAGTACGCCTATACTTTGCATGGCGTTTACCGCAACCACGCCGCAAGTGCAGCCGGTATGCGGTAATTGCGGCAGATGCGGTTTTTTCACCGCATCTGCCGCAAATTTCAAAAAACGTTGATGTGAAAGGGCCCTTAGAGGGGTTTAACTTATAGTAGGAGATTTGCGAGTAATTATGTAGACTTTCAACTATTGCCGGGAGGGAAGTGGAAATGTCTGTGCAAGAGATGATGATGCTATCAGCGTAAAGACCTATAGTATGTAGGGAAGTGCCTACCTCTATCCCCTTAATCAGAGGGCTACTGCGAAGTGAGGCAGCCAACGGTTCGATCGCCAGGGCGAAAATCACCGGCAAAAGCGGGCAGCCTTTGCGAGTACCATTAGATATCTGGAAGGCAGGTGAGAGAAAAGTCGAGGCCAGAACCCTAGCATTGGGGTTAGTATATAATGAAAGAATTGCTCAAAGGAAAGGGCCTGTTAAGCCAAATTTCCATAAGACTGCTTCAAGGTAGCCCCAGTGCACCCTTTTAAACGCTTTTTCTGCATCCTATGACAGGAATACACTGGGTACCTCTGCCGCCTCAGCCAGCTCCACGAGATTGATCATGCATCTAGAGCCGTCTAGAGCCTGCCTTCCTGGCACAAACCCCACCTGATCAGGGTCCACCAGATCTTGCACTATCTCCAATAATCTATTGGCCAAGAGTTTAGAATATAACTTGAGATCACAATTCAACAAGGATATTGGCCGATAATTACCGGGGCCGTCCAGGGTTTTCCTGGTTTAGGGATTCTCACTATTGACTCACCGTGGCCGGGACTCCGAGGAACAGGCGTTTCTTCTTCCTCCTTGTCACGGGAACCGCGCCTGCCGGTAGTGGGGCCCGGTGGCCCAGATTCAAAAAGACGTCATTGGTTGAACAGATTAAGGGGTTAATTGTTTCGTGACGCCACCTATGAGTGTTCCGGTGATATCCACCGGCGCTGCTTGGGCCTCCAGGGGATGGAATGCAGCAAGATGGAACGCTTCCCACAGGCTGAGCGGTAGTCCCCGGAGCCAGGAGCTGCACAAGATGTTGTGAGGCAGCTGCGGTTACCTTAGTATGCGGAGATAGACAGTTCTTAAGAAGGCACGGACACTGATAGTCTCTGTACGGGCACGGGATGGTCTTGAACCCGCATGTAGATGCTCGTAGACCGGTTGTTAAGGCACCGGGGTAATGGCGCCCAACCGGGGTGACGGCCAGGGGGCTGCACGGGACTGTGCAGGCCCCCTCTCCTAGGTTGCAGAGCTTGCTCTTTCTCTCTCTGCAGCAGACTCTTGGTCTTCTGTTTGCAGACTAACTTCTCCTACACACTACCTCTACACTCCGCCCACCAGGACCTTATTGGCCCTCTATTCTGATGTGCATGTAGGGTATGGAGCTCTGAGTTTTAACTGTGCTATTGCCTAGTCAGAGAATATTGCTGCTGCTGTCTTGGCTGCAATACCCTCCTGTGACGCACTCGTTGCGGGGCGCCACACTCCCCCTTGGTGAAATACGCTTGTCCCCAAGTGTCGCGCTACCCAAGATTACAGAGATATTTTTAACTTTTCATAACAGGCAATAAAAGAAAACACTTTTATTAATAACAGGTATACTTATAGACTGGTATGCAACAGGTTAACCTTTTGCGGACCCGGCGGGCGGTCGGCTGTCCTTAGTATGAGTCCAGGGCTTTTGCCACCAGGTTACGCTATCAGCGGTTAAACAGGGAAAAGTCTTTGACAAAGTTCAAGCAGCAAGTCACTTATGGAGGGCACTATTTCGCACCCGTATAGCGAACCACCCGTCTGAGCAATAATGTCGCTCGTATGTAATTATGTCCCCTCTATACAAGTCGCGGTCAGGATGTCCCCTCGGTAAGTGCGGTTCTACATCGCGCCTTCCTATAAACACCTCCTCATACACACCCTCCTCCCTGGCGAAACCCCACCTGGTAGATAGGTTGAACAAGGTCACTCTACCTTCCTTGCGAAGTTCCTCAGGTAACGGCGGTTGGTGACGAGCCGCGGCACGGGCCTCCATGTTGGCACGTACACGAGCCCGCCACTCCTCCCTGCGGAGGCGACGTACATCCTCGTCTGTGCGTTACGGGGTGTGGATATAGTCACTGCGACGTGAAGGCTGTTGGACGGCTTGAGCGGCGGGAAGTCTGGATGGGCACCCGCGCAAACGGCATCGGAGAAGGCATTGCGGCTGCACCCGACTAACATACCCGAGCAGGCGGCTCGGGCGAAGGTTCCTCTGTATCTCCCCAGGCAAAACCGGTGTAGAGGTCCTCAGCAGTGCTGTGGGTCTCGTCGTCGTCATTATCCTCCTCTCCCTCGAAGATTACATCGGGCTGCTCAGCGGGTGGAGATGTTGGACTGGATCTCTCCGGGTAGTTGGATGGCTGTGCTGCAGAATTCTCCTCGGGGTCGTCCTGCAGGGCTTCCAGGCTGCCTGCTTATTCAATGGTGACTTCAGGCAGTGGTATTTCTATCCCGGGGACCAGGTAGGCCTCTGAAGTTGCAGAGGAGGCCTCCGGTACAGGGGAGAAACAAGTAGCAGTCTCTAGAGTGATGGAGAGACCGGCGGTGGGTTCCTTTGCGGGAACCAGGTAAGTATCGGCTTCTTCTGTGGAGCAAGCTGTAAGCTCCGGCTCTGGAACTGGTTTGGCTGTGGTCTTGGACCCTGGATCGGGGTATATAGCGGTTTCCATTAGGACGACACAGTCTATAGGCTCTAGCGATGAAGCAGGACAGGTGGTAGGCGCCGGTGAGGCGGCGAAACAGGAGCTGTTGTCCGGTTCTGGAGTGAATACGCCGACTCAGCTCTGCTGGACAGCCCGATGAAGACGGCTGCCCAGACCCGCGCTCCAGCTGCGGATGGTCCATTCTACTGTCTCCATAAGCCTCACCCGGAGGTCTTGCAATGCCTCTTGCCAAAAGTCAGGGTTGCCGTCGATTGTGAGGACGGGACCCGGACCTGGATGGCCGATGGCTGCTCTGGCCTCCGCCTCGACCTCCTGCATTAGATCGTGGAGTCTCATGTTGGTCATTTTCTTGGAGGAACCACACCCGTCCTAACCGGTAATCGTTCTGTTCAAGAGCTGGTGGAAGAAGACTCTGACACTCCCACTTTCTGGGAGCGTTTTTGTAGTCCAAGTGTGGGAAAAAGTCTTTGGCCCGCCCCATGGTTGTTTCCAGCAATCAGGGCGGACAATGATTTTGGCGCCTCTGCCTTGGCCCTCCCACGAAGAGGGACGGAGGCTCACTCCTGGGCCTGCACATGGTGGTTCACATGGTGGGGATCGCCATCTTGGACGCCATCTTGGCCCAACGGTGAAAAGGCGGGAAAAGTTATTTTTGGGACTAACAAAGTCCTTTTTGATGAAATAAAGTTCTTTTAAGCACATTATACCCATTAAGGAACGGGCCTGCTCGTATCCTGTTCGTGACGCCAAACTCTGACTCACCATGGCCGGGACTCCGAGGAAGAGGCGTTTCTTCTTCCTCCTTGTCACGGGAACTGCGCCTGCCGGTAGTGGGGCCCGGTGGTCCAGATTCAAAAAGACGTCATTGGTTGAACAGATTAAGGGGTTAATTGTTTCATGACGCCACCTATGAGTGTTCCGGTGATATCCACCGGCGCTGCTTGGGCCTCCGGGGGATGGAATGCAGCAAGATGGAACTGTCCCCACAGGCTGAGCGGTAGTCCCCAGAGCCAGGAGCTGCACAAGATGTTGTGAGGCAGCTGCGGTTACCTTAGTATGCTGAGATAGATAGTTCTTAAGAAGGCACGGACACTGATAGTCTCTGTAACGGGTACTTTACTGTAACCAGCAGGTGATACATGGCATACAGTTCTTGGGTAACGGACCGGGAGGACTTAGCAATGACCAGTGTTTCTCAGAGCTCCGCGGTGTTCCTCCATTCTAACTAAGCTGTGTTGCCGAGGTCGCCATGGAATGCCAGGTCGGGTACAAGGAGGCTGCTTCAATTGCCCTACCGGGGAATTCTGGCCGGATTTGTGGGGAGCCCTGGGTCCTTTTGGTGGGTACTCCGCTGGCTAGATGATTCTGTGTGTGCGGCGGTGGTGGGGTGCTCCTGTAAAGTGGTCCCTCCACTCCTGGTTCGCATAGCAGTGCTGAACAACTACTAGCTTCGGTACCAGTAGACCGGTGGTAGATGGGCACGGGATGGTCTTTAACCCGCATGTAGATGCCCGTAGACCGGTTGTTAAGGCACCGGGGTAATGGCGCCCAACCGGGGTGACGGCCAGGGGGCTGCACGGGACTGTGCAGGCCCCGTCTCCTAGGTTGCAGAGCTTGTTCTTTCTCTCTCTGCAGCAGACTCTTGGTCTTCTGTTTGCAGACTAACTTCTCCTACACACTACCTCTACACTCCGCCCACCTGGACCTTATTGGCCCTCTATTCTGATGTGCATGTAGGGTATGGAGCTCTGAGTTTTAACTGTGTCATTGCCTAGTCAGGGAATATTGCTGCTGCTGTCTTGGCTGCAATACCTTCCTATGACCCTACTGCGGGTCGCCACACTATCATGGCTTCTAAATTTAAATCAGGGATCAAACTGTTTTTTTGCCAACTGTTAAAAGTTCTAACAAGGAACGGGGCCAGAAGTTGTGGGAATTCTCTGAAGTATTCATTTGGCAGCCCATCTGGGCCTGGTGCGGAATGACGTTTAGTGGAATGGATGATTTTTATTACTTCTTGAATTGTGAACGGGGAGGTAAGCTTCAGAATCTGGTCCGGTGGCACCTGCGGGAGGCTTAAGTCCTCTAAAAAGGCATTTATAACCCTCTGGGGAGGGCTGAGGGGTATTGGGGTCATCTTTTAAGTTATACAACTCATAGTACTGGGCAAAGATAGCTGAGATTTCCACAGGGTTCCTTACCACTTTCCCCCGAAGAGTCAGCCATTTTTTCAATTATACTTTTCGCTGCCCTTTTTCTTATTCTATTCACCAAAATCACTTCAGCCCATTCCCCTGATTCATAGCATGCAGTTTTGAGATGTCTAAGTTGTTTTTCATGTTGCCCCAACATAAAGGATCTTAGCTGAGTCCTGACTTCAAAAATTAAGTTAGAGAACTGGAAGATGGGTTCAATTTAGTTTCTAATTCTTAAGCCCGTAGACATTGGATTAGGTCCGATCTCACTTTATCTCTCTCTTTTTTGATCTGAGAAGCCTTTTGAAGAAAGACCCCCCGAACAAACGCCTTATGTGCCTCCCACAGAGTGCCATCTTCTACAGCTCCGTTATCATAGATGTAGAAAAATTACTCTAGACCTCGTTTGATCTCCTTGACTGTTGTTCTCTTGGCTATCAAGCTTACATTCAATTTCCATCTATGCAGGGGGGGTAGATAGCGCCCCAAGTCTATTTCCAGGGATACCGGGGTGTGATCGGACCAGGTGATAAGGCCGACCATCGCACAGACACATGTCGAAAGGGAGCTATCATCAACCAAAAAGTAGTCTATTTTCGTGTAGGACCTGTGCGAATGAGAAGGTAAAGTCCCTCTCAGCCGCATGAAGATAGCACCACACATCGTGCAGGCACACCTCCTTACACACTGATCCAAGCTCACGACCCCGTGAGAGCCCCCTCCAGAGCAATCCATGTTTCTATTAGGAACTATGTTAAAATCCCCGCAAATACATTTCACCCCCCTAGCTTCCTCAGCAACCTTGTCGAAAAAGGACCTCAAAAAGTGGACTTGGGCTTCATTTGGGGCATGCACATTTGCAATAATGACTGGAGGACCCGCAAGCGAACATTTCACTAAAATATAACAGCCCGCTGGGTCTGTAGTAACCTCAAACAGCTGGAAAGCAATCAAGTTTTTAATAAAAACACATACCCCTGCCTTTGTTTTGATGTTATTAGCAAAAAAACAAATGGTGTAGCTATGGTGTTTCAATCTAACATTATCCTTGCTGAGTAGGTGCATTTACTGCAGGTAGAGGACATCGGCCTTACAGGCCAAAGCCTCTCTCCACAGGAAAGATCTTTTTGCCGGAGAGTTCATTCCTCTAACATTAAAGGAAACTATTTTCACACTCATTGTAATGCACAGAAATGCTATCTAGCCAGATTGACTGAACTCTGGTGGCAGGGGGAGGTACATACACAATAAGGAAAGGACATAGACATAAATTTTAAACATACAAACAGTGAACAAACAGCAATATGTATGTAAACCAACAATTAGGTGAATGCCTACAAATGGGGGACTACTCATCCACCTGTAACCCTGGTAAAGAGGGGGCAGTCCGGTCAGTAAGATGACAAGTCCCGGACGTTTAGGCGTTAGCCCCCAAACGATCCAGAATATCCAGACAATCAAAAGGGGAGAGGTTAGTAAACAAAAGTCATAGAGGCTCGCAGACGACCCGAACTAAGTAAACGCTATTTCAGCCGACCTTTTCCCTGTCCTGCACAACTGAGCGGGTAGGAGTATTAGTGCCAGATCCTGAGCGTGGTGGCATCGCATTTGCTCTTGGGGTAAAGTTTAATTCCTGCAGGGCCTTACCTAGGTGAGTGGGGGAGCAGAGCACCTGAGTGCAGCCTTTATACCGGAATTTGATGTGCACCGGCGAACCCCAGCTATACATGAGGCCCCTGTCCCGCAAAATTTTACAAAACGGAGCGAGTTCACATCTTCTGGCTAGAGTCCCTACCGAAAGATCCTGAAAAACAGACACATCTGAGAATGGAGCCGCAATAGAGGGGTTTCATCTCATAGCCTGTAGGACAGTCTCTGCTGTTTTCATCTTGCAAAAACTGATCGAAATGTCCCTTGGGAGCATCTTGTTTAAATGCGGAGGTTTAGGGATCCTGAAGACTTTGTCAATGTTTAAGTCTCCCTGCGGTGTGCCTGGAAGGATAAGCTGCAGCAATGACATTACTGTGCCTTTTAAGTCCTCTGAATCCTGAGACTCAGGGATCCCTCTGATCCTAATGTTCCCCTTCCACAATTTGTCTTCTAGGTCACAGATCTTCAGCTACGCCAGCTTAATCTCCCCCTCCATTGACCCATAATCTGTGGCCAGCTCATTATGAGCTGAGGCGTACTCCGCCATTTTAGTTTCAATGTGGGCTGTTCTGTCACCCAGAGATGAAAGCTCCCAGCGGATTTTCCCCCAATATTTCCCTCATATCTTCTTGCAGGGATTGCCTCAGGGAGTGTAGCAGCCCCCTCAAGGACTGCTGTGTGAGCGGTGCATATTCATCTCCCTCCCTGTCAGCGCGCTCCTCCGGGCTGCGGGAGGTATGGGAGTGTGAGGCAGGGGACCCATGTGCCGGCGCCATCTTAGAGGGAGAAGGCTGGAGCTGCTCAATGGGGAAGAAATCAGTCACCTTCTTGGTGTCTCCCCGCTTTCTTGATGAGGCCCTCAGCATTCCTGGGAGTTGCTGCTTCTTACCGCCACCGGACCGGCTGTAATCTGGTAAATGCAGGCGCTGAAAACTTGCTTCTGGCCGGGTCAGTTGCGGGAGCTCAGGCAGATGCGACCAGCACCATGAGCTCCCAGGTCACGCCCCCTGGTTTATATATTTTGATAATCTGTTTAATAATTTCGTTCAGTTGTATTAAGTTCTATAAGCAATAACATTTTCCGTATATAGTCGCGTATAAGCCGAGTTTTTCAGCCCAAAAATTGGGCTGAAAAGTCCCCCCCTCGGCTTATACGCAATTCATATACAGCAGGCCGCCCGCCCGTCACCCCCATCAGTATACAGGCTCCCCCCCATCAGTATCCAGGGCCCCTCTCCTTGCTCCGCAAACCTGTAAAGTAAGATCATTATACTTATCACTGTCCTGTCGCCGCCGTCCCCGCCACAGCCATCGCGCTCCTCCATCTTCATCCGTCTTCTTCCGGCTTCCTCCGGCGGGTGCAGGCAATGACGTCATTGTCTGCGCGCCAGAGGAGGAAGCCGGAAGACGCTGGATGGCAGCGCCGGGGACGGCGGCGACAGGACAGTGATAAGTATAATGATCTTACTTTACAGGTTTGCGGAGCAAGGAGGGGGGCCTTGGATACTGATGGGGGGGGGCGCCTGTATACTGATGGGGGTGACGGGCGGGCGGCCTGCTGTATACCTCTGGGGCAGCTGTATACTACCACTGGGGCTGCTGTATACTACCACTGGGGCTGCTGTATACTACCACTGGGGCTGCTGTATATACCTCTGGGGCTGCTGTATACTACCACTGGGGCTGCTGTATACTACCTCTGGGGCTGCTGCTGTATATACCACTAGGGAGGCTGCTGTAACACTGCTGGGGCCTGTATATACCACTGGGGAGGCTGCTGTATACCACACTGCTGGGGACTGTATACTACCACTGGGGAGGCCTGTATACCACTGGGGGGGCCTGTATACCACACTGCTGGGGGCTGTATACCTGTGCTGGGGTCCATCCTCGGCTTATACACGAGTCAATAGGTTTTCCCAGATTTTGGGGGCAAAAGTAGGGGGGTCGGCTTATACACGGGTCGGCTTATACACGAGTATATACGGTAATTATAATGTATGTATTTTACCCGGAAAATCCTGTGTATTCATTGCCTTATTCTTAAATCTTCATTAGTAAACTACTGTACATACATATTCTAGAATACCCGATGTGTCAGAATCGGGCCACCATCTAGTATATATACAATAGCTATAACTTAGAACTTTTTTAACTATTATATACATATATATAATAGTTAGAAAGGTTTTATGTTATAATAATGTGCTCATCAGTTTGTTTTTTCGGACGCCACTGTGGGCAGAGTTTAGGATTTCATTGTGTTTGTGTTTAGTCATTCGTCATTTTTATAAGAAATTCACAAAATTTATTGCAAAGCACCCCTGCAGTGATTTTATGTACACCAGTTGTTTTGGCGCAAATCTTGTGCCTTTTTGTGAAATATATATGATTTTTTTCCCCTTAACAAATCCAGAAATTCATAATCTAAGGCCCCTGATTCGTCATTTGTGTTTTTAAGTCTCCAATTTTGACTTCTCGTTTTCGTTTTCACCAAGTTCTTTAGAATGACATCTGTGGTTAATGAGCAAAAAAGGGTTCATATTTTTGTCTTTAACTTATTTTTAGACTTTTAAGTGGCTGTCTTTTACATAAAGTAAAGGCAGTGAAGGAATGCATGGTATTAGGCTATGTTCACACTCTGCGTATTTGCAGAGTTGCCCTGCGTATTCCTGCATCTTCCTGCATTTACGCGGCACTTTTTTATGGGCGCTTAAATCCAGTGAAATGCAATTATGGAAGTCCAGCAAAACCTATTCATGGCGGTCATGTCTAATATTAGCGTGGCCCCATGAATTTTGGGCTAGGGCCAGCTGATAATACAGAGCTGGCCCTAACCCCATTATTACCCAGTGAGCCACTGCACCAGGGCCCTGGATGAGCCGGATACAGCGCCAGAAGATGGCGCTTCTATGAACACGCCATTTTCTGGGGCGGCTGTGGATTGCAAGTCCCAGCGGGGGGGGGGGGGGAGCCCAGAATGCTTGGGCTACCCTGCACATCGGATTCCAGCCCCCAGCCGCCTAGCTGTACCTGGCTGGACACAAAAATAGAGCGAAGCCCACGTCGTTTCTTTTAAACACACATTTTATGTGTTTGGGGTCTTATTTACCGTATATACTCGTGTATAAGCCGAGTTTTTCAGCCCAAGTCCCTCCTCGGCTTATACACGGGTCAATACGGTAACTCAGGCTGGAGGAGGCGGGGGGAGGCTGCTGTATGAGCGGCCCCGTCACGTGGGGCCGCTCATTATATATGCACTGCTTCCCCCTGTCAATCAGCGGCAGGGGGAAGCAGTGCATGTATGCCCCCAAATGCTGGCACTCGTCCCCCTCCGTTATAAGCCCCCCCCCGGCTGCTTAAGTTACCAATCCATCCCGGTATGCTCCGTCCTCGGCAGCATCCGGGGTCATGTGACCGGCCGGTCGCATGACGTCATCGCTACTGGCCGGGGACCCCGGATGCAGCAGAGGACGGGAGCGTGGAGGACCGGCGCTGACGACGCGGATCAGAAGACCAGGGATGGTAACTTAAGCAGCCGGGGGGGGATGCTTATAACGGAGGGGGACGAGTGCCAGCGTTTGGGGGCATATATAACTCACTGCTGGGGCCTGTATATACCTGTGGGGCTGCTGTATACCACTGGGGCTGCTATATACCTATGGGGCTGCTATATACCTCTGGGGCTGCTATATACCTCTGGGGCTGCTATATACCTCTGGGGCTGCTAGATACCTCTGGGGCTGCTGTATACACCACTGGGGCTGCTGTATACCTCTGGGGCTGCTGTATACCTCTGGGGCTGCTATATACCTGTGGGGCTGCTGTATACCTCTGGGGCTGCTGTATACACCTCTGGGGCTGCTGTATACCTCTGGGGCTGCTGTATACCACTGGGGCTGCTGTATACCTCTGGGGCTGCTGTATACACCTCTGGGTCTGCTGTATACCTCTGGGGCTGCTGTATACCTCTGGGGCTGCTATATACCTCTGGGGCTGCTGTATACACCTCTGGGGCTGCTGTATACACCTCTGGGGCTGCTGTATACCTCTGGGGCTGCTGTATACACCACCGGGGCTGCTGTATACCTCTGGGGCTGCTATACACCTCTGGGGCTGCTGTATACCTCTGGGGCTGCTGTATACCTCTGGGGCTGCTGTATACACCACTGGGGCTGCTGTATACCTCTGGGGCTGCTGTATACCTCTGGGGATGCTATATACCTCTGGGGCTGCTGTATACACCTCTGGGGCTGCTGTATACACCTCTGGGGCTGCTGTATACCTCTGGGGCTGCTGTATACACCACTGGGGCTGCTGTATACCTCTGGGGCTGCTGTATACCTCTGTGGCTGCTATACACCTCTGGGGCTGCTGTATACCTCTGGGGCTGCTGTATACACCACTGGGGCTGCTGTATACCTCTGGGGCTGCTGTATACCTCTGGGGCTGCTATATACCTGTGGGGCTGCTGAATACACCTCTGGGGCTGCTGTATACACCACTGGGGCTGCTGTATACCTCTGGGGCTGCTGTATACCACTGGGGCTGCTGTATACCTCTGGGGCTGCTGTATACCTCTGGGGCTGCTATATACCTGTGGGGCTGCTGTATACACCTCTGGGGCTGCTGTATACACCTCTGGGGCTGCTGTATACACCTCTGGGGCTGCTGTATACCACTGGGCCTGCTGTATATACCTCTGGGGGCTGCTGTATATACCACTGGGGAGGCTGCTGTATATACCACTGGGGAGGCTGCTGTATATACCACTGGGGAGGCTGCTGTATATACCACTGGGGAGGCTGCTGTATATACCACTGGGGCTGCTGTATACTACCACTGGGGCTGCTGTATATACCTCTGGGGTTGCTGTATACTACCACTGGGGCTGCTGCTGTATATACCACTGGGGCTGCTGCTGTATACTACCACTGGGGAGGCTGCTGTATACCACACTGCTGGGGGCTGTATACTTGTGCTGGGGTCCACCCTCGGCTTATACACGAGTCAATAGGTTTTCCCAGGTTTTCGGGGCAAAAAATACACGGGTCGGCTTATACATGAGTATATACGGTATATGTTTTTTTATCTTTAATGTTTTTTTTTTCTAAAAATCGACGTGAGCTTTGCTCTATTTTTGTGCCCAGCCAGGTACAGCAGGCAGGTATGGGCTGCCCCCAGCTGCCTAGTTGTAACTGGCTGAGAACCAAAAATATAGGGAAACCCTTTTTTTTAAATTATTTTATGAAATTCATGAAATAATTAAAAAAAAAAAAATGATGTGGGCTTTACCCTATTTTTGTGTCCAGCCAGGTACAACTAGGCTGGAATCCGCAGCGCAGGGTGGCCCAAGTTTTCTCTGCCCCTACCGCTGCAAATTGCAATCCGCAGCCGCCCCAGAAAATGGCGCGTTCATGGAAGCGCCATCTTTTGGCGCTATATCCGGCTCATCCAGGGCCCTAGTGCGGTGGCTCACTGGGTAATAATGGGGTAAGGGCCAGCTTTGTATTATCAGCTGGTCCTAAGCACGAAATTCATGGGGTCATGCCAATATTAGACATCACCATGTATTTCTAGTAATCAGATAAAAGAAACACAACACAGAGAAAAATATTTTCATTACAAATAAAACATGACACAATTAGCGATTAAAGAAAAGAACCCCCCCTCCGATGTAATCCAGGGTCGAGGGTCCCGCGAGATCCAATCCGGATCCAATATCATGTGATTGATTTGTCGGACCTGCAGCCACTTCCTGGGAAAAAGCCACACATATGATGGGCTTATATCATATGTAGAAAAGGTGAGAACAACTGCATTCACAACTTTAACGTATTGTATTAAATCTCTACACTTAGATAGCGCTGTGAACTCTCTCCTCCCTCGATTCTAGGCAGGAATCCTATACTTCATTCTGATATTGATCACCTATCCTATGGATAGCCTGTCAATGTAAGGACATGGACAACCCCTTTAGTAGAGGCAAATGTAAATAGACTGTTCAATGTTATGAAGATATCAAAGCAGGCACTCTTATCGCTGGTCAACAGATTGTACCTTTTTTTCTGTTGTCAATCTATTGACTTTCTCCCCTCTCTCCTCCCCTACTACACTACACCCACACTGCAAACTCCATCACCCTTGCAGAAACCTAAAGCACATTGATCTACATTCATTCTCAGAATCCCTTCTCCCTCTCGCCGACATAGCCTCCATACACAACACAGATGGTGCCTCCACCCTATAGAATACCACAATAATTATAGCCCTTGATTTACCCGCCCCCTCACATATAATGCTGTATGCACAAACAGGCAACCCTGGCACACCACCCTCACTAAAGACCTGAGACGGGCCTCCAGGTTTGCCGGGAGGAGATGGAAGAAATCTCACTCCACTGAGCACTTTGTGTTGTTCAAACAGTCCCTCACTGACTTCAAGGTCGCACTTGCTGCTGCCAAGCAAGCCTTCTCATCCCTAATAACCTCCCTGTCCCACAATCCCAAACAGCTTTTTAAAACCTTCAATTCCTTACTCCGCCCACCCGCTCCTCCTCCCTCTCCCCTTATCTCTGCTGAAGACTTTGCCTCCTTCTTCAAGCAGAAGATCGATAAAATCAGATGATGATGAACAGGGTGAAAGATTTCATCAAGATATTTCTTATGCTGGAAACACACTGGTGGAAGACTCGCGCGAGTGTGATCCATGAAAAAAATTGCATTAAACTCGGACCTATTGGCGAATGCTATTGGTGTAAGTACCAGAGACAGCTCACCAGGTCTACAGCACTGCCACTGTTCCTGTACGTAATTTAACTACAGGACCACGCACAGTACCCTGCCTCAGAGCAGGAGCAGACCGGCTTTCAATAAAATGAAAGTATAACCCGACAAATGCCGGGATCAGTTAAATTATGCTTTTAACCCATCCACTGCCAGGGTGGGATGTCACCATGTGTACACAGAGTGTACACACTCTGTGTACACATGATGGCAACACACAACAGCACATTAACCCTTCATACACCGGCTTTTATTAGCCGCATCTGCAGGCTCTGTGCTGACATGCAGAGGGGGTTAAAATGATGTTTAAGCCATATTACTTTATTCTTTTATGACCACTTGAGTTTTAACTATGATGTGTCAGCGATGCTGAAATGGTACCAGGGAAGGTCCGTCCGAGATCTCCGGTTTAATCCTGTGGAGAAGGGTGGGACACCTGTACCAGCGTGTCAGTAATTTATAATTCCTCTCCTGCGCCTGACTGGACATTGTCAACTTATGTGCAAGAGTAAAGATTTTTAAACTATCCGCCTTAGAAAAGGTGATCCCCAGGTCCCTCTCCCAAACCTCCATAAATCCAAGCATGGTAGGGGGAAGTGAATTCAAGACCAGGCCATAGAGCACCGAAACCACGTGAGAGGGACCCTCGGTAGGGAGCATCAGGGACTCAAATGGCGTCAGCGCCCCCATTAGCACACTGGAGAGAAAGCTTCGCAATTGCAGAAACTCTAGCCAGGACAGCGGTGTCGTAAGACCAGGGCCCCGTAACCCCCGCACTCCGGAGAGCCCCGCAAGCTTATCCTTCACCTGACCCAGTCCCACCCCATCAAGTCATGACCAACATAGATCTATTCATTGCTGGGGGAAAGGCCGGATTGTCAAAAAGGGGACCCAGTCTGCTCAATCAAGAGGTCAGGCGTAATTTCACATAGGATCTATCCCAGAACTTCAAAACAATCTGTGTGAGTGGAGCAAAACTCGACACAGGTGGACGTCCGGTCCCCCCCAGCCAAGGCAGCCAGTACAAAGAAGAGGGCGATAAAAGTTTCTCCAAAAGCACACACTGTTTATGAGCATCACTGAACCTCCAGTCGACAATCCTAGAGAGTAAGACTGCCTGATAATAACGTTTAAAATCAGGAAGGCCTACCCCCCCTTTAGTCTTGGGTCTCACTAATACGAGAAACGAGTCTGTGGTTTCCTAGTACTGGCTGACTATTGTTGGAATCTTGTCCGTGAATCATCGGACAGTGATTATAAACCAAAGTCAATGGCAAGACATTTCTAAGCTTGGGCGCTGTTGCTGACTCTTGCATTCGGAATATCACATGCCACAATGAATTTGACAGTATTCAATGCATACAGATATAATTGTATTTCTCTCAAAAAATCTTACGTGATTGAGAAATTCTGAATTCAGCATGAAAATTCCAATCAGATTCACCCAATTTCATGTAGGAAACAAAAGCCTTGTTGAACAGTGTATTTAGTTGTCCACCAATAAAAAATGGAAAAAAATTAATTAAAAGAAAAATATGTTAAAAGTATTGAAAATAGAATAAATAATGAGCAGTGATACATTAGTGTCTTGGGTCATATATTGTTTGTTGGAGCGTCTCCGAAGCAGATCTCTTCCAAGGATGAATATACTGTGCCCCACAGTGCTTTTTCGGTGTGTTTCCGTTGTGCATTTTTTAGCAGATTTTGAGAATCTGCATCAAAATCTGCATTACTATATTGAAGCCAGCAAAGTCTATGAGAATTATGAAGCACTGTGCCAATGCTGTTTTTTTTAATTGCAATTTTGTTGCAGATTTTTGTGCAGAAAAAAGCAGCATGCCACTTGTTTTGTCCTTTCACCCCATTGTAATCATAAAAAAAATGCTGCTAACACATTGCACTTTTTGATGCGTTATTACAAAAAAATACATGCTGTGAAATCACTTCTCGATGCCAAAATCTCTCTCTCTTTCACTCTCTCCTCTCTCCACCCTCCCTTTCTCTCTCTTCCCCTCTCTCCTTTTTTGCATCGAACTGGCACACCGGGACATCGGAGAATCCTCTGGTGGGCCCCACCCACAGTCCAGCGTTACCTGAGCTCCCTACCTCTTTCACGCATTTGCCGCTTGAACACATACATTGATCTCATCGTGACGCAGCACACTGCTGCTCTGCCGTGCCCGCGATGACTGAATACAGCACAGTCACAAGCACAACTGTTCCCTGCGTCTCTGGCTCCTCCTCAAACACCGATGGTCTAACACTAATTGGTTGCAGTACAGCCAATCAGCATTAGTTTTGTTTGCGTGACCTCACAGCACAGCTCAAGCAAGGAGCTGTGCTGTGATTGGTAAGGCAGGAGCAGCATCACAAACATACAGATCCTACAGAGGGGCAGCTGTGTGTGCTGGTTGCTGTGTTAGATGTGTGAGTGAGACAATAAAATAATGCCACTGCCAGTAATGCCTAAAGCCAGTAAGAGGAACGGACCCTCATGCATTTTAAAGGTGATACAGGGGATGGATCTCACAGTGAATTTCTAATTACCTGAGAACCCCTTCCCCCACTGTGTCACTGCAACCTCACCTTTAATTTCTTATCGTCACCCCTCCCTGGGCCCCCCATCACGCACCGTGTCACCTCTAATTTCCTGTGGGCCGTCTTCTTCACAGAGAGGGGGCCCAAAGGAATTTAGAGGTGACACAGTGAGGGAGGGGGCCCTCTGATAATTAACCCATTCAACCCATGTAATTTTCAGGTTTTTGTTTTTCCCTCCCCTTCTTCCAAGAGCCATAATTTTTTTATTTTTCCGTCAATATAGACATATTAAGACTTCTTTTTGCCAGACGACTTGTACTTTTGAATGAAACCATTCATTTTACCATATTGTGTACTGGGAAATGGTGAAAAAACTCCAAATGCAGTGAAATTGCAAAGCAAAGTTAAATTCCACAATGCTTTTTGGGGTCTTTTAGTCATCATGTTCACTCCCTGGTAAAACTGATGTAACGGTATGATGCCTTGGGTTGGTATAAGCTTGTAGACACCAAACATGTTACTTTTATCTAAGTGGTGAAAGAAATGCAGTAGCTTGTGAAAAATAAGAATTGCGCTTTTGTCACCATTTTCCGTGACCCATGACATTCTCATTTTTCAGGATCTGGGGCTGTGTGATGGCTTATTTTTTGCATCTTCAGCTGATGTTTCTAATGATACCATTTTTGAGTAGATCTGTTCTTTTGATTGCCCATTTTTGCATATTATTGCAATCTTGCAGCAACCAAAAAAGCGTAAGTTTGGTGTTTGCATTTTTTTCCGTTACGCAGTGTACAGATCTGATTAATTAATTTTATATTTTGATGGATGGGGCATTTCTGAATGCAGTGATTTCTGTCTTCTGCCCCTGTGTCATTTGCTTTGGTCCTCTTTGTTGCCATAAGCAGTAGACTATAGCCACCGGTAAGTATTTAACTACACACACAATCTACATTAGGCGGCCGTCACACGCTGAGATATCGTGCAAGATATCGTAGACGATGTTAAATTTGCATATCGTGCGAACGACGCGCAAAATCGCTCATCACGACGCTACACCCACAGACATCGCTCAGACGATTCCCCGATCCACCCATCCAGCGATCGTCTGAGAGATGCAGTTATCAGCAGTGGACATCGTTCAGCTAAAGTCACACAGAAATCTCCTAAACGATGTGGGAGCAAATGTGGGCGTTATCGGAGCCGATAGGCGTGGTACATGGGCTCCAAGCTGCGCCCCTCACTACACCATTGGTGCTCAGTACTGCGTCCTCATTGGGTCAGATGTCCTTTGAAACATGGCGGCCTCATCCCCACAATGTCCTGTGATATTGATCGTAATGTATATGTGTGCTGTAGCACATAACTAAATTGCAATGGGCAAAACGTACAGCCGCGTTATGTGTGCCGCGCCCGCCAACATTGTGTGGGTATATGACAAGGTGGACACTATATAGCAGGGTCGGGGACCACGCAGAATCGATTATCAAGTTGACGCAATTGGGTGCACAGTTCGGAGATATTGTGCAGCCGACGCCTATGTGTGGTGCTGAAGACAGCGCTTTCAAAATGGCGCCCTGTGAGGGCAGCCAATGGCAACGCATCATCTTCCACCAATGCGAGCTAGTGGTGAAGCAGCCAATCCGAAACCATTTCGTTGCACGAATCACCACTGAGGAGGTCAGGCAATAGGAAACTCCTGACACGCCTACGTGATGGATTTTGCCATCGCTGAAATCACACGTTTCGTCTGATGTCGGGAATTTACACGTGTCGATTGTGCGTAGTTAATTGGGCGATATCGTCAGATCTGAGAACCGAACCTCAGATCACGATTTAGAGATTTGATCAGATATCGCTCGTCGTATCTGGCCGTCACACGCACAGACATCGCTTACGCGATGTTTAATCTGCCGCTTTCAAGCGATATCTTGCACGATATCTCAGCGTGTGACGGCCGCCTTAGTGATATCACTCCAGTGGTTAAATAAAAAATACCCAGAAATGCTATTTTAAACAAGATGATATGTCAGCACTTCTGTGTGGTATTGTATGGAGAGGATGTGTCCTGTGTGTGGTGTATATATAGAGCATGTGTCCTGTGTGGTGTATATTTAGAGGATTTGTCCCATGTGGTGTAGTATATAGAAGATGTGTTTCATGTGGTGTAGTATACAGAGAATGTGTCCTTTATAGTGTAGTTTAGAGAAGATGTGTTTCATGTGGTGTAGTATATAGAGGATGTGTCCTGCGTGGTGTAGTATACAGAGGATGTGTCCTATATGGTGTAGTATATAGAGGATGTGTCCAGTGTGGTGTAGTATGTAGAGGTTGTGTCCTAAGAGGTGTAGTATATAGAGGATGTGCCCCGTATGGTGCAGTATGTAGAGGATGTGTCCTCTGTGGTGTAGTACTCGTATATGGAAGATGTGTTTGTTCTGTATAGTGTAGTATATGGAGGATGTGTCTCATGTGGTGTAGTATACAGAGAATATGTCCCGTGTGTGGTATATAGAGGAAGTGTCCTGTACGGTGTAGTATGTAGAGGATGTGTCCTCCGTGGTGTAGTGCTGATATTTGGAAGATATGTTCTGTATGGTGTAGTATATAGAGGATGGGTCCCGTGTGGTGTAGTATATAGAGGATGTGTCTCGTGTTGTGTAGCATATAGAGGCTGTGTCCCATGTGGTGTAGTATATAGAGGATATGTCCTCTGTGGTGTAGTACCGGCATATAGAGGATGTGTCCTGTGTGGTGTATTATATAGAAAATGTGTCCAGTGTGCTGTAGTATATAGAGTATAAGCATACAGTAAAAATAACATAAATATTTAGTATAAATTGATTAATTTGGCAAGAGTTTGTGGACTCAAATTATTTCTACTCTCCCCCACTCACTCTCTCTCTATCTCTCTCTCACTCTCTTCCTCTCTCTCTCTCTCCCTCTCACTCACTCTCTCTTTCCCTCTCTACCTTGACTATCTCTCTCACTTTCTGTCTTTCTCTTTCTCTCACTCTCTGTCTCCTCCTCCCCCCTGAACATAGCTTCACAATTTCAGTAATCTGGTATTGTAGACAGATAAAAGTGCTGCAAAAATGCACCATTTTCCATATGCATAAACACACTGTAATGTGACAAAAACGCATTGCATATTTTGGTTCGTTTTTCTACTACACGATGCAGTTTTGATTCTAAAAATCAGCATTGGCACATTGCCTGAGGTTTTCTAGGTAATTCTATGCCAGTAGTTTTAAGATTTAGTGGCCAGAATAGCATTTACCCTTCAGAGCCCCTGTGTAGGTCAACAGGCTGCATGATACAAGGGAAGCACAGGATGATGGGTGTCATTTGGGAGTGTGCAGGGGGCATTCCTCCAGTCTGCCTCCAGAGGAAACACCTTTTTTTTTTAGTAATGACTGACCTATAAGGATTTTATGCATTTTATTATAATAGAAAAAGAATTCCCTTATACCATCTAAAGCCAAGATCTAATGTCCAGCATAATTGAAGACTGGAGAGCAGCCAAGTGCGGGCCACAGATCACAGCAGAGCTTCACTCCAACGATACCATGCTGTTGATAAAGTGATCATTAATATTGTCATCAGGTGGACGTACTATGTGAGATGATAACCCTTCTAATTATTTTTGCATTTGATTACACAGCTGTTAGCCCTATTGTTGATTTTTACTAGCAGAGTATACATAGCATAGATCCTCTTAAATTGCTTAAAGGCAGAGGCGTAACTACAGCAGGTGCAGGGTTTGCAATCGCACCAGGGCCCTGAAGTCTAGGGGCCCCAAAAGTCAGTTTGGCCTATAGAAATGGTCTAATACTATTAAAAGATTTGTAATAATTGGGGGCCCTGTTGGAGCTTTCTCATCGGGGCCCATGAGCTTCAAGTTACACCACTTGTTAAAGGGAATGTGTCAGAATAAATGACAATTGTTTAAATCCGTTTTTATGTTAAATTATTTTTTCCTTGTTTAAATGTTTTTGTTTTGTTTGTTTTACTTCAATATTCCGTATTACTGTGTATATTAAATTGTTGCAATGTTCACACTGGTCAATGGACCTAATACTAAACTTACACTTGTGTATGCTGCTACAAATGACTTTTTTGCAGTCTCATCAGCACAGATAGGGTTAAAATGATACATAACTCATGTCTATACAGAAGAAGAACACTGGATCCAGGTGATGTCACATCTCACCTCCTCCCTTTCTCTTCACAATGATCTTTGGCCTGTTGAGAGCCTGCTCAGTACAATTCTGCAAGGTCTGAATCTGTGTATTGCTGCTAATATTCATGTGCCCAATAGTAAGTAGGAGTACTATTAGGTCTAGCGGCCTGTATGAAAATTGCAATTTTTATTTATATTTACATAGTATAGGAAAAATAAAAAAAAGTTATCAAAAAGTTAAAAATATATATTATTAAGATGATTTAAATGATAGATCATTTTATCATACAGTCCCTATAATTTAAAGGGGAATTCTGGGGAGAGAAAACTTTTTAGTACAGTCCCTGACATCCTACTTGATGAAGCAGATCTGTACACTGCAGTTCTAGGATCCATAGATGTTTCATAATTCAATAAAATCATACCTGCTCCTTTGATTCCCCCCCATCCCTTGTGGGACATAACATTTCAGCATGTCAGCTCCATGCAGGAGCAGGGAGCAGGAGGTGTGTTGGGGACGTGAGTGCTGGGAGCTGCAGGATCAGCCTACATTTCAGCCCCCTCACACTGCTGTATAGGGAGGGGCATGGCAGGGGGCATGGCCACAGCCCCATGCTCATACTACAACCCAGCCCCTGATATACCATCCTATGTGATGTGACAACGGATCCAGGCTTAAATAGCAATCATGTCACCAAGGAAATACAAATAAATGCTGTGATCCCCTGTTGTATGATGATGTATAATGTGTACTGTTATTGTGAGGCTAGGAGCAGAGTCAAATCATTACATTGATCGATTCAGCTCTGCATGGTCTCCCCTTCTATATAGGAACATGGTAGCTTCCTGACCCTACAACTTTCAATGGATCATCATCATCTCTCCTCAGTGACAAGCACAGACAGGCATCCAGAGTTTGCAGCATCTGTTATACACAAGTTATAGTACACACCTTTATTATCAAGTAATATCTATTAAAAGGTAAAAAAAAATGCTATTTTAATGTTCCCAATTATAGACTGTCTTATATGATATCAATCTAAATCTAGGAATATATACGTATATACAGTATATATTCTATTTTGGTTTATTCTGTTTATCAATGCATGTGAAGGTACTTTCTGTTTGTGTTATGGTCTTGTACCCAGAAAATGTTAGGCTATGTGACACCTCAGGGCCATGTGTAAAGAACTGCAATATGCAACACAAATTGGCTTGTTCCCAAGCTTCAGCTTGTTGCAATCTTTAAATGCAGTTATGCAACAGAAAAAATGCAAAATGCTGCATGTACCAGAAAAGTGATTGGGATTCCTAAAATGTCATGGACATGCTGCTTATTTTTCCTTGAAGATATGAGCCTACAAAGCATTTTTTCAGATCTGCAGTTTGTCAACATATATCATGGCTGAAAAAACTGTGAAAATATAGTTGTGTTTTATGTGTTTTTGATACATTTTTGCAGCATTTTAGATGTGTTTCACTGTGGAGTGACGTTGATGATACATTGAAAGTTGTAGGGACAGGAAGCTACCATGTTCCTATGGGGGAGGGGAGAGCTTGCAGTGCATAATCAATCAATGTATTAATTTGCCTCTGCTCCTAGCCTCACAATAACAATACACATTATGCATAATCATACAGCAGAGGATCACAGTATGTACTTGTATCTGCTTGGTGACATGATTGCTATTTCAAGCCTGGACCCCCTGTCACATCATATAGGATGGTACATCAGGGGCTGGATTGTAGCATGGGGCTGGTGGCCATGCTCCTGCCATGCCCCATCCCCATACAGAAGTGTGAGGGAGCAGGAATGTAGGATGATCCTGCAGCCCCCAGCATCCATGCGCCTGACACACCTCCTGCTTTCTGCTGCTACATGAAACTGTCAGGCTGAAATTTTAGGTCTCCTGAGGGAGGAGCTCAAAGGAGCAGGTATGATTTTATTGAATTTTAAGTGATCTATAGATTCTAGAATTGTAGTGGACAACTGTGCTTCATTATGTACGAGGTCAGGGATTGTACTTAAAAGTTTTCTCCTCCCAGATCTCCCCTTTAACATTTTAGGCTGGTTTCATATTACCGGTTTTTAGAATCCAGGGGAATGTGGGTAAAATCTGCATCCCCTCGGATCCCCCCGCAACTGTAAAACGTGTTGCAACTGGATGCAACCATCACTGATCCGTCTTATGGATCAGTGATAACACCAGTGCATGAGCACCCCATTGCATCAGCTTTTGTACCTTATTTAGCTGGATCTGGTTGTAAATGACACGGCCCCTGGTGGGTGTGTGGATTCCCCTGTATCCGGATTCCATAGAGCCACATTCTAATTTGACCTGTAGTGCCTCGGATCTGGGTTTTCACGGTTTTGAAACTGACACCAAAATCGGTACAAAATACATTTTTGGTCTCAGTGGAAAAAGCATGGACACCTGGATCAGGGAGAACCATGAAGAACTGGATGCACCCGCAAGTGCCTGCAGTCCCATTGAAAGTCAATGGGAATGACAATGGATGTCTCCAGTTTCAGCTGGATTCACATGGATACCAAAAAAACACTGTGTGAAACGAGCCTTAAGGCCACGTCACACACACAAATATCTGTTCAGATATTGGTCACAGATCTCTGGTTGCAGTGAAATCATGGACACATTGTTCCATTTGTACACAGCCACAAAATGGAACAATGTGTCCATGATTTCACTGCAACCAGAGATCTGTGACCAATATCTGAACAGATATCTGTGTGTGTAATGTGGCGCCCCGCAACAAGTGCGTCACAGGAGGGTATTGCATCCCTGACTGAAGGTGCAATATTCTCTGTCTCAGCGATGACATGGTTAACCTCAGAGCTCCATACCCTACATGCACCATCAGCATAGAGGGCCAATCAAGGTCCTGGTGGGAGGAGTGTAGGTGTAGAGTGTAGGAGAATGTAGGAGAGGAGAAAAAAAGAGAGAAGTGGTCGGGGAGGAACGTAGGAGAAGAGGGCTCTGCACAGTCCCGTGCAGCCCTGCAGACCACCTACTGGTTGGCGCCATTACTCGGTGCCCCACAACCGGAACCTGGGCGACCATCTAAACGGGTCCAAAATACACCCGCCCCCATCACCCACCGGATCACTTGTTCCGAAACTGAACAGTTGTTCATCGCTGCCCAGCAAACCAGCAGTGGAGGACCTGCTTTCTAGGGGCGCCCCACTACCGCCGCAACTAAAGCCATCTTGCCAGCGGAGTACCCACCAAAAGGAATCTGGCTCCCCTGACACCGGGCTGTATACACCGGCAGGGAAATTGAAGTAGCCCCCTAGTACCCGAACTTGGCGCACTAAGGCGACATCGGCAAAAATAGAACAGATTTAGAACGGAGGAACACCGCGGAGCTCTGAAACCACACCAGTTATTGCTGAGACCACCCAGTCGGTTACCCGTTAATTGTATACCCTGTATCATCTACCGGTTACAGTAAAAGACCCGTTGCAGAGAACACTGGTGTCTGTGTTTCTTCGGAACTGTTTACACTCCGCATGTCAAGAATCAATAAGCTGCCTCACACCACCAAGTGCAGCTCCTGGCTCCGGGGACTAACGCTCGTCCTGTGGGGAGCGTCCCATCTTGCTGCCGAACATCCCCCGGAGGCCCAAGAAGCGCCAGTGAAATCACTGGAATTCCCGCAGGTGGCATCACGATAAGAATAACCAAACCTTATCTGTTCGGCCAACTACTTTGATCTGGACCACCGGGCCCCACAGCCGCAGGCACGGAACCGTGACAGGAGAAGAAAACGCCTGCGACGTGAAGACTCGGCCACGGTGAGTCAGTTACATGGCCTTTAGTCTTTATTTTATTAAGTAGCTCAAAAAATCTTCATAGGCATTGTCGGCCCTTATGTCAAAAGGCCAAAAAAATCTAATCGCCACATTCGGTAACCTGATTTGTGTATACTACAGTACTATATGTGATGCTCTATGGGGAAATATTCAGTTTATATCCCATACTTTCTATATTTTCCTCTGCAGAGTAACTCGCAGCCATAAAGCATGTTAATTAAAAGGGAAATGTTTGCCACTGCTGCAAACTGAAAAAGCCTAAAAATGTGATGCTAGAAATAGGAGCTGATCTGTGCTGCAATGAAACTGTAACCTACAGAGCGGAGGCTTCAACAAATCACTGCTGTGTGGCAGAATCGATTCATTGCAGCATTCGCTTGGCACAGTTAGGGCCATTTTTTTCTCTGCTGCAGTGTTCAGCCTGAAGAACTTGACTCATTGTTCTACATAATTCCTGCTTATCAGGCTGAGGTCAGAGCTGTGGTCATGGTTAATGGCACATTTTGAATGAAATCCTCGTGTTTTTTCAGCATATAATACTAGAAAAAAAATGTATAATCTAGTGAAAGCAAAGAAAACAGAGAGGAAAATGGAATATGGCCAATAGATAAAGGGAAATGAGATTTCAGGGCTGATAAAAATAAGGTATTGGTTACTATGGCTTCTATCTGCTACAGTGTGAGTAGTGGGGAGAAAGCCATACATAGGGATATTTATGACGGGGAGCCAGGGACCCTCTCTCCCTTATATTAAGACCCTGAAGATTATTATTCAACCCAATCCTTTGTGCCGAGTTGTTCCATAATGTGATGTTCAGTTGTGTAAGCCGAGAACGTTCAGGTTGCTTTAAAATTAATCAATGCAAAAAAATGATTCAACAGCATAAATACATTATAGGTATTATGGTTAATATTTTATACCTCATTTTGATTATCATTTAAGCAATGTATATGTCTTTGATAATTTAGTGTTTTGTGTTAGGTTTGTAAGTGATATTCAGAAAAGCAATGACACAGCATATTTGACTTTGATTTAACTGTGTTGATGAGTGATTTTAGCTAGTTCTTATCTTTTTTGAAGTAAGTCAGTGGGAAACCATATCTTGTCGTCCTTGTATCCAAACGTATAAGTCTTTGAAATAACACACTAAGAATCCCCCATTTTTCTGTGCTTGTAATAAATACTTGTGACTTTTCATCTAAAACCAGACAAGCCTGGTACACCGACGACACTGATTGTGTGAGGTCTTGTCTCCGTTGCATCGCTATTAATTGGAAGAACACTAGCAAATGTGGAGATCCCTTGTATGTCACCCCAAATTAGCCCTCCCAGGAAAGGAGTTTCCAAGACAGTGTTACAAGCATGGGACATGGCTGAGCGCGGGATGTCCAATGGATTAAATGGACTTCAATGTTAACAAACATATACCCAGACAAACACACCCAGATAAAAACAGACAAACACACAGACATCTACAAACGGATAGACATACACACAAGGACACAGACATACACACAATGGGATACATAAAAACACATGGACAGACACACACATACATATACACACATACACAGCCACATACGCTTACACACACAGACATAAACTGACACACACAGACATACACTGACACACAGACATACAGAATTATGCACACAGACACATACATGATACATACACAAATACATAGAGACACAAATAGACACACACATACATACATATATACATACACAGACACACACACATATATATATATATATATACTGCTCAAAAAATAGAGGGATCATTTAACAACACAATGTAATGTTGAAGTGTTCCCTTTATTTTTCTGAGAAGTATATATATATATACACTACAGTTAGAGTGGTTCATCAAGTTCAGTGTAGAAAAAGATTACATTAAACTGTGGCACATGCAATGGGTTGAGGTCCGGGAGTCCATTTAACTAGTGAAATATTACTGAAGTGCAAGCATAAAGTGTTTAGTAAATTGTTTTTGAATGTGCTACTGTCACACCCCCAGGGGCCGGAATACTTGGAGCCAGACCGTTTTGTCTCTGGGGTGCCATGGCGGTGTGGCCTGGCTCCGTGATCCCAGGTGTGGCAAATAAAAAGTGAAAGGGGTTCAATAAAGTTTATGGAGTTTATTTGTGACGCCACCCGTGGGTCGTGGCCAATGTGGCCACCGCTGGCGTGGAATCCGCAAAGGATGCTGCTCGTATCTCCTGTCCGCAGCTCCTCCGGCCAGCATGCACAAGGAGCAAGTGTAGTTGGCTCCGCAGGCGAAACGCTGCAGTCTCTGCACCAATGAGTCTCACACGCAGCTCTTGAGTTTGCCAGGTATTTTACTCCACTTGTTAACTCAACAGTAACAACTCAAACAGTTCTTTTCAGCTCTTTACACACGGTTTTGGACACAGTCACACACCAGCTACGGGTACAGGTTCTCACTGCAGCCGGGACGGTTCCTCTGCGTCACTCTCCTCAGTGTACCTCTTGGGCCCTCTAGTTCGCTCAGTCCTCTCGCATGTCTGGCCGTCATGGGCTCTGCTGTGAGTCATCCCACGCTCTGGGTCACCAGACCTAGTACAATGGCTTTGTCATACTCTGTACCGGTTTTTGGGTCTCGGGGACATGGAGTTCCTGCACCCCGCTGGGTATCTCGTGGTTGGGGCGTAAAGTGTTCCCGGCCACATCTTCAGAGCCAGATCTCTGGTTCTCTGGCCAAGCCACCAGTGACCCGAGTAGCTCACCTGGCTCCCCCTCTACTTCTCCGCTGGTTCGAGACTGATCCCCGGCCGGCCATCAGCAGTACAGGCCGCTGGGCCCCGTTATTCTTCTGTCTGTCTCAGTCAGTACTCAGCTGTAGTTTGTCACGGCTTGGGGAGGCTTCCCTGCTCCACCTCCCTCCAGAAATTCACTCAATCTCTCACCCAACTTAGTGTTCCTAGGTCTTCTAGGAGTCTAGTTCCCCCCCTTTCCTGTGTTCTCTCTATTTGCCACCCACACTTTGCTACTCCCGCCACCTCACGCCCAACTTGAAGTGACTTGGGCTCAGGGTCGGAGTGTGTGTGTGTGGGTGTTCTTGTGAGCTGACAGTCTTACCTGTCCCAACTGCAGTTCACCCTGTGGCTGCCCGGTCGCAGGGGCGCCACAATACCCTCCAAACATACTATATGTTCTAGACAAATTTTCACTTCAATGAAGAAGTGGATGAACTCTAGCGCCACCTTTAGGTAACAATCCTCAAAGTCATAGTCGACTCTTTAACAAGCCTTTTAATATGACCAAGGATTTGTGCCAGATCAGAACCCCAAACTACAGATGCTGCGTTTCAGGGTAACTGCCCCTCATCAGTGTAGTGTGTGGGATATTCTGATCTGGCTGTGTGAGAGGCTAAGATATATAAGGCTATATGTTCTATAGTGCTATCTACCTTTACAATGTGTGCTTCACTGCTGACTGTCTGTATTACATGTACTGTAATTAGTGATGGGCGAATCCTAAATTACTCGGAATCGCTTGACTCTAGCGAGTCCGAGCCCAGGACTCGCTACTCGTTGCGAGTCTAGCGAGTCCAATGTTAATGAATGGGGAAGCGAGTAATAGCGAGTAGTGTGAGATTTACAACTCGCAGATGTGTCTCGGAAGCTTCAGCCTGAAGCAATCCTAGTTTTGTCATTTATTTGCATTGCTCGTTTACTTTGTAAGTAATCGCTGACTCGCACAGATAAGAGTCCTGTCTCCTCTGTGCTGGCTGCCAGCTCCAGGGTCCTAGAGCCTGCCTGCTGCCTGATGTAGCAGTGCTGAGATTGTTCTCAGTCTGCTCAATCCCTATGTACAGACATGAATGTCTGTGCACAGAGATGATGTAGCAGTGCTGAGATTGTTCTCAGTCTGCTCAATCCCTGTGTACAGACATGAATGTCTGTGCACAGAGATGATGTAGCAGAGCTGAGATTGTTCTCAGTCTGCTCATTCCCTGTGCATAGAGATCTATATCTATACACAGGGGATGTAGCAGAGAGGACATCGCGTTTTGGACTGCGTCGGACGGAAGAGGATTTTTTTAATTAAAGATGGAGTCCCTAATGGCTTTTTTTTTTATTTCTAATAAAAAATTTTCTTTGTGTTGTGTTTTTTTTTAAAACAATTTAATAGAAATTCATGGTGGTCATGTCTAATATTGGCGTGACCGCCATAAATTTCAGGCTTAGGGCCAGCTGATAATACAAAGCTGGTATTAACCCCTTTATTACTCAGCGTGCTACCGCCACCAGGGCCGCTGGAAGAGCGGGGTTCAGCGCCAGAGGATGGCGCTTCAATGAACGCGCCATCTTCTGGGGCGGCTGCGGGCTGCAATTTGCAGCGGGGGGTGCCCAGAAAGCTTGGGCATCCCTGCGCTGCGGATTCCAGCCCCCAGCTGCTTAGCTGTACCTGGCTAGACATAGAAATTGCGCGGAGCCCCACGCATTTTTTTTAAATTATTTCATGAAATTCTGAGATTCTGACTCTGACTCTGAGACTCTGACTCTGAAATTCATTAAATAATTTTTAAAAAATGCGTGGGGCTCCGCGCAATTTCTATGTCTAGCCAGGTACAGCTAAGCAGCTGAGGGCTGGAATCCGCAGCGCAGGGATGCCCAAGCTTTCTGGGCACCCCCCGCTGCAAATTGCAGCCCGCAGCCGCCCCAGAAGATGGCGCGTTCATTGAAGCGCCATCCTCTGGCGCTGAACCCCGCTCTTCCAGCGGCCCTGGTGGCGGTAGCACGCTGGGTAATAAAGGGGTTAATACCAGCTTTGTTATACAAGCTGGTATTAAGCCCGAGATTCTTAATGTCAGGCCACGTTTGACCCAGCCACTAAGAATCTCCAATAAAGGGTTAAAAAAACACAGAGAAAATTTTTTATTTGAAATAAAAAAAAAAGCCATTAGGGACTCCATCTTTAATTAAAAAAATCCTCTTCCGTCCGACGTAGTCCAAAACGCGATGTCCTCTCTGCTACATGCACAGGGAATGAGCAGACTGAGAATAATCTCAGCACTGCTACATAATGTCTGTGAGCAGGCGGGCTCTAGGACCCTGGAGCTGCACAGAGAAGACAACTGGACTCGGCTCGCAAAGAAACAGCAGTTACTTTGCGAGTCTCCCTGCTATCACTGGCACAGTAGCCAGTGATGACTCGCACGAGTCTAATGCAAACAATGGCAATCCTAGTTTTGTCAGTGTTTCTGACAAAACTAGGATTGATATTGATTTGCATTGGACTCGTGCGAGTCATCACTGGGAAACTCGCCGAGTACCGAGTCCTGCGAGTCCCTTACTACTCGCCGAGTAACGAGTCCTAGCGAGTAGATTCGCCCATCCCTAACTGTAATGCTCACTACCTAAAGTATTTGCTAATTGCTGGTGTTTCTATAGAAGTAATTGTTTAATACCTGTACTACATATAATGTACTGTCCTTTATCTATACTACATGTACTTCACTGATATTCACATTTGCAACTTATTTCTTCTGCGTATCTGCTCTCTACCTTTAAGCCATGTTCTGTACTACCCTCTATGTGTACTTTATGTAATGTACTGTTTTGACTCTGGCCATTTCCTTGGGTCCGGCGTTCCCACGGTGGACTGGGGAATTCCCTGGAGTATGGTCACTCCACACTGGGGTTCCCCCTTTCTCTCTCTGCCCAGACTCATGCCTCAGGCAACCTCTCTCAGGATCCCCTCAGGATCCTCTTTCATGTTCCCTCCGAATCAGCGTAGAGCTGTCTGGGTAAACCTTTCGCCTCGCTCTCCACTCCTGCTCACTCCTCTCCAACTCCTACTCCTCTCACTAACTCTTTGACTCTCTCTAGAAGTGACTATATCTCCCTCTCAGGAGTAACTTCCCACCACTACTCTAATGTGGGGGTGCAGGAATGGGTCCCACCCACCAGCCCAGCATCCACCTGCAGTTGGGGAAAATTACACCACTTTTACGAGTGCAATACCGCACTGTGATGCCTAACCATGTGAGGCGCCACACTTGCATGTGGCTCATGGCTACAGACTCTATTTAAAATCCCTCAGCAAAGTTTTGGGTGTGTCAGTGGTTTGTTTGCAAGCTGCAGAGCTGGAGGCTCTGTGCAGAACAGGTCTGTGTGAAGTCACAACAAAGGCCTGTGAAGATAAAGTACCTGGCGCACTACAGAGGGAAACAGTGCGGCGGTCGTCCACGGCAACAGGCTATATACGGACTGTATGGATCACCCGGCTGCGACGTTTTGGCATTTAAGTTGTGAGTTATACCAATAAAGCCATTTAAGTTAAACTTTCCTTGGGTCATTGCCTCATTACCGCACAGTGTGAACACCGCTGCACTACATACCATATTTCACTATTCTGACTATCAGCTGCTACAGGAACCTGATGGCAAGGCTGGCATTAGGGCTGTGGTGGTCGGGTGTCTGTTCACTTTTCCGGAGCCCCCTTACAAAAAGAGCCACCATCCACTTCTGCTGTCCCACCCATACATCAAATGAGCAAGTGGGTAGCTGGTTGTCAGACTGTGTCTTCAGTCTGCAAACTCAGGGGACCTATAGAGCATGTAATGCCAGTGCTGCCCTGTAGTGTGGTGCCCAGGCAAGAACAGGACTATAGACATAGAGGTGCTGATGACTTCTACCATTCTGGAACTACAAATAGCACTGGCTTTACCACACCAAGGTAGGGGCTGGAGAGAAGGCAGAGGTTGGATACTGACCTCTGCTGCTCTGACACTACAGATCAGATGTGCAGGGGTCAGCAGCTCATCCCACCCTATTTTCATGCTATTGCCTGGGTGCTGCACTGTCAGTGTTACATGAATTTACATGTTGCAGACATGTGTGCTTTTTTAAATTATCTACTATATAAAAGCCCTATCCAGTCTGTCTGTGTGCATGGAAACTTGGTCCCAAAAAAGTAACACCTATAGGACATCACGTAAATTACAGTTAAACTAGATTGTGAAGAAGCCCATCATTTTGGTTGATTTGTCAAAGAAACCAGCATCATCTTTTGGACATCTGTGACAGAGTTGGGCACATGCCATCCAGGACACTGGCCGCAGTGCAGGCATTCATTATCGCCTGTGTCCACTCCATCATATCCTTTAGGCAGACCAATTATGTTGCTGCATTTCCTTCCTTTTGTGTCGGCTCTGGAAGGAAGACTGGTGCCTCGGTTCCATAGTATATAGGGGGGAAAGAGACATCACCTAAGGGTGAGTGAGACATCGCACAATGGGGGACAGAAAGCACACAACGAGAGAGACAGCACAAGGAGAGAGAGTGTGCACAGGGGGAAGAGAGCGCACAGGGGAAGAGAGCACAAAGGGGGAGCAACAGCACAAGGGAAGAGAGAACGCACAGAGGGATATAGAGCACAAGGGGAGAGAGCGCACAGGAGGATAGACCACACAAGGAGAGAGAGAGGACACTGGGGGAGAGACAGCAGAAGGGGAAAGAGTACATAGGGGGGAGAGACAGCCCAAGTAGAGAGAGCACACATGGGGGGGGAGAAACCACAAGGGTAGAGAGAGCACACGGGGGGAAGAGAGAGTGAAGTACAGGGTTTGGCCCACACTTTGAATTTTGTCATAATTTGCCTAAAACTGGCCTTGAAACAAGTCATGTTCGAACAGAGTTATGAGTATATAGATTTTGGTGATAATTCAAGATTGAATGACTGCACAAGAAAAACATGAAGCAGATTTTTACAGATGCGCTGTCCTGTTCCTTCCAAAACAAAACTGCTCACTTGCAAATCAGCACTGGCAGAAGGCCAAGACTTTGTGCAGCATGCAGCTCCCGTCACTCCTCGAGTCCCTGCTAGACATAATTAATAAAAAAACAGTCTTTGGAGCTTTGTCTCTTTTTAAGAATTAATTTTGTATCTTGATCGTCTCATTCTGAGTTTAATTAAATTTTAAGTTTTAATGTGCTCCAAGATTTATTAAATTAAAATGCACAAGGAATGTTTTACGAAGGCCTTAGCGGTGGCGTGTTGGCTTGCGGCGGTGAAATCCTGGCTTTGACTTCGATCATGGGTCTACATGAAATCTACATATTCTCTCGTGTTTGTGTGGGTTTACCTCCTAGTACTCCAATATCCCTCTACACTTCAAAAACACATTATGGCTCCCAGTTATGAAGGTTTTTAAGAATTTTTTGATGAAAGATGCTCTTCTTAATGAATTTGACTTGTCTTCCAGCTGTCATGTGCCACCACAAGAATTGTTCTTGAGTCATGGACTTGTACACATTTTTGTTGTAATTTACTCCACCTTTGTCTATAAATTACCATGACTTTGTTGGCTATATGCACCCACACCACTTCTGATATATACTACTTACAAAAAGTTGTTGGAGCTGCATAAAAGTTGCTAACTTTTTCAACATTTCAAATACCGTAGTTTTATGACAGAATTCTGGAACTCTGAAGGATCTGAGCTTTTGTAGACATTTGGTTTCCTGTAAAATATATCTGTGTTATCTAAAGTATGAAAAGTTGAATGTGATCCCCATTGTACAAAAAGACATATTGACATAGAATACTTGATGTAGAATAATTTATATAGAATACCATGTTTACACTTTTAGTTATATAAATATAAGGTAACAAGTAATTTATCTGTTGTCACTCAATATTGCAGATCTTCCTCTTCTGAGCTGCTTTGCAGGCAGGGCATAATTGCCAATGTCATGCTGATTGACAGCTGACTCCCCGCTGTTAGACCCCCTTCACCCGTCCACTTGAAAACACACATACAGCACATTTTGTTTTGTCCATCCCTGTGTATATGTGTCATCCATGTGTTATTCGCATGTCTGTTTGTGACATTTGTGTGACACATACCGGAAAAAAAGCATGACTCTCAATGATTAAAGTTGTGCAGATAGATAGATAGATAGATAGATAGATAGATAGATAGATAGATAACTAGAAAAAATTCTCTGCAGCACTCAGCTACTACCAACGTGCAAACATGCTAACAAGCGGTATATATCTGAGGAAAAAAATTTAAAAACTTAAGTTTTTTTCAAAAAACTAAAAAATATTTTTTAAAATTTTCTTGGGGTTCTTGGTACGCACATTGGCCAATGTCCGTTTGCTCATCAGCCGTGACAAGGCGACACAAGGTCTGATGAGTCCTAACTCTGACAACCCTGCCCTCCTTTTCCTCCCTATCCCACTCTTAAGTGGGTGGACACCATCTCAACCTAAGACCACCTGTGGGTGATGAGTTGCAAGTTGCAGTCATGGAGCCAGATACTCCATACGTTATACACAAAACAGAAAAAAACTGCACAGCACTCACAGACATAATGTGAACTGGTGCCAGCAGGGACACTGGGTCAAACAACTAGAAAAAAATTCCCTGCAGCACTCAGCTAATACCAACGTGCAAACATGCTAACAAGCATATAGTATATATTTGTATATATACTATATATTTGAGGAAAAAAATTAAAAACGTACGTTTTTTTCCAATAAATCAAAAGTCTTATTTTTTTATTTTCTTGGGGTTCTTGGTACGCACATTGGCCAATGTCCGTTTGCTCATCAGCCGCGACAAGGCGACCCCAGGTCTGACATTGGCCAATGTGCGTACGAAGAACCCCAAGAAAATTAAAAAATAAGATTTTTTAGTTTTTTGAAAAAAACGTAAGTTTTTAATTTTTTTCCCCAAATATAAACCGCTTGTTAGCATGTTTGCACATTGGTAGTAGCTGAGTGCTGCAGAGAATTTTTTCTAGGTGTTTGACCCAGTGTCCCTGCTGGCACCAGTTCACATTATGTCTGTGAGTGCTGTGCAGTTTTTTTCTGTTTTGTAGATAGATAGATAGAACAATTATTAACCAAATAAATAATTAATTGAAAAAAATGATGTGGGGTCACACCCATTTTTTATAACCAGCAAAGGTAAAGCATACAGCTGTGGGCTTTTATTATTAGGTTGGGAATGTCCATGGTTATTGGGCTCTTCCCAGCCTAAAAATACCAGCCTGCAGCTGCTCCAGAAGCGGGGCATCACATTAGATGCACCAATTCTGGCACGTCCTCTTGGCTATTCTCGATTGCCCTGGTGCGTTGACAATAGGAGTAATGGTTTATGGGATTGAGCCCTGGTGTTAGTAATGGAGAGGTGCCCATCAGACACTCCAATTACTAATATAGTAATAAAGAAGACAAGACCACACAAAAAAATAATTTATTTCAATAAAAACTCCCCCAAACCTTTCCTCATTTACCATTTTATTAAAAAAAAATAAAAAAAATTGCAGCTCTGCCGTAGTCCAAAGAATCCATTGTAGTCCACCGAATCCATTCTAGTTCAAACAAGGATATCTGGGAAAAAAACACAAACAGACAAACACAGAGAAATAGAAACAGACACTCTTGTTCTATCATCTATCTATCATATCTCTCTCTCGCTCTCTATCTCTCTCTCTCTGTCTATCATCTTTGCACATCTTTAAAACAGAAAAGTTTTTAATTTCTTGAATTTATTTAAATCTGGTCTGTGTCAAACGGACGGCACACGGACGTCATCTGTGGGCTGTATGTGTTTTTTGCAGACCCATAGACCCATACTGACCCTTGTAATCTGTGCTGACACTAAAAAACAGACATGTCCCCGTGTGATTCTCATGGACACACATTATGTATATCATATTAAAGGATTAGACTTTTACAAATTTAGACCATTCACTTGTATAGACCAGGATTGAATTTAAGATGACTGTTTATTTATCACTATAAGAGAAATACCCTTTTCTTTGGAGTCTTTAAGTCTCTGTTCTTCAGGGTTTGATCTCATTGATTATATGGCATACATATATGCTCTGATGTTTAATGCTTTTAGCAGACTGTTCTTGCCAATGTAAAACTACTTATTTCATGCAATTTAATTTATTGTTATATATATTATATACTTTAAAAAATAATTGTCGTATAACTCTCTTATCCATGAGATAGATATTCTTTTTGGTTATAGTCATACGACATTTATTACATGAATGATGTAGGTTTTTAAATTGCAAAAAAAGTGTCAAATTATTGTGGATTAATGCTGAAGAAATAAAAAGACACATTGTGCACTTTACTCTGATTTTGTCTCCTATTGATTCTTTGGATATTGATGACTAAAAGGATTCTTTAGATTGAGACCTTTGCACCATAATATGTAAACTGCTTGAGCTTGATGTGAGAATATCTTCTGTTATTTAATGGGTAAGAACAATGTCATGGCTCACCAGTATCAGGTAGAGACTATGGTTCTAATTCATTAAGACTGGTGTACGAACCATTGAATATTATGTAACCCAGATGAGAGTGGCTTTAAATTATGAACACAGTAAATGTATAAAATTCATAAGGGAATCATATACAATGTCTTCAGTTTTAACTATGTGAATGGCTAATGTCTCTCACTGTAATTTAGATGTCCGGTCCTTTATAAATATTGTATAATATATGTATAGTATAATAGGAGGCAAGACTGGCTATTTCCATAATCATTCTCTTATACATTACAGCTCAATATTTTGCATTATATAAATAATATATAATATAATATTGGTCAGTACTTTGGTAATGGGTAGAGTGATGCCAATGTAGACAACAGCCAGTACAGGAATGCTGACAAATCCATATACCAGATACATATTTACACTCAGATGTAAATCCTCTGCTGTCAAAATGATTTACATTCCACTTCGCAAAAATCGACACAGCCTTAGGAAAACTACTGCTGCAACAGCCAACTCATCTCAATGCTTGTTTTTCCACTTTGTACCCAAAATTGCCTATAGATCCGACATATTGATGTCATACATTATGAATTGATATGAAGATTTGTATGCTATAATTTTTTTTATCAAAGTGCTGGTTATAAAATTATTACAAGCTCTCAAACATGCAGGATTCAGTGGAACAATCTGGGGTTTTGCAAAAGTATCTTAAGGGTACCGTCACACGAGGCGATGGTACCGCCAATTTAATAGGAGATGCAGGGGCGTGGCCTATCGGCACCGACATCGCCCCTGTAATTGGGCGATGGCGACGCCGTTTACTGGTCACCTCGTTTCAGAGCAGTGCTCTGAAACCAGGCGGCCGATCTGGGGCGATGTGTACACATCTTCCCATGTAAACGGCCACCGGCAAGCTGACAGGCGATGGAAGCCATAGGCTCCCATGGTGCTGCATCGCTGCTGGGGTTTTGGGACACTCCAGCGGCGATGCCGCCTGTCAGCTCGCTGGGGTATCTCCGGAGGTGTCTCCCCGTGTAAACGGGGGGCAGCGACGCTGGCGGGGCACCAAAAGCATGCGTGCTCCCCCCTGTCGCTGACGACATCTCCGGCATTGTCGCATGGTGTGACGGGCCTTATAGGGGTTGTCCAATAACCACAATTTGCAGTGTCACCTATCCATAATGTAGGTGATAAGTATCTTCTAGCCGGCTGCACTGTGTACCATGTATAAATACAGCACTAGACTGATAATGCGTTACACTCAGCTGTTTCTGATTTCATAATTCATTTCATACTTTTAAAGAGAATTTGTTATGTAAAAAAAGCTATTTACCTGCAGATATGGGGTTGATTTGCTGGTTAATAGCATTCTGACACTGTGCAGATGCTGCACTGGGAGCACGACAGGTGGGAGGCTGAAGCCTCCGGCTCTCAGTAAGGCTAGTGTCAGATAAACGTTAATCAATGCTTGCGTTAAAAACATAGGTTTTGGCAGCATAAACGCGGTGCTGCTGCCATGGTAGCGCCGTGTTAATGCTGCCAATGTTACCCTATGGACACGCGGCCTGTGGCGCGGCTTCAACGCGGCCATGTGATTGATATCTTGCGTTATTTCCTAACGCAAAAAAACATGTTGCTGAAAGCGTATTTTCTCGCATTAGGAAATAACGTGAGATTTCATTCAGATGCCAGAGTTTGAGCCGCGCTACGGGCCGCGTCTCCATAGGGTAACATTGACAGCATTAATTCGGCGCTACCATGGCAGCAGCACCGCACTTATGCTGCCAAAACCTATGTTTTTAACACAAGCCCTGAGTAACATTAATCTGACCCTAGCCTTACAGTTGCCCTTCACTATATACTGAGTGGTAACTGAAGCCTCACCGGCCCTTCTATGACTGAAATCCCAATGCTGCCAGAAGGGATAAAGTTAATTTCCTTCCGGCAGTGGGGCTTTCAGTGCGGCAGTGGCACACCTTCAGAATGCTATTAACCTGCAGATTAAAATGATATCTGCAGGTTAACAACTCTTTTTTACATGACAGGTTCCCTTTAAAGAGTTACCATTGTTTTCGTTTTTAGTTCCTAAATCAATAATACACATCAAAATAAGTAACTTTGTAATATATGTTATAGGAAAAATCTACTTATTTTTCCTTTTGGACTGATCATTCATTCTCAAAATTTACAATTCCACTGGTAAAATCCATCTGAAAGCAGATTGTGACGTTACTGAGATAGGAGACGCCAGTTACTACTGATAAGAGACTATTTAAAAGGGAGGGTGAGGAGGGTGGAGCTCTGCCTCTAGCTCCTCCCTCTTCTTTCCCCTCCCCTCTAGATGGAACCTTATAAGCACCAACTGTCATCTCAGTAATAACATTCTGTCTTCATTGAATACAGATTTTGTCCATGTATTGTAAATGACTGATCAGTCCAGGAGGAGAAAGAAGCAGATTTCTCTAATAAGATATATTACAAAGTTTCTTATATTTATTTGCACTATTGAGTTATGAAACAAAAATTAAAACAACAGTTAGTCTTCAAGTTTGGGGATCGACACAAGTCCATCCAGTTCGGCTTAGGGCCCTTTCACATCAGCGTTTTTTGAAATTCGCGGCAGATGCGGTAAAAAAAACGCATCTGCCGTGTTTGCCGCATAACCGTTACACTTGCGGCGCGGTTGCGGTAATCCCCATAGAAAGTATAGGGGGACTTGCGGCAGGTGCGGCAAGTGCGGTTTTGCACTTGCGGCAAGTGCGGCCGCGAAAAAAACCGCAGTCAGCCGCGTTTTTTTTCGCGGCCGCACCTGCCGCAAGTGCAAAACCGCACTTGCCGCACCTGCCGCAAGTCCCCCTATACTTTCTATGGGGATTACCGCAACCGCGCCGCAAGTGTAACGGTTATGACCGCATCTGCCGCGAATTTCAAAAAACGCTGATAATAGTAATGTGTTGTTTCTGAGAAAGGCAAAGAAAACCACGAAACCAGTGTTAATTGTCCCATATTAGGGGAAAATGTCCTTCCCGAATCCACATATGGCAATGAGACCAGTTCCTATATTAACATGATCGTACTCTAGATGATCTTCTATGGATGGCCAAACAGTATTTAGAAGTTTATATCACACTAGAAATAGCCCTGACGCTATTGCATCGGGAGGCAGTCTCTGTGCCTATGTCCCCTTGTGCGCTCTCTCCTCTCTGTGCTGTCTCTTCCCCATGCGCTCTATCTTACTTGTGCCTTTCTCTCCGTTCTGTGTGCTCTCAGCCCCTGTGTGCGCTGTCTCTCCCTTTGTGCGCTGTCTCTCCCTATGACTCTGCCTCCTCCTGAGCCTCTGCCTCCCCTGTGCCCCTGCCTCCTCTGTGCCTTCTGCCTCCTGTGTGCCTGCCTCCCATCACTGAGCCACCATACAATGCTCACCACTGAGCCACCGTATACAGAGCTAACCACTGAGCCACTGTATACAGTGCTAAACACTGTGCCACCATACAGTGCTAACCACTGAGCCACCGTATACAGTGTTAACCACTAAGCTACCATACAGTGCTTATCACTGAGCCACCATACAGTGCTAACCACTGAGCCACCATATACAGTGCTAATCACTGAGCCACCATATACAGTGCTAACCACTGAGCCACAACACAGTGCTAACCACTGAGCCACGGAATACAGTGCTAACCACTGAGCCACCATATACAGTGTTAACCACTGAGCCACCATATACAGTGCTAACCACTGAGCCACCATATACAGTGCTAACCACTGAACCACCATATGCAGTGCTAATCACTGAGCCACCACACAGTGCTAACCACTGAGCCATCATACAGTGCTAACCACTGAGCCACCATACAGTGCTAACCACTGAGCCACCATATAGTGATAACTACTGAGCCACCATACAGTGATAACCACTGAGCCACCATACAATGCTAACCACTGAGCCACCATATAGTGCTAACCACTGAGCCAGCTTTAAATTTCCCCCCAATACCGCTGAGCAGTGCGGTATTGGCGAGACATTTAAACCTGCCCTCCGCTGATTGGTAGAAAGCCGGGTAGAGCGTGGCCAATCAGCTGAGCGGTATTGGTGGGTAATTTTAAATCTCCCGCCAATACCGCGCCACCTCGCTGATTGGTCGCCACTGAGTGGAGCGGGATTCAAATCTCTCGCGAAGGCACCAGGTGCGATTTAAATCATGACCCAGTGGCGGCGACCGATCAGGGAGGCACCTCGCGCCTTGGCGGGAAATTAGAATCACGCTCTGCACATTGGCAGAGCGGAGCGGGATTCAAGTCTCTCGCCAAGGTGAGGCGTGATTTAAATCACGCTCCAAGGGCGCTGATTGGTCGCCGCCGGTGGCAGCGATCAATCAGCGCTCTCGGCACGTGACTTAAATCGGGGCTCGCTGATTGGTCGCCGCTGACCGCGCGGCGACCAATCAGGGAGGCACCTTGTGCCTTGGCTGAGCGGAGTGGGATTCAAATCACGCGCCAAGAGCGCTGATTGGTTGCCGCCGGTGGCAGTGACCAATCAGCGCTCTCGGCGCGTGACCCCGGCTTTGGCGGGGCATTTGAATCTCGGCCACCATATAGGAATACCCATAACTTGAGTGATCCAATATTGCGGTCGGGGCACTTCTGCTCCGTGCAGCTGGGAGATGAGCGGCGCTCATCTCCCGGCTGCTTCAGTGGCGCGGTCCGAGGCACGGTAGGTGACTGGCGGCTACCGTTGGAAGATCAGCGGCTAGCGCTGTTGATCTCCTGACGGTAGCGGTGGCGCCGGTGTCACTTTCTCTTGGAGACTGTGTCGCTATCCCATAATGCCACCACGGTGCATTGTGGGATATCGACATAAGCCCTGGAAATCTGTGACAACCATTATTGGTGATCATATATTAGATTGGGGCTGGTCCATAAAGACTAGTGTCACTTACATCAGTTCAAAAATTCTTTGGACGAAGTGCCTTAACGTCCGCGCTGCTGCTACAGGATCAAAGGAACCGAGACACAGGAATGTCTGGATCAGCTCAAGCCTTTATTGTCCCTGAGGAAGGAGCTCGGTGTGTGGCTCCGAAATGCGTCGGAAAATAAAGGCTTGAGCCGATCCAGACATTCCTGTGTCTCGGTTCCTTTGATCCTGTAGCAGCAGCGTGGACATCAAGGCACTTCGTCCAAAGAATTTTTGCATCACAACCACGGTTTCCTGTGGGAGTGCGGCCCCTGCAGCAGCTGCCTTAACGCTTTTCTACCAGTTGTGGGTGATCACAACTGACAAAGGTGAGCAATTCCATATCGCAAAGCGAAAGTGTTTAATTAAGATAAGACCTTATATGCGCATTCTTTTTTCGCAGACTTACATCAGTTCGACTAGTGAAGTCGTGCTGGGGCTCGCTGGGGCCATTGTTGCCAAAAGCTAGTGCTGTGATTGGTCCACCCCGGCACACTAAATTAAACTATAAGTTTCTGGTGTGTGTACTGATTATAGTTGTAGTGCATTCATACCAGTCACACTCTTCACCCAGTGAAGTGGAGTGGGTGATCCGCACCTGGAGTACCACCCGGACTGTAGAGCTGAAGTCCCGGGCGGTGGACCGAAAAGCAAGTGAGGTAGCAGCCATTGCATGAGCTGTGGCATAGGTCCTGGCAGCAAAACCACCCGTGCAGACCCAGGAGACAGGGGTCCAGATGGATGACCCCGTGGACCCGCCTGCAGGTCCTACTAACGCCCTGCAAGTCCAAGTTGCGACTGAATCCAACCAAAAACCGGACATTGTCGTCATGGCCGTGGAAGGGGACGATGACTCGACCGGTTCCGTGGAAGAGGATCCTGACGTGGATGACCCGGTCTATGACTCAGGAGCTACTTGGTGGAGTACCTTAGATTACTGATGGGGGCCCCGCAAGACCTCCACCCCAACGTCAGGGCCGTGCCGGATAACCCGGCAACCAGCCCTTCACCTCCAGCATACTCTATCCAGGTCAGCGCTTCCCAGATCAGCGAGGCAGACCAGTCGGCCCGACAACGCCGCCGGGAGGAGTAGTGGCAACTTGAGATGGGGTGCCGCCATTCAAGAGATGAAGACTGTCTGCAGCCCCCATTACCTGCTGAACTAAGAAAGACAGGTGCTGTGGTGTCGTTCTGCTATGGTGATGAGTGGGTGTTTATACGTGAAGCAGGAATCAAAAATGACATTTTTGTTGGGTGACGAGATGTAGAGCCCCATCTATGCCGCGGTCACCCGTATCGAGACCTTAACCATGGAGACCAGGTTGGGATGGTTTGCAAACAGAGTAGCCCGCCTTTAAGCAACTGCTACAGCCATTAAAAAAAGGAAAATACAGAATGTAACTAGTTCATTTTTCCTGCTTTTTGTACTCTTGAATAATGAATCCTTTTTGTTCTTTTGCCCCTTTTTGGAGCCTCATAAACTCTCATGAGAACTCTGACCCTGTTACATAATAATATTTAATCCAAGCGGCCCAGCGGTGACACACTGGACTGAGCAGAACAATAGTTATCGCTGAGCCCGCGCCATTACCGGTCCCCATACCCTGGGCTAGTCATATGCATTTTGCATTTTCTAATAAAACTCATATAATTTGTATTATCTGGTGGAGTGCTTGGTCTATACTGTTTCGTTCTTCTCCATATTTTCTCTATATCATTTTTGGCATCTACCACCCACTCTGTATTTACCCTTATGTTGTACATCTCATCCTACATTCCCTCCTCACTCACAACAGTCCACTGGAATAACATGGCATCTTTCAGTCTGCCCTTGTGCCACAATCTGCCATAATTTCTGCTCCTTTCTGACATAAACTTTATTGAATTTGTTGGACCGTTCTTGACCACACTCCCTCCTGCCAAGTCTTGCCCACATATAGGGAAGCGGCCGGGTCAGTACAATATTGTGCAATGTTTATATGGCAGAAAGCTGGCATAAATTACTTGAGAAATTTCTCCATAATGTGTGTTGTGATTCCTCTTTCTGTGTAATACGGGTGAGTCATTAGCCGTTTCCTTGGTAAATATAATATGTGCAATATTCCAGAGCTATAATCTCATCTTCTGTTTGTTAGGTTACATCAGCAGCCTCCTTACAAACACCGTCCCTGCGGCCTCTAAGAGACCAGATACCTAATTATGTAGAGAGCATTGCTTATGTCATGTAATGTAATTAAGAGCATAATAATAAGTCTCATAAACCCATACAGTTCATTTCATGTGCATCATCCTATTATTGCTATGGTATTAGAGTATGAAATTGTAATTCCTTTGCAAGAAGAGGGAATAAGAGAAAGCAAGAGCAGAAACATTACATTAATACAACTTTGTGTAGAGCATTATGACTATTAAGAAACTTTAGTTCATTCTCTGACCACCAATTGAATTAGGCTAGGGTCACATTTAAAACATGAATTGCATTCACCGCATCCGGATCCGGATGCGGTGAACGCAATGCCGGTCACACACATTTTTGTACAAAAATGTGTGCTGAATACCGCACTGCAGTAACCGGATGGCTCAGGATGTGTAATCCTGAGCCATCCGGCAACTGCATAGTTTGCGCATCCCGGCTATTGCCGGGATGAGCAAACAGTCCTATGACTATTAAAGAGTTAAATGTAATAACTAAAGGAATGTTTGAGGTCTCTAGGGGGGGCTTAGACCCCCCTAGAGACCGGCCGCCCACTCCGGTGGGCTTCTCCTACAATTTCCCCATGCCACGGGCTTCTCCGAGCTCCGTGCATGTCCCCCACAACTCCCGCCCCCCCGTATCAGTATAGAGGGGTGCATACATCCCTCTTGTATACTTATACGTCATTAAAGGAGAGGGGCTAATGGTGTGACGCGGTTAGCCCCGCCCCTTTCATGACGCGGCCGCCCTCATAACACTGGATGAAGGCCAGAGGGGGCGGCCATAATGAAGGAGGGGGCGGAGGCACACAGCCCCGCCCCTGGCTTTCCCAGAACACTGCCTGCCTACGAGAGAACGTAATTATGAGATAATATGTTTACTGTAATAATTCGTTGTGGCCACATACAAGATTAAGTATACAAGAGGGATGTATGCACCCCTCTATACTGATACGGGGGGGCGGGAGTTGTGGGGGACATGCACGGAGCTCGGAGGAGCCCGTGGCATGGGGGAAATTGTAGGAGAAGCCCACCGGAGTGGGCGGCCGGTCTCTAGGGGGTCTAAGCCCCCCCTAGAGACCTCAAACATTCCTTTAGTTATTACATTTAACTCTTTAATAGTCATAGGACTGTTTGCTCATCCCGGCAATAGCCGGGATGCGCAAACTATGCAGTTGCCGGATGGCTCAGGATTACACACCCTGAGCCATCCGGTTACTGCAGTGCGGTACAGAGAACCGCTGCGAAAACTGCAGCCTGCATGATTTTTAACGCAGGCTGCAGTGCCGGAGACGGACACCGGATGGCTTGTGAAGCCATCCGGTGTTTTGCATTGGCTCCTATGAGGAGCGTTTCCTGGTCCGGTTTTGAGCTTTTTGAAAGCTCAAAACCGGATCAGGATTCTTAAAAAAAAACGGAGATGTGACCCTGGCCTTACTATAAGTCCCTTCATATTGCAGCTGGACTCCAAGAACATTTAAAGACTATCTTTATGATTTACAAGTTTAGCAGACACTTGAATTGTCTGCAGATCAGTGAGGGTCTAGCTCCTGAGCCCTATCAATCACACAATAGACCCTCACAGTGGCAGCTTAGTAGACAGGAGCCCAAAGCTCAAAGCTCGTGTCTAATAAGTGGGTTAAATAGACAGTGGCTATCAGGAGACTAAAGGCCGGTTTACATGTAGCGACATCGTTAACGATGTTTATGCAAGTTGTGATGTTGCAGCGACCTCGTAGCGTTGTCGCTATGTGTGACATCCTGCAACGATCAGCAATCAGCGAGCTGATCGCTGATTGTTGGTATAATGGCCAGGGCCATTTTTCGATCGTTGGTCTCCCGCTGGGCGGGCAGCATCGCTGTGTGTGACAGCGGGAGACCAACGATCATCAACCTCCCAGCTTGCTGTGCAGCTCTGGGAGGCTGTAACCAGGGTAAACATCGAGTATCTAAGCAGAGCGCTAAGCTTAGTTACCCACTGTTTACCCTGGTTAGCCTGGGGGAGCTGGTAACCAGGGTAAACAGCAGGTAGCCAAGTGCAGCGCTCTGCTTAGTTACCCGATGTGTACCTTGGTTACCTGCGTTCTCGCTAGTCCTGATCGCTGGTGAGTGTGCCTGTGCAACAGGTCACCAGCGATCAGATAACAATGTCCCAGCAACTCCCATCGTTGGTGGCATTGCTGGGACATTGTTATGTGTAAACCGGCCCTTAGGGAAGAGAAGATCCCACCAGTGCATGTATCGGTATACAACAACACCTAATTTGGCACAATGTGCGTCAGTATGAGCATGCATAGACCGGAGTATGGATTCAATAGAAAGCATAGCCTTTGTTCTCTGAGTTCCTGTGTGCTGAGCTGCGCTTTTCTTTGTGATCTATTGCGCGATCAGTGTAAATAATAACAATAATAATAATAATTTTTATTTATATGCAATCTTTATTAAGCACACACAACAATAGAAAGTTTAAAAACTGTTAAAAAATTAGAAACCAGGACCGCCTGAATGGACGATCCTCAGCCCTAAGGAAAAATCAGAACAATAGTATGTAACATGGATAGCACCAGCACAGATCTACATATAGAGCACAATTGAAAATATAGACTGCGCATACACTTGCAAGTAGAGGACAGTATAAACAGACAAATAATGAGTAAAGCTACATATAAATATCACAATCAAAAACACTAGTGGGTTTATTAGAGAGTGGCTATCCAGAGACTGAGGGAAGAGAAGATCCCCCCCGTGCGTATATTAGTATACAATAACACCTGTCACAATGTGGCACAAGAATCACAGTGCCTGTATGCAACCATGTATGGGATGTTCTAAAGAGTCAATCACAAACACTAAATACAGGTCAAAGGGTGTACCAAAAAGAACGCCAAAAAGAAAACAAGTGCCGACTCAATCTCATTGTGTGTCCTCCCTCCTCCCCTAACTCCCCCCCTTAGGGTATGGGACCTCTGCCATCTGCCTAAGTGGATGTGTGTGGGAGTGCTAGAATGGGAGCCTCCTGAAGAACATTTGCATTTGTGACAGGGGTAACCACACACTCATTTATGGGTGCAGTACCCCAACTGTGACGCCTGACCAGGTGGGGGCGCCACATTCCCCCTTGGTGGAATACACTCGTCCGTGAGTGTGGTTAAACAGGGAACAGGTAGAGTGAAAATTTACTTTTTTACAATAAAGAATAACAATATCAATGGGTAACATATTTACAAATTCACGCAGCATTTTTCATCTCTTTTTGGGAGGCACCATATTAAACGTTGCATATATATAAAAGAATAAAATAAAACATTATTAACTTTCATCAGCCTCACGGGGACCGGTAACTGCACGGGCCCAGCAGTAATTATTGTCCAGCACAGTCCAATGTGTCTTATAACCGCTGGGCCGCTTTGAATAGAACATTATTCTAAACAGGGTAGAGTTCTCATTATGCCCATGAGGCTCAAACAGGGATAAAGTCATTATTCACGAAAGAAAGCACAATTAACTATTTACAGTTCACATCAGGGATTACATAGTCATTTACAAGCAGGCCACTTTAATAGTAAGCCACCCCATAGGTCCCACGTGCCGTTCGTAGGTAACCTGGTCCTCTCGATACAGGTTTCGATCCGGGTAAACGTGGCGTAAATGTGGCTCTACGTCCCTTCTTGCAACAAAGATGTCGTCCGACATTTCAGATTCTCTTATGAATCCCCACTTATCCCCGCAACGAAACGTTACCACAGTACCTCTCCTTCAAAGTTCCGCAGGGAACGGGGGCGACTTGCGAGCTTCCTCTCTGATTTGGCAACACTCCATCTCGAGTCGCCACCAGTCCTGTCGACGGCGTCGCCGAGCCGCCTCGTCCTTCTCGCTGAGTTGGGTAGCGCTGCTCTCAGAGTAGTACACCGGGGGTAACAGGTTTGTTGCCGGGTAATCCGTCGCCGCTGCGATGTTGGCACAGAGTGCTGGCATAACTCCGCATTGATACTCCTGGGCACCCCACCATGCTGCCTCTGGGGTGTCACCTACGGTGGTGTGTGAGCTGTCGCACAGGTTGTCGGCGTTGAGGCCCTCCTCCTTGGAACTGGTCGAGTAGTCGTCTCTCTCTCTGTGGTCTCGACAATCAAGTTCGGCTTCTGGTCAGGTCCTGCCGCATCCTGGGCTGGTATGGCGTTGGTCTGGCCTGCTGGCAGGTCCACGGGGTCATCTGTCTGGACCCTAACCTACCGGGTCTGCACAGGTGGTCTCGCCGCTAGGGTCTCTGCCACAGCTCGTACGACTAATGCTGCCTCTCTGGTCTCCCGGTCCGTCGCTTGGGTCATGAGCTCCACGGCCCGGTTGTCGCTCCAGCTGCGGACTACCCACTCCAACGTGTTAGCCAGGTTGTCCCGCAGCTCAAGTAAGGTGTTCCACGCATGTAGTCTGCGTCCCACTCGTTGGTAAGGAGGGAGACCGAGTTCAGGTCCCCGCGGGCAATGCAGGCCTGCTGCTCCATTTCACGCAGGAGGTCCATCCACCGGGTCGCCATTGTACCGTAATACACGTTGTGTCTCATGTCCTTCTCTTCCGGCTGGGTTCTTATTGACCTTAGGCGATTCCCCCTGGATGATTTCCTGTGGCCCGCCCCCTTGGTTGATTGGCGGTCATAGGGGAGGGCAAACAGTTTTTCGCCTCTGGATAAGCCCTCCCATTGCAAGGGGCTGAGGCACACCCCTGGGCCTGCGCACCGTCCCTCACATGGCTGGACCGCCATCTTGGATTCCTCGGTAGAATTGGCGGGAACCCATTTTTGGCGCCATTTAATGGCGGGAAAAGTTATTTTTCAAGCACAGAGTCCAAAATTTGTAGGCACACAGTACCCGGTAGCACCGGGCACGGGATCCTGTTCGTGAGCGCCAGAAAGAGTTATGTGTCGCCCGTGGCAGTGGGGACTCAGGTATCTGGGCCCTTTTCCGCTGTGGTCAGGGGGTTGTTACTGTTTGCCTGCCCGAACCCGTGGAATGCCTGCTTGGATCTGCCCTGTGTCCTGCTCTCAATTTCATACCAAGCCCGTTGGAGATGGGAATCCTGGTGTGACAATTCCTCTGGACAGGGTGACGGGGCCGGTAAACTGTCCGCGACCTCCAGTGTTCTCGGTGGGGGGATAAACTCCCTTGCCATCTTCGGAACGGGTACTCCGGGAAAACAGACCAGGGTTCCCTTCTGAGTATGGGCACTTAGGGGGTTCCCTCCTTATGTCTGTGTGGAGCCCACTGGGACGGGGTACTCAGTGCCGGACCGGTGTACTGCTGGGGGATGTCACAGCGGTCCTGGTCCGGACCGTGTCCCGGGCCCGCACAATAAAATGGGGGTTATCTACAGGGGATTTGTCATTCGTGATGCCACCCACATTATGTGGTCAATAATGGGGACCACCGCTGCCGCAGAACCTCCGGGGATAATGTTTTGGCAGCTAGGATAGAACAGTTCCTGTGGGCAGAACTGGGTCCGCCGGGGCAGTGGTAGTAAAAGTCAGTGATGGTAATTGTAGGCTTTGCAAAAGAGAGGAATGATGTGGAGATGGTTCCTGACAGGGCTAGATGGAGAACTGACTGCTTTTCATACCTGAAATCAGACACAGACAACGTAGCAGGGTTCACCCGGGTTTACTGTTCTTATTCTTCTGTCAAACAGGCACGGTACAATACAATTCTTTACAGCTTTGCTATATTAAATCCGGTATATTGAACCCACTGCAGCCAGGTTATCTTTCCTAGACTCCTCTGTCTTCCTACGTGTCCTTTCAGGCTATATCTCCGTGTTTCTCCTCAAAGTGGATTACGGAGCGGCAGCTCGGTCCCTTTTGGCAGCTTCCTCCTTAATTCTCTGGGCGGTAAGCCGGGTCCTCTCTATGCTGCTGTGCTCCCAATCTTAGGGTGGGAATATAGATCTGGAGTCTGTATTCCCCATCAGGTTGTCTGGGGCACCAGCTAAATCTTCAGCCCCGCTCAGAGCTGACACTCTGGTTTCAGCCAAACCACAGGTATCCCTATTTCTCAAGAGATTACCGGGTCCTTTCCTTCCTGTGTAACTTCAGGGTATAATCAGGGAAACTTTCCTATCAGTCAGTTACTGGCCTCCACTACTTCTCTGGACCTGATGGTACTGATCTTGTCTTGACTGCTCGGCACCTGCCTGCTGCCTAACCGCTTCCTGTCACTCCCTTTTATACCCCTCCATTACCATGACTACGTTCCATCCACTCATATCTAGCCTATTACCCCTTGTCTGCCTAGAGTCTCAGACTCAGGGTTAGGTCCCCATGCAATGGATATGTGTGCGAGGTATTTGTTAAACAAACTATCTACCCTCCTACCTGGCTGCAGTACTACCTGTGGCCACCCTGGACACAGGGGCGCCACACTGGCGCTGCCCGCTTTTCTCTCTATGGGTCCTCTCCCTGGGATTCCTCCTTCACTCTCTTGAAGGATCCCCATTCTCAGTCTTTCCTCCGGTCCAACTCAATCTCACTGTGTGTCCTCCCTCCTCCCCTAACTCCAGCCTTAGGGAATGGGACCTCTACCATCTGCCTAAGTGGGTGTGTGTGGGAGTGCTAGGATGGGAGCCTCCTGAAAAACATTTGCATTCCGTTGTGACAGGGGTAACCGCACACTCATTTATGGGTGCAGTGCCCCAACAGTGACGCCTGACCAGGTGCGGCGCCACACTTACAGATTTGGGAGTCGAGGTTAGTAAATATTAACCTCGTTGTAAGAAACCTTTAACATATAATTTTGAATATTACTTATTGAGCAAACTGCAAGCGGTGCCAATTATTGGACTACTCGTGGTGATTTTTCCCTCCATGGTTTGCAGGAGTAGGAAGTCGGGACTATACACTGCACATGCATCAGTCTTCCCTTCCGCAGGTGAATGCAGCCGTCCTATGCCCACAATCTGCAGTTTGAGGCAGGGCAGCTTTTCCCTGCATTCACCTGTCGAGATTGTCCCTGGCAATAAATGAACACGCTGCAGAGATGCAGAACTTCGGCAACCTACACTGCAGGTGAGAAAATGCTGCGTACAAAAAAAGCACAGTGGGCATGGGATTTCTAGAAATCATATCCACTATGCTTGTATTGTTGAACGTAGCGGTTTGGACACAGTGGAAATACACTACGTCCAAAATGCTACTAATACTGACTGTGTGCACACAGCCTAATGGAAAAAATTCAAAACACCAGAATTTTTGGTAGCCGCAATATTACAATAAGATGTAATGAGGTGATCAAAACATCGAATATACACCAAAATACTATAGTTAAAGGTGTCAGCTCAGGATGCAAAAAATAAAGCATCACACAGCCCCAGATGGTGGAAAATGAGAATGTAAAGGTACCTTTACACACGGCAACTTTTCTAGGAATTTCACTGGCAACTTACTGGTTGCAGTGAAATCATGGACATATTGTTCTATTTTGTTGCTGAGTACAAATGGAACAATGTGTCCATGATTTCACTGCAACCAGTAAGTTGCCAGTGAAATTCCTAGAAAAGTTGCCGTGTGTAAAGGTACCTTTACATTCTCAGAAGATGGCAACAAATGCGCAATTATTTTGTTTTTACAAATGTATGATTTTTTTCACCATTTATATAATAAAAAAAACTGTACGTTTGGTATTTACAAACTCATACTGACCTGTGGAAACATACTTCTAGGTCAGTTTAAACGTATAGTGGACATGGTAAATAAAGAAACCCAAAAATCATTGTGAAATTGCTCTTAGTTTTTGCAATTTCACTGCACTTGCAGTTTTCTTTCCCATTTTCCAGTAATGGCATTAATGGCATTATTCAAATGTACAACTCGTTCTGCAAAAAAACAAGCCCTTATATGTCAGTATTGATGGAAAAATCTAAAAGTTATGGCTCTTGGAAGAAGGGGAGGAAAAAAACGAAAATGAAAAACAGTAAATTGCCCAGTGGTGAAGGGGTTAAGGAGAGCACCAAGTCTTCTAGGTCTGGAATGAACAAGCTGGTGACACACTGCAATATCTATATTCTTCCATTCTTTAAGAATGAAGTCTTTTGAAGCCTGGATACTGGGTGGAGAGCGATGAGAAGTTTTCTCTTCAGAATTCCCTATATGTGTTCAGTTGGGTTCATATCAGTAGACATTTGGCCATGAAATGACTTTCACCCTGCTCTTCTTCACAAAATAAACAAATGTGTGTCTTTGATCACTGGATGTTGGGAAAGTGCATGCCTACCAAGGGCACGGAGTGATGGGAGCATCTTCTCTATCACTAAACAGCTGTACATCTGTGAATCAATGAAAATGTATCTTCCTGACATCAGCAGCTCTCATGCAGCCTCACATACAAACATGTCCACCACTATGCTTCACTGTAGGCACCATGAGGCTTTCTAAATTCATTATTTTAAATGCATAGCGCCTACAGTGAAATATGTATACTGTATGTACACATGTATGTATATGCATGTGCACTGAACCTGTGTAATGTGTATAAACTGGCAGATGATTGAGGAATGATCTGTCAAGCCTTCTCAACAAGCTGGTAAACCAATGAAAGAGCAAAACACTTGTTCATCAGTTGTAATAATTTTGGAGAAAATAGCAAATTTATTCTTATTAGTAGCACAGTGCTTTATGTCAATATTACCATCAATAACATGATATTCTATGTGCAGAGGTCTAAATACCATGGTTTGGGGTTATTTGTAGATAATGAGCATTATAAGGCTATGTTCACATAGGACATTTTTGCTGCATTTTTGAAAATCCTGGGGTCTTTCTATTTGTCAAAAACGTAACTTTTTTCAGATTTTTTTGTGCATTTTTGTTGCATCGTTACTTCAATGGGGATGTACAATGTCCCAAATCTGCTGTAAAAATGCAAAGTTGCGTTTTTATTGTGTCTTTACCATGAACTTCAACTGCAGCAAAAAGGCAAACATAGAATTGACACGCTCATTCTTTGAAAACGCACAAAAACCTGTACAGGAATGAAAACCTATGTGTGTGGACAGCTTTTCCCAATGTCACATAGGTTTTGCTTGGAATCCAAATCGCAGGTATAGATTAGCATAGATTAGTATAAAACAATGGTAAAATGCATCAAAAAATGCAGGAAAATGCACCCTGTGTGACAGTAGCCTAATAGGGAGATTCAAGCAATAACTACAGAATTGCATTTTTCACCACTTTGCCTAGTATAGATTTTTTTTCTCATTATGTTACATTATATGGTAAAATAAAAAGTGTCATTCTGAGGTACAGATCATCACACAACAAATATATATACATTTTAATTACATTATGGAAAAAATGAATACAAAATATTTATATTAACTGTGGTAGGAAGGGGTTAAAGAAAATGTTGCAGAGTGCAGCTTCTGAATCCCCACCGATGCAGAAGAAACTTCTCTGTGAGCAAGTGATATGGGAAAACAGGTTTTACTTCTTTCTTAGTAACATGAGATACAGGATAAGAGCACAAATCACTCCATGCTGCTGAAACACTAAAAAACTAAAGTACAAAAGCAAGTACAATAGAAATTTCCCTCCCCCACAACACAGCAAGTATAGAACTTTATACAATATTGCCATTTACTGTCATGCCAGTATAAAGTCCTCCTTCACTCAGATTAAGTCCACAGCTGTTGCATATGTTAACACCCTTTCTCAACAGTAAAGACTTATTCACTCAAACCCAATTTCTTTATTAGTCTCTGATGTTTTTCAACATTCAACACCTTTGTAAAAATGTCTGCTGTCATTTCTTCAGAAGGACAATATTCCAGTTTCAAGATTCCTTGTTCCTGATGATCTCTCAAAAAATGATATTTCACATCAATGTGCTTGGTTCTTGGATTAACTCTTTCCATCTGAGCAAGAACAAGACATCCTTGATTGTCCTCATTCAATTTTATTGGTTCCAACTGTGGTTGTCCTAAGTCTGTTAATAATTGTCTTAACCACAGAACTTCTTGACTTGCATGTGCTGCCGCAACGTATTCTGCTTCTGTTGAAGACAGCATTACAATTAACTGCTTCTTACTAGTCCAACTTATTGGTCCGCCTGAGAGTAAGAAAAATAACCACTGGTAGATTTTCTGTCAGTGGGATCTCCAGCTCAAAATGCATCAATGTATCCTGTTAAAATGCATTTATCACTTGTAGGCAGTTTCAGTTTAACATCGCTAGTTCCTTTCAAATAACGCAGTATTCTCTTCATGGCATTCCAATCCTCTTTATTTGGCTTGGATACTTTTCTACTCAGAATTCCTAATGCTGCTGCGATGTCTGGTCTTGTAAAAGTCGCTAGATACCGTAATTTTCCTATTGCCATTATGTACTCTTCATTATTTGGTAACATGTTTTTCTCACTATTCATCTCTTTAAGATAATTAGTTTCCACTGGAGATTTTGCTGGTTTTGCATCCTTCAATACAAATTTTTCTGTAATGTCTTGAATCATGTGATTTTGATTAAGTAGAAAACTTCCATCTTCTTCTCTTTCTACTTGTATTTTTAGGTATTGTTTCACATTTCCCAAGTCTTTGATCTTGAAATGTTGATTCAGGGTGTTTATTCCTTTCTTTTTTAAAAAAAAAATCAAAATGTTGTCAACATATATGAGTACATAGATTCATCTGTTCATTAGTCTTTTTGTGTACAAGCAAGGATCAATTTTGCTTGTTTGAAATTTTTCATTCGTGAGCACTTCTGTGATTTTATCATTCCACGCTTCAGCTGCTTGTTTTAAACCATAAATACTTTTCTGTAATTTTCAAACTATGGTTGGGTTACTTTCATCTTTGAATCCTGGTGGTTGTTCCATGTAAATATCTTCTGTTAAACTTCCATTCAATAATGCTGTCTTTACATCCAGATTTATCAGCTCCATTTGTTTCATTGCTGCAACTATAAACAAAGCTATTATTGTAGTATATTTGACAACTGGTGCAAATGTTTCATCACAGTCTTCTCCATATTTTTGAGAATAACCTTTAGCTACGCGTCTTGCTCGGTATCTTTCAGGTGTGCCATCTGTTTGGTACTTTACTTTAAAAATTCATTTACATCCTATGGCTTTTCTTCCTGCTGGTAATTCTGTTAATATCATGTCTTTGAGTCATGCATGGATTTCAGTTTTGTTTCTGTTGCTGCTATCCATTTATTAGCTTCTTCTTTAGGGAGTTGAGATATGTCTTCCCACGAGGTAGGCTCATAAATTTTACTTGTGCTTGCCTTGTACGAGAGACATTTTGGTGGTTTTCCTCATTGAACGTCTTGGTTCTGTGTCTGTTTGTAGCTGTATTTCTTTACCTTCAGTGTTCTGTTCTTTATCAGTTTCAACTACTTTCTCATCAGATATTCCTTCAGTTATGTCATTACTGTTTTTCTCATTTTATGTTTCAATGAAATCAGAGTGTCTTCATTTAAATCTTCAATTATTGTCACGCTGTTACTCACCGTGACTCTGTCTGTTTTGGGATCTAGGATTCTGTATCCTTTGCAGTTTTCACTATATCCAACAAATATTCCTTCCATGGATCTGTTTTGAAGTTTGGAACGTTTTTCTGTTGGAATTAATACAAAAACTTTACATCCAAAAACACTTAAATGATTTACACTTGGTTTCATACCTTGCCTCAGTTTATATGGAGTTTTCTTCATTTTTCTGGAAAAAAGTCAGTTTTGTAGATATGTAGCTGTCATTGCTGCTTCACCCCAATATTTCTCTGGTAGTTTGGAATCTGTCAGCATACACCTTATCTTTTCAGTCAGAGTTCTGTTTTTTCTTTCTGCTACTCCATTTTGTTCAGGTATTTATGGAACAGTTTTTTGATGTTCTATACCATTTTGTCTTAAGTAGTTTTCTATTTTATGTCCTGTAAATTCACCTCCATTATCTCTTCTCATGACAATTGACTTCTTTTGGAATTTGGTATTCGACCTTGTTACATAATCTACAAGTTCATCAAAAAACTTCACTTTTGTTATTGATCAAGTATGTGGCTGTGTATCTTGAGTAGTCATCTATGAAATTCACCATGTATTGATTGCCTCCTGATGTAGTCACTTTCATGGGTCCACATACGTCATTATGCACCTAATCAAGTGTTTTTGTGCTTTTCGTTTCACTTTCTTTAGGAATAGATATTCTTGTGGCTTTAGATTTTATACAACATTCACATCTTACAGTAATTGAGCAATCAGATATCTTTAGATCTTTTGTCAATTCTTTTCTTCATAGTTTTCTTATACTCTCAGTGTGTCTGTGTCCTAGACGTCTATGCCACATGTGAATACAATTCTTGTGATCATGTGTACACAGCTTCATTTGTTCATTTAAAGTGTCTAGATGATATAATTGTTTATCTGACTTGACAATGGTTATCACCTTCTTTCCTGCTGGAATTGCACATTGTCTTTGAATTTCACAATAAGTCCTTTAGCTGTTAAACATTTCACAGATAACAATCCACCTTCCAATCTTGGAACATATAAGTATTTTTGAATCTTGTCCAAATTTGTTAGAACAGTTTAGCATACCTTGTCCAACACCTTCTGCAGTTATTTTGCTTCCATCTGCAAGATAAATGGCTTCTTGCTTATCTAAATCAAGTTTAGCAAAGAAATTATTTTTACTTGTCATGTGACTTGTTGCTCCTGAGTCAATAAACCAACCTATGTAAAATAAAAGACCTGATGAAGATAGCATTTCTATCAAAACGTGTTGTGGATCTGTCGAGGGAAATTAATAAAGGTCTGTTTAATAACATCTGAGCCTCCTGACATTTGTACCCAAAGCACTTCTAACTAGACTGCTTATATCCATTTACATAGCAAACCAACCCAGTGATGATTTCTTATCAGTTACTTTAAATGTGCCATTCCAATTATTTTCACATTAATCAGAAATTGTGTTTTTCACCTTCTGTGTGTTCTCTTTATGGTGTAACGTCTGTTGTTCTGCTTTCCATATAGTACAGTCTTTCTTTAAATGACCTTTTTTCTTACATATGAAACATTCTCTTGTCTCTTTATTATAAGGTTTTTCAATTCTGTACCTTTAAGAGCATTTTCATTACCATTTTCAGTAGAAGAATCATTTGTTTGTTCTTTCCTGCTCAGATATTCATCTATGAGTCTTGTTTTCACAAACTCAAATGTAATGTCTGTTTCAGGTCTTGTCTCAAGTGCATGAATCAAAGCTGTATATGAATCTGGTAAACTGCACAATAATATAGCTGCTACATGGCTTTCTTTAATGTCTTCACCAATTGATCTTAGCTGTGATATCACTTTCATCATAGAGAATATGTGCTTCTGGATGTAATTATCTGCACTTAGTCTCATACTGTAAAGTGTGTATGATTCAAGCTAGGTTTTTCATGTAACTTTCTCAGTGCTTCCCACATTCTTTTCGCTGTATCCTCATTTCTTATGTGTATTAATTGAGCATCATCCACTAATAAGCTAATGGTGACTCTTGCTTGTCTATTTTTCTTATTCCATGTCTGATTATCTTCATCAGGTCTATCTGTAGTGATTACTTCCCATAAATCATCCTTAGATAACAACATCTCTACTTTGAACTTCCATAACAGATAGTTCTTATTATTTAGTTTAGTTACTGTGAGTTTTAGCTCTGTGCTACTCGTCATCTTTACATAGTCTTACTTGTTTCTAGAGAGTTGTAGTGAAGAATTCTTCTGCTTTTCCAGTGTCCTGGATATCTGGGATTCTCTGTGCTTATCTCCAGTGTCTGGGCTTTCCGGTGCCTGGGATCATAAATACCTTTGTCCCTCCGGTATCTGGGATCTGTACTTGGGTCCCTCCGTTGCCTGGGATTATCAGTATCTAGTCCCTCCGGTGCCTGGGCCCATAACCTGTTGCTGAGTGCATCTTCTGAATCCCCACCAATGCAGTAGAAACTTCTTTGGAGCAAGTGATATGGGAAAACAGGTTTTACTTCTTTCTTAGTAACATGAGCTACAGGATAAGAGTACAATCACTCTGTGCTGCTGAAACACTAAAAATGAATGTACAAAAGCAAGCACAATAGAGATTTCCTCCCCACAACACAGCAAGTATAGAACTTCATACAATAAATCCATCTACTGTCAGGCAAGTATAAAGTCCTCCTTCACTCAGATTAAGTCCACAGCTATTGCATATGTTAACAGAAAAATGGTATGTGTACATGCCTTCAGAGAATAGTTAAAGAGGACCTGTAACCCCCTTGGTGCATGGCAAACTAAATGCAGTATTGAATCCAGCATCTGCTGCATTCAGGGAAGGGGTCCTCCATGTCTCTAGCCCCCCTGTAAGCTTTAGAAAACTTACAGTTAAGAGGTTGCCTTGGTGGGATCTTATTAAAAGGTCCTCACTGCTGGCTCAATCCTCCCTGCCTCCTCCTTGTATGTTACTCCCCCTCTATGTGTCTGCTGCCGCCTCCTCTTCTTCTGGGTCTGCCGTCCTCTTCTGCTTCTGCTCCTTGTAACGTCAGGAGCAGAAGAAGTGGACAGACCCAGGAGAAGAGCAGGCAGCAGACACATAAAGGGAGCGGAACACACAAGGAGAAGGCCGGGATGGCTGTGCCACCAGCCAGGACCTCTTAATAAGATCCCACTGAGGTGACTTCCTATCTGCAAGGTTTCAAAAGTCTTCTTTTAAAGCTTACAGGGGATTAGAGATATGGGGAGCCCTTCCCTGAATGCAGCAGACATGCTGCATTCAGTGCTGCATTTAGTTTGCCATGCAGCAGGGGGGTAACAGGTCCTCTTAAAGCAAATCATGAATTTCTTTTTCTTATGAAGTTGGAAAACCCCTTTAATTTCTATTATATTAGCATTGCGTAATTGTTACTTTCTCCTATTCCATCTGTTTGTTTTATTAGTAAGAGGAGATGGTGACATAATCTCTGCATGTTGTACTTAACTTTTTTGCACTTTTGTTACCATTTTAGTTTTGCTCCAAATTTCTGTTTGAATTCTATGTTGTAATACACCAGGGGTCTCAAACACGTGGCCCCCGGGCTTCAAAGTGTGGCCCTCGGCACCATGGACAATGTAAGGACACCAGGATCCACTGTGCAGGGGGCTGCCACGATGCGCTGTGTAAGGGGACGACGCGGTGCAGTGTGCTGGGGACTGCGGCTTTATTGTCACTTCCTGCGGCCACTACAACAAGCTCCAAGCCTTCTTCCCTTAGCTACATCTTTGGAAGCTGGCGGGCCAATCAGATCACAGACTCGCAAGTGACGTTGGCCAATCAGAAACCTCAAGTGACGTCATACACTGACGTCACTTGCGGGTCTGTGATCTGATTGGCCAACCAGCTTCCATTGATGTAGCTGAGGGAAGGAGGCTCGGAGCTTGTAGTGACCGCAGGAAGTGATAATAAAGCCGCAGTCCTCAGCACACTGCACCGAGGCGGCCCCTTACACAGGGCACCGTGGCGGCACAGTGGATCTCGGCATCGTTAAGGTGTGTGTGAAAAAGTGTGACTGTGTGTATGAGAGAGTGTGTGTGTGTATATGAGTGTGTGTATGTGAGTGTGTATGAGAAAGTGTGTGTGTGTATGTCTGTATGAGACTGTGTGTATATGAGTGTGTATGTGAGTGTGTATGAGAGTGTGTGTATGAGAAAGTGTGTGTGTATGAGAGTCTGTATGTAAGTGTGTATGAGAAAGTGTGTGTGTACGAGAGTGTGTGTATATGAGTGTGCATAAGTGTGTGTATATGAGTGTGCATGAGAATGTGTGTGTGTATGAGTGTATGTATGAGTGTGTGTGTGTATGAGCATGTATGTGTATATTAGTGCTTGTATGAGTGTGTATGTATGAGAGTGTGTGTATGAGAGTGTGTATGTATGAGAGTGTGTGTGCGTATGAGAGTGTGTATGAGAGAGTGTGTGTATGAGAGAGTGTGTGTATGAGAGTGTGTGTATGAGAGTGTGTATGAGAGTGTGTGTATGAGAGTGTGTGTGTGAGTGTGTATGAGAGACTATGTGTGTGTGTACGCAAAAAGAAGGGAGACCAGGTTGGGACATCACTACAAAGTGGCATCAGGATGGTGACATTACTACAAGAGGACCAGATGAGGACATTACTACAAGAAGAGGACCAGGATGGGGGCATTACTACAAGATGGGGGTCAGAATGGGGACATTACTACATGATGAGGACCAAGATCGGGACATTACTACAAGAATGACCATAATAGGGGACATTACTACAAGAAGGACCATAATGGGGGACATTAATATAGGAGGGGTACCAGTATGAGGACATTATTACAAGAAGGGAACCAGGATGGGGACATTACTACAAGGGAAGACCAGGATGGGGACATTACTACAAGTAGGAAACCAGGGTGGGGACAAAACTACAAGAAGGTGATCAGGATGGGGACATAAATATAGGATGGGGACCAGTATGAAGACAGTATTACAAGAAGGGGACCAGGATGGGGACATTACTACAAGGGAAGACCAGAATGGGGACATTACTACAAGAAGGGAACCAGGGTGGGGACATTACTACAAGAAGGCGATCAGGATGGGGGACATTAATACAGGATGGGGACCAGTATGAGGACATTATTACAAGAAGGGGACCAGGATGGGGACATTACTACAAGGGAAAACCAAGATGAGAAGATTACACAAGATGAGGATCAGGATGGGACATTACTAAAAGGAGACCAGGATTTGAACATTCTAAATTCAGCAAAAAATTCTGGAATTACTATAAATGTCACTTAGTCCTACAAGCAATGCGGCCCCCCCGATATCAATTTTTTTCTATGTGCGGCCCACCAACCCAGCCAAGTTTGAGAGCCCTGTAATACACAGTGTATCAATGCATCTTATCTGGATACACCTGTGGAGGAAAATAAAAGGCAGACATTTTTTTCTCATAGTTACTAAAACTCGTGTAATTATAATCACAATGAATTTCAGACTTGACACAGTTCTTAAAAATAAGCGTCATAAATCAGTAAATAATACCAATATATTTTGTATCCAGATAATAAAAGACAAGTGCCGTCATATATTGACCAGCCATCAATATAATAAATAGGGGATTCACATAATGCTGCATGAACTGTTCACCAGCAGGGATCAGTACAGTACGGATAAAGTGCTATTAAGTGCATGGAGGGTGTAGATGATGCTAGAGGCCAGATTTGGAAAAGGGCAGAATGGGAATAGTTAGATAAGTGAGGTGAGGTGATAGGCTAGTCTTCAGAAACACCTTTTTAGGGCCCGCTACAAACTATGGGTATTGGGAATTTATTGAATTGTTCTTGGTAGTCTGTTCCAGAGAATTGGTGCAGCTCTTGAGAAGTCTTGGAGACGGGAGTGGGAGGTACAGATTGTAGATGATGTCAATCTTAGGTCATTTGCGTAAGTTAATGTAATACTTACCATACATGTTTGACATAATTGCCCTTAAGAAACCCTATAACTCGACTTGCAAAAAACAATAAATATCTAATTTAGTAAAGCTTACGTAAAAATAAAATATGTTATGACTTTTAAAAGTATGAATAAGGAAAGAGGAATACAAAAAAAGATTCTGAAGAAGTGTATCAGAAAAATGTTATTGTGTATAATCATGTTTGATGTGCTTAGTTTTGTTATATACACATCTGCATGGATGTTCTTTGTATATGCGTGTGTAAGTTTATATGCTCATGTGATGTATTAAAGAGACTCTGTCAGCAGGTTTTTGCTATGTAAGGCTGCGTTCACACATTCGGGTATTTTATCGCGTTTTTTTACGCGCGTCTTTTCAAGGGAAAAACGCGCGTTTAAAAACGCGATAAGAATACGCGAGAGAACAACTCGCTTCTACTTCAATCACGCATTTAGACGCGCGTTTTTATAATGGGGCCTATGGAAACGCGCGCGTAAAAAAAACGCAAAGAATTGACATGTTCATTCTTTTTACGCGCGCGTTTTTTGCTCCAAAAACGCTGCGTTTAAATACGCGATGTCTGCAAGGCACAAAGTGAATGTCCATTCACTTTGCTGTAAAACACAGACGTACATGCGTTTTTGGAGCAAATACGCGCGTAAAAAAACGCGCAAAATACGCGATGTGTGAACGCAGCCTAAGATAAAGACTGTATGCTGTAGGGTTAAAAGGAATCAACTATGCCTCTCTTATAAGGCTGTGTGTTATTGTTTACATAAACTAAAGGCTGTATTACCTTGTGATTAACATTACAGGACTAGAAAGTCACATGCACGGCAGTACAACACACCCCTGCTGTGATTGACACCTCACTGTCAATGTACAATCTCTATTGAGAGCCTGGTGTGAACAGAGCATCTATCCCAGCTCTGCTCCATGGCTAAAACGAAATGCTGTGTGGTAGAACAACTGCACCCAGTTATCTACTGTAAATTAAACATCATTGGATTCAGAATCTCTTTGCCTACAACGTGCTGCTCTCAGATGAGGTAACAAAAACCTGTTGACAGACTCCTTTAAGGCTCAAAGAGATGAGCTGATGATCGGGGAATGAGCTGACGGCCTGTTGACTATCAGTCAATCTAAACCGGCTAGCAAACAATCGACAAACAAGCAAATCACTTGTTTATCAATTGTGATGATTTTTAAGAAAGATTATAATTATATCCATGGCTTATGTGAATATGCATGTAAATCTATGTATGTTTACGCAATTGGGGCATGGTAGATTGGGAGGAGTCCAAACAAGTCCTGCACAGAGACCCTTCCCTGTCATCGTCCGCCCCTGGATATGATTAATCAGTGCATAAAACAGTGATCATTCTAACACTGGAAAATAAATGTATTGGTGTAATGTGCAAATGAAGAATTGTTGTAAACGTTTTCAGCTGCTGCATGGTAGGCAGTGATGAGGTGAGATACAATCATTTTGCCGTTTCCAGTTTACTGGTATGCAGACAAACACTGCAATTAGCATCCCTGATTTTCATAGTGGAAGAGGCCACCTCACAAATTGAAGATATGCTTTTTTGTGATTCTATACTTTCCCAAAATTTCTATGAGAATAGCTTAAGTAAACATTAAGTATTCTGGATTTAAAGAGGATCTATCAGTTGCTTTAAACAATTGAGTTAATTACCTTGTAAACCTGCCCTGAGCTCCACTGATTCTGCTAGTTTTTACAGTTTTGAGCTACGTTGCTGTATTGCAGAGATATTCACATTTGTTTCTTCTGAAGCACTCTATATGAAATCTCCAACTCGGTGTTTCATCAGTCTAATTTGTAGGCGTCTCCTTTCACTTCTTTTTCCTGGATGCTACCCAGTGGCGTAGCGTGGGGGGGGCGGAGGGGGCGGTCCGCCCCAGGCGGCAGGTGTGTGGGGGCGGCAGCAGGGCTGCATTTACAAGGCAGGGTAGCGTGAGCGTTTTTTTTTTTTCTTTCCCTCCCTCCCCCAGACTCCAATTGAAAACTGGAGTCTTTGTGGGGGAGGGAGGGTGCGCCACTGGCACTGTATTGCCGCCCGAAGGCGGCGAGCCCTGCTGGTAGTACAAAGGGCGGCATCCTCAGGAGCGCCTGGTGGTAGTGCTGCCCCCCTGCTGATGCCGTTCCCGCTCCTATAGTCCTGGCCGCCGACGCTGCGACCAGGTTTGGCGTACTGGGGCTGCTGGCAGGGTGTCTGCCCCAGGCTCAGCAGACTCCTGCTGCAGCGCCTGCGGTCTCCAAACCGCCCCCACCCCCCGCCAGCAGTGTGAGCCGGCTACATGAGCCGGCTGCATGCTTCCAAGTGCCCCGCATTGACAGGACCTGTGATGATGTCAAAGGAGGGGAGGAGTCACGGGGGTCACATGATCATCTCCTCAGTATGCAGCCAGGACTCCCACCATGGTGCTGGATGAGGTGAAGTTCATGTGTGGGGCTGAGGGATTTACAGTGTAAATGAATGTAGCAGAGCTGTGTATGTATGAGGTATATGGAGTGGAGCTGAGTGTACGAGGTGTACAGAGTGGAGGTGCGTGTGTACGAGGTGTATGGAGTGGAGCTGTGTATGTATGAGTTGTGCAGAGCAGAGCCGAGTGTGTATGAGGTGTACGGAGCGGAGCCGTGTGTGTATGAGGTGTATGGAGCAGAGCCGAGTGTGTGCGAGGTGTACAGAGCAGAGCCGAGTGTGTACGAGGTGTATGGAGCAGAGCCGAGTGTTTACAAGGTGTACAGAGCGGAGCCATGTGTGTACGAGGTGTATGGAGCAGAGCCGAGTGTGTACGAGGTGTATGGAGTGGAGCTGTGTATGTATGAGTTGTGCAGAGTGGAGCCGTGTGTGTATGAGGTGTACGGAGCGGAGCCGTGTGTGTACGAGGTGTACAGAGCGGAGCCATGTGTGTACGAGGTGTATGGAGGGGAGCCGAGTGTGTATGAGGTGTACAGAGCGGAGCCGAGTGTGTACGAGGTGTACGGAGCAGAGCCGAGTGTGTGCGAGGTGTACGGAGCAGAGCCGAGTGTGTACGAGGTGTATGGAGTGGAGCTGTGTATGTATGAGTTGTGCAGAGTGGAGCCGTGTGTGTATGAGGTGTACGGAGCGGAGCCGTGTGTGTACGAGGTGTACAGAGCGGAGCCATGTGTGTACGAGGTGTATGGAGGGGAGCCGAGTGTGTACGAGGTGTACAGAGCGGAGCCGAGTGTGTACGAGGTGTACGGAGCAGAGCCGAGTGTGTACGAGGTGTACGGAGCGGAGCCGAGTGTGTACGAGGTGTACGGAGCAGAGCCGAGTGTGTATGAGGTGTACGGAGCAGAGCCGAGTGTGTACGAGGTGTACGGAGCAGAGCCAAGTGTGTACAAGGTGTACGGAGCAGAGCCGAGTGTGTACGAGGTGTACGGAGCAGAGCCGAGTGTGTACGAGGTGTACGGAGCGGAGCCGTGTGTGTACGAGGTGTACGGAGCGGAGCCATGTGTGTACGAGGTGTACAGAGCGGAGCCGAGTGTGTACGAGGTGTACGGAGCGGAGCCGTGTGTGTACGAGGTGTACGGAGCGGAGCCATGTGTGTACGAGGTGTACGGAGGGGAGCCGAGTGTGTACGAGGTGTACAGAGCGGAGCCGAGTGTGTACGAGGTGTACGGAGCGGAGCCGAGTGTGTACGAGGTGTACGGAGCGGAGCTGCGCTTGTACGAGGTGTACAGAGCGGAGCTGTATGTGTACGAGGTGTACGGAGCGGAGACCAGTGTGCAGTGTGTACAAGGTGTACGGAGCAGAGCTGTATGTGTACAAGGTGTACGGAGCAGAGCTGTATGTGTACAAGGCGTACGGAGCAGAGCCGTGTGTGCAAGGCGTTCGCAGTGGAGCCCAGTGTGTACAAAGCGGAGCCGCGTGTGTACGAAGCAGAGCCACGTATGTACTAGGTGTATGGAGTGGAGCCATATGTGTACAAGGTGTACGGAGCGGAGCCACGTGTGTACAGAGCAGAGCCGCTTGTGTACGAGGCGTACGGAGCAGAGCCGCGTGTGTACGAGGTGTACGGAGCAGAGCCGCTTGTGTACGAGGCGTGCGTGCTGTACAGAGCTTAGTGTGTACTAGGTGCACGGAGCGGAGCCATGTGTGTACCAGTGGTGGCCCCGCGAACATGCCACTCCTATAGTCCCGGCCGCCTCTGCCGGCAGTATTCTCCCGAGTCCCGGTCGCCGCTGTCCACCCCTCTGCAGCTCAGCATGGCACGGCGGGGAACAATGATGTCATCACTTAGCGCCGCTGTGCCGAGACATGCAGAGCGGCAGAGGAGATGCTGAGTGGAAGAGGTATTTACTTTTTATTTTTTTAATAGTTTTTTTTTAGTGAGTACACTGATGGGAAACTATGCAATGTATAATATAATATAATATAGGAGGACAATGGGGGTGCAATATACTATATGGAGAACTATTGTGGCCCATTATATTATATGGAAGACTATGGGGGTGCAGGAGGAGAGGAGGATGGGGGTGCAGGAGGACAGAGGAGAGGAGGACGGGGGTGCAGGAGGACAGAGGAGAGGAGGACGGGGGTGCAGGAGGACAGAGGAGAGGAGGACAGGGGTGCAGGAGGACAGGAGAGGAGGACGGGGGTTCAGGAGGAGTGGGGTGTGTGTGGTGATAATGGCAGCTGTGCCAGGTGTCTCAGCCTCCACCTTCCTGTGTTGGCAGGGTGTGGCATGCTGGGAATTGTAGCTCTCCTGCCTGTTCGGGCGTTACTGTATGGTTTCTGGGCAGTGTGTTGGGTGCTGGGAGTTGTAGTTCTCCTGGGTGGGCTCAATGTTCTCCCGCCTCCTGTCTGTAGTTATTGTGCCTCTTCTGGGATGTCCCCAGCTCCGTGCTGTCCTCAGCTCCGAGCTGTGCACAGACAGTGTACCACCATGTCCCCAGATCCGTGCTGTGCACAGTGTACCACCATGTCTTCATCTTTGTGCTGTGCACAGACAGTGTACCGTATACTGTCTGTGCACAGCACGGAGCTGGGGACTTGGTGGTACACTGTGCACAGCACAGAGCTGGGGACATGGTGGTACACTGTCTGTGCACAGCACGGAGCTGAGGACATGGTACACTGTGCACAGCACGGAGCTGAGGACATGGTGCTACACTGTCTGTGCACAGCATGGAGCTGAGGACACGGTGGTGCACTGTCTCTCGCCGCCTTAAAATCGGTCTGTTTCCCATCCAGGAGAGTCGGACGAGTTACATCCGTTTTTTGGTCTGTTTGGCAACTGCTGTGCGAGTGTCCGACATTTCTCTCAGAACACATCTGTGTGCAATCCGTGTTTTTTCTCAGCAGCTATTACTGTAGAATCATTTACAGGAACATTTTACAGTTGTCTCAGCTACAGAATGATAATGTATCCGTGAAAAAAACAGATGCCTCTCGGATGGTCCGTGTGCGGTCTGTGATTTTGTCGGACCCGTAGACTTGCATTGGTGAGTCTCGGTGTGAATCACATACTGTCACAACATGTTGCAACTTTTTTCTCATCCTGAATCAGGATGAGAAAAAAGCGTCCGACACTCATCAGTGTGCTCTCAGAGATTGATTGCAATGTAAGAAAATCACACATTGCACTCATCAGAGTTTCACGCCAGTGTGTTCGCACCCTAATACTAAAATCCATATAGTAATCCTACTGGTATGGGGAGGGTTTATGGCTCAGTTAGTACACTCCATACTTCTCATATTAACCAGTTAATGCTCTCTTGTCCACCGCACTGCAGTGTCAAAAGAGGACGACAGGGAGGCAGACAGCAACACGGCATCAGAGAGCCCCTGACCTCGAAATAGAAGATCCTCAGATCCCGGTATTGTGACATCATATTAAGAATAACGTTTTTTGCACTTATATTACACTATGAACGCCACAGTACAGCGGCAAAAAATTGCTCCGGCCCCAGGCCCTCCTTGAGTCCGGTTTGTTGCCATACACTGGGGTTGTGCAGAGGTGGCGGTGCACAGTGACAACCCCAATAGGTGAGTGGCCAATTTGCCCAATACTTACCCCCCAATTGCACCCCTTCTCTTTATGTTTTAGTATAGTAGTTATATTCTTGTATATAGGGGCAGACAGTGTATACTATGTATACTTCCGGATTATCAACAACCAAAGGGGCGGCAAATTTTTCGACCGCCCCGGGCGCCACAAACAGTTGCTACGCCACTGATGCTACCAATCCCAGCTTGGCAGCACCTAAGACTCCTTCATCAGCTGCCAAGTTGTGATTGATAGCATTTGAAAGGGAGGGGGTCAAAGCACACGCCCCCAGAGAAGACTCTGAATAAACACCCAGTTGGACTGCAAACAAAGATTTCACATACTGCACTCCAAATTCAACAACTGTGAATATCTCTGCAATGGAGCGGCGCAGCTCAAAACTGAAAAAAGCATCCGGATCAGGGGAACTCGTGAGTTTTTACAAGGTATTTGACTATTTTTTTTTTAACATATGACAGGTCCTCATTAAGTATGGTAATAAGTGTGTTAAACCAGTGGTTGCGAGACTCTTCTTCTGCATTTGTCTTTGAAGAAAACTAAGTGATAATTGGAGTGAGACAACTATGTGTGGGAAGTAAAATGATCAAAGCGACAGCACAATTTATATTCTTTTGTCATCAGCGACAGACCTCCAGCTTAGATAATTTTCATTTTGCTTTTCTAAATCTATCCCACAGTCCAAGTGACAAATAGCAGGGCTTATGTACCGTACTCATGGTCAGAGTCACTGTTTTCCCTCCTGATTTGAAAAGCGTTCAGCCATTTTCTGACACCTGTGGCAAATGCAAGTGAAAGATGGAACATTTATTAATAATGGGGAAAATAATGAAACCTGAGATAAGCAGGTGAGCAAACGCAGCTGAAGAATAGTAATTAGAGATACATAGAAAAGGAAGAGAACTGCAATGTCGGTCATATGACAATTGTCTTTTGTTCCACATTTACACAGTCTGACAAATAGAAATTAATTCTATTTTTACTCTGATGCAGTAATCTTTAAGTACAGCCCTGCCTTTACGTTCAAGCATCTGTACATAACAGCATAGTCGTACTTAAAGAGACATGCCTGTAATGACATAACCACTCTACACACGTAATAGGACTCTAGATAAATGAAGGTAATGGAAGAGAGAAGAAAATCTTTCTCCCTCTACTACATAACCCAATTTATTGGACTCATGGACTCATATGGTAATGCTCCTTTTTATTTGTATACGTTTCTTCTAACAGCAAAACATAATTCAAAATTCTCACTGGGAGAATTTGGACATTGAACACTTTCATCTATGACTATTCCCTTTTTCATGCCATTTCTCCTCCTTGCCTTCTTTCACACCCCTTCCATGCCTCCTTAAAGGGAATCTGTCAGCAGGATTTTCCTATGTAAACTGAGGACAGCATGCTGTAAGAGTTAAAAGGCAAAAAGCAACAGAACTCTTATCTGTGTGTAAGCTATTGTTTACCTAAACTAAAGGGTTTATTCCCCTGTGATTACCATTACACAGCAATCCAACACACCTCCTGCTGTGATTGACACCTCACAGTTAATGTGTAATGCTTAATGTCTATTGACAGCCTGGTGTGGATGGGAGCAGCTCTCCCAGCACTGTTAGGCCGGCTTCACACCACGGCAGCATCAGGTCCGGGGCCGTCCGGTGTAAACCGGACAACCCCGAACCCGATTTTGACATAATTCAGCCCTATGCCATCCGGTTTCCATCTGCCGGGAGGATCCGGGTGAATTTGGATTTTCCTCCCAGACACAAAAATGTTGCTTGTAACGCCTTTGTGTCCGGGCCGAAATTCTGCCCAAATTGGATCCTCCTGGATCTTGGGCGGTCCGGCGCTCCCTAACATGGCAGTCTATGGCACCGGATCGCCTCGGTCCGACAAAAACATTAGATCGGGAACCGGACGCCGGCGGCTATAGTTTAGCAGCGAGCGCTGCTAAACTTCAGCACCACCAGCTGTCTCCTGCTAAGCTTTCAGGACCGCAGCTAGCTCTCCGTTAGCCACAATCTTGAAAATTCAGCAGCTGCAGCTGCAATTGAGGCATCTGGCTGCAAACTGGACCGTATTTGCCCTCCGGTTCTGTTTGCAAATCAGGTCCGGGGCTGTCCAATTCACATCGGACAGCCCCGGACCTAATGCTGCCACGGTGTGAAGCTGGCCTTACATGGCTGAATCTAAATGCTTTGATTGTGACAGAATCGCTGCAGTCAATATTCTATGTGATACATAGTTGGATACAGAATGTCTTTGCCAACATTATGTTGCTGTCAGATGAGGTAGTAAAAACCTGCTGACAGATTCCCTTTAATATTCTTTAGGGTACTGGTGCTTCATTTATGATGGAAACTTGCTAGAAAACTACTGGAACCTTTCCAGGATGTTACGGAACGCTTCGGTGGCACTGAAGTGATTTACCAACTTTTAATAGAACCCAGGAGGTCTCCCATAGTGTGGGATCCTCCTAGACTCTCCAATAGAGTAGGAAATAGGCAACAAAAGGGCAAATTAAAGGAAGACAGACAAGGATTTGCAACCTGCAGTGCTGCCTCCAGGGTAGTACAAAGAAGGCTTCTAACATCCCCATTGTAGCTCCACCTATCAGCATTTAGTTAACATAAGTATAGGCCACCATCACTTATTTTTAGTCCCCTTTGCTTATGTTATATTTTAAAGTCTTGTAGTGCGCATGGGTGGGCATCTTTGACCTTTCCCATGCCTTTGGATGTGTTGCAAACACGAAAGAGAGGAGGATGGCAATCATAGGAAGAGTGAGATCAAGACCGGTATCGCCCATCGGACTGGACCCCCCTCACGTTAAGTATAATAAGAGCTGTTTTTCTATATTATACACATCGGTCTGGGGACATATATACAGTATTCTAGCATGCTGTGTATAAGGACTTACTGGTGGCAGCCGCAGGTTGTATGAAATAAACCTGTTGACTGGTTCACTTTAAACAAACTCATACTGTTGTCAGAAACCAACCCAGGTAGCATCTAATATTATTCTATACATTGTTCAATGTCATCTCTGACTTTATCTAACACCGGACGCCATCCCTTTCAATGTCCAACAACTTAATCAGCCTAAACTGAATACTCTGGATGCATAATGGTCCAATAAAAAATACCTTTATTAAATAACGTGGGCTAAAAATACATACAATAAACAGGGTATTCCAAACATGAGGGTGGCGGATACCGGTCGTTGCGGAAAAATCACAAAATATATCAGAGCACAGATAAAATCCCAAAAACAGTCGATGGACTTAAACAGTAGAAAAAGACATAATCAACACTCTAAAACTTTAGTTGATATCTATTGCACTATGTATGGGAAACAATAAAAAACATATATTTTACTGTACACTAATGACAGGGACACTGGGTAATTCACATAAAGACCTGCAAATACACATCTAAAGCTGAGCTACCAGCACAAAGGAAGGCTCATATTGTGTCTAGCCTGTTGGTTGTAGAGATGAGCCGACCAAGCCACCTCACCAATCCTCTATCGCTACATACACAGTGCAAATGGGAAAAGCCACCCTCTGTACATATATATATATATATATATAGTCCTTGTACTTCTGTTAAATTGACATCAATTTTAAACAAAGAACCTCAAATGTGCTAAATGTACCCAATAGGGACGTTACCCCACTGTCTTGGAAGTGTGTAATCCAACACATCACTCCACCAAATGCACAGACCAAGACTGATGTCTTACTAACCTGTGCTCTCAAGGAATAGTTCCACTCGGTCCTGGGGTCCTCCACACCTCACCTCGACGCGTTTCGCCGTTAGGCTTTGTCGGGAGGTCGAGGACACAGACACGTGTGGGTTTGTGGATCAAGATACAAGAGCATCCCAGGAATACATTTTATATTTAATTGCCTTATGGGCACACTAGAAATAGCAACATGTACACTATAATAATAATCTTATATATAGCGCCAGTATATTCCGCAGCGCTTTACAATTCAGAGGTTCATATACAAACAGTCAAAAGTAACAGTTATCAAAGAATGCAATAGTTAAAGCAAAAATAATGACGGCCCTGTTCATAGAAGCTTGCAATCTACAATGAGGTGGGGGGGGGACACAAAGTACAGGTGCTTATTTAAAAAGATGGTTCAGCCAATTTAAGGAAATGGAGAATAGATAAGAGCTGCATGGGTAGCCACCAGCCATACTTTGTAATGCTTTTGAGTCTGGTGGAGTGAATAGGCTATGTCTAAATGACTTTGTCTAGGGAGCATGATATGCCGCACTAAAAAGAAGTGTTTTTAGGGAGCGCCTGAAACTATATAAATTGTGGATAGACCTAATTTCTTTTGGTAGAGCATTCAAGAGAATTGGTTCAGCATGGGAGAAGTCTTGGAGCTAGGAGTGGGAGGTTCGGATTAAGGAAGAAGTTAGTCTAAAGTTGCTTCCAGAGTGAAGAGAATGGATGGGGTGATAAACAGAGATGAGGGTAGAGAGGTAAGGAGGTGCTGTGAATAGCTTTTTGGGTCAGAACAAGCAATTTCAATTGGATCCTACAGTGTAGGGGCAGCTAGTGCAATTATTACAACAGAGTCGAAGCATCTGAATAACGGTTAGCCAGATAGAAGACCCTAATTGCTGCATTAAGGATTGACTGGAGAGTGGAAAGCCTAGCGAGGGGGAGGTCAATTAATAGAGAATTACAATAATCAAGGTGGGAATGGATCAGGTCCACAGTGAGGGTTTTTGTTGTTTCCATGGTGAGAAAGAGGCGGATTCTAGAGATGTTCTTCAGGTGCAAGCATCAAGAGCGGGCAAGAGATTATATGTAGGGTTGAGGGAAAGATCAGTGTCAAACATAACACTCAGACAGCGAACCTGCTGCCTAGGCGTTATTGTGGTGCTGCACACTGAGAGGGAGATGTCAGATTTAGGAAGGTTAGTGGAGGGTGAGAGCAGAAGAAGTTCAGTTTTGGAAAGGTTGAGATTTAGATAGAGAGCGGACATGATATTGGAAACTGCGATTAGACAGTCATTGGCTTTCTTTAGTACAGCGGGGCTAAGGTCAGGTGAAGAAGTGTATAGTTGCGTGTCATCAGCATAAAGATTGTACTGAAAGCCAAATTTGATGATGGTCTGTTCAATCGGGGCCATGTAAAGAGAGAAGAGGGCCAAGGACTGAACATTGAGGGACTCCAATAGTGAGAGGAAGAGGAGAAGAAGAGGAGCCAGCAATTGATACACTGAAGGAGCGGTCAGAAAGATAGGAAGAGAACCAGGAGAGAGTGGTGTCCTTTATGTGGATAAAGTGCAGCATAGCGAGGAGATGGTGCTCAAAAGTGTCAAAAGCTGCAGAGAGATTAAGAAGTATAAGCAGAGAGTAGTCACCATTACGTTTTGCCATCAGAAGGTCATTGATCACTTTGATGAGGGCAGTTTCTGTAGAGTGTAGGGGGTAGAAACCAGACTGGGTCAAATGTGGAGAGAGAGCTAGAGGAGATGTTGGAGGGAATGGGAGTAGCAGCGCTTGGAGGCTGGGAGCTGATTTCCTGACGGATGTTTGCTATTTTCTCTGTGAAGTAAGAAGCCAGATCATTAGCACAGTGATGGGGCCTGCACTTTAGGACTGTGGAGAAAGTGAAAGGTGTCAAAGAGTTTTTTGGATTGTTGGATAGTGAGGAGATCAGGGTGGTGAAGCAGGTCTGTTTGGCGAGGTGAAGGGCACAGTTGTAAGTTCTTAACATAAATTCACCTATATACATAATCTCCAGTTTTGCACTTCCGGCCACTGTGCCGCTATTGTGAGCGATGGCGCGCATGCGCCATCGCGAGCCGCCAACACTGGCTGGAAGCGCAAAAACCCTGGCGCCACACACCCGCCCGCCGCTCACCTGCTGACCCGACACATCCTCTCGCTCCCCGCCACTCCCCCGCTCCCCTGCCACATCCTCCCGCTCCCCCACAATTCCCGCCGCCTCGCGCACACGCGGCCCACCCGCAATTACTGCCCAGCTCCCACTACACAGCACACAGGACCCCAGCCCGCCCACAGCCGCGCACTGCATTGATGACGTCACCGCCCGTCCCGCCCGCACCAATGTATGTATACAATGTGTGTCTAATGCCCGTCTACTCTCTCTTATGTCTCTGTATACTGTCTACTCTCTCTGTATACTCTGTACTGTCTCTGTATACTCTGTACTGTCCCTGTATACTGTCTACTGTCTCTGTATACTGTCTACTGGCTCTGTATACTGTCTACTGTCTCTGTATACTATCTACTGTCTCTGTATACTGTCTACTGGCTCTGTATACTGTCTACTGTCTCTGTATACTGTCTACTGTCTCTGTATACTGTCTCTGTATACTGTCTACTGTCTCTGTATACTCTCTACTGTCTCTGTATACTGTCTACTGTCTCTGTATACTGTCTCTGTATACTGTCTACTGTCTCTGTATACTGTCTACTCTCTCTGTAAACTGTCTACTGTCTCTGTATACTCTCTACTGTCTCTGTATACTCTCTACTGTCTCTGTATACTGTCTACTGTCTATGTATACTGTCTCTGTATACTGTCTACTGTCTCCGTATACTGTCTACTCTCTCTGTATACTTTCTACTGTCTCTGTATACTGTCTACTCTCTCTGTATACTGTCTACTGTCTCTGTATACTGTCTACTGTCTCTGTATACTCTCTACTGTCTCTGTATACTCTCTACTCTCTCTGTATACTGTCTACTGTCTCTGTATACTCTCTACTGTCTCTGTATACTGTCTACTGTCTCTGTATACTCTCTACTGTTTCTGTATACTCTCTACTGTCTCTGTATACTGTCTACTGTCTCTGTATACTCTCTACTGTCTCTACACTCTGTCTACTGTCTCTACACTCTCTGTAATGTGTCTATACTGTGTCTAATGTGTCTATATTGTGTGTCATCTCTGTATACTGTCTGTAATGTGTCTATACTGTGTGTAATATCTCTATACTCTGTGTAATGTGTCTATACTGTGTGTAATGTGTGTATACTGTCTGTAATGTGCCTATACTGTGTCTAATGTGTCTATACTGTGTGTAATGTCTGCATACTGTCTGTAATGTGTGTATACTGTGTGTATAATGTGTCTAATCTCTGCATACTGTGTGTCTATACAATGTCTCATGTATGTATTGTGGTGATGCGACCCCGATGTGTCCCCTGACCGGTGTACAGCACATGGGGGATTGTATCTTTTGCTCTGTGGCAGCACTCACAGGGTTAACAGAAGTGAGATCTGAGCTAAGTGCTGATTGAAAGCACTCAGCCCACCTGTGATGGGATAGGAGATGATATGAGCTGCCCTGGGCTGAGGAGTGCATCAGAACAGGAGGAACTGCTGTGTGAAGCTAACACAGCCTGGGAGCTCTCTCAGAGAGGACGTTCATGAGACTAGTGAGCGGACGGTGCAGAGAGAGAGTGGTTGTGTGCTGATAACACAGCCTAGCAGTGAGGACCTGGCCCTCAACAGTGGATCCGGCCAGGACAGAGCCTGTCCTAGGTACAGAGGTACTGTGTGTGTTGGATGAACAGAGTTGTACCAGCTGTGCCCCAGAACCTGGAGGTCTGTAATATACCTGAACTGTACCATTAAACTGTGTGTTGTGTGAACAGTTGCCTGAGTCACTGCCTTCCGTCGTGCCAATCCTAACCGCTACCTTACATGTGGTGGAGGATGCGGGCACAGCAACCTGGTTGCTGACGGCAATGACTTGGTAAAAAAAAAAAAAAAAAAAAAAAAAGGCAAACTCAGTTCACACATGTCAGTGGTGAAACCTGCTACGCTACAGTACAAACCAGCAGCCAGCATGGAGGACCTGCTTAAGCACCTGGTGCAAGCACAGCAACAACAGCAGCAAATGCACCAGCAACAGCAAGTCGCACAACAGGAGGCTAATCAGCTCTTGATCAGGCAAATGCAGCAGCAACAGGAGCATCAGCAGCGCCAACAGGAGCATCAGCAGCGTCAGTTGGATCTTCTGACGGAAGCAATCCGTGCAAAGCCAGCGGCTCCATCCCCAGGTCAAGGAGATGACAGCAGCGTCCAGAAGGCGGTAAGACGTGCAATGCAAAAGATGACCCCGGGGGATAATGTGGAAGCTTTCCTGGCGGTTTTTGAGAGGGTTGCAGAGCGGGAGAAACTGCCGCCAGAGCAGTGGGCAGAAATGTTGGCGCCATACTTAACCGGAGAGTCCCAAAAAGCCTACCTAGACCTCTGCACAGAGGACGCCATGGACTATGGGACTCCGAAAGGTGAGATCCTTGCCAGAATGGGGGTTAATACGTATGTAAGGGCTCAACGGGTAAGCCAGTGGTCCTTTGAGGAGGGTAAACCCGTCCGGTCTCAGGCCTATGACTTGTTGCACCTGGTAAAGAAGTGGCTGCAGCCTGAAATCCTGAGCCCCGCACAAATGATAGAGAGGGTGGTTGTTGACCGGTTTGTGCGCACTCTGCCTGTCTCCATCCAACAGTGGGTGGGACAAGGCGACCCGGGTACCCTAGATCAGGTAGTGAGTGTGGTGGAGCGGCATGTGGCTACACAAGACTCGATTCGGGACTCTGGGACACTGCGTGCAGCACGGCGGACCGCATCCACCAAACCGGCAATTAGGGACCCCCAACTCGGGCCTCTGCTGGGTTCAACCCCACCACTGGCAGAGAATGTGCACCGCCCAGAAGTGAGACGGAAACCCGGGTCTCCTAAGCGGGGCACTGTAAATAATTTTTTCCCCGCCATAAGGTGTTGGCGATGCCAGGAGTCAGGACACGCAATGGCGCAGTGTCCCCTCAACACGGAGTCCATGGACTGTGGGTATACCCGCCGGATGTCCATGTTCACCCAATCTGCCAGGGCAGGACGCTATGGGACTGGGGGTAAAAGGAGTGTTTTGTGCCAGGTTCGGCTCAATGGATATGACGCTACGGCCCTGTTGGACTCAGGGAGTGGTGTGACCCTTGTGTGTGCCTCTTTGGCCTCTAGATCCCAACCCACCGGCCGTACGGTGCGAGTGCTTGGGGTCCATGGGGACCACCGTAGGTATCCAACAAGGAGGGTCACTATCACTACCCTGTCTGGACGGGTTCGACATGAAGTGGGGGTGGTGAAGACACTGCCTTTCGATATGATTTTGGGGAGGGATTTTCCTCTGTTCTGGACTCTGTGGGAGAGGCAAACTAATCCTCAGGTAGTGAAAGGTCCAGGCCCTGAGCCCAAAGATCCCGACTCTGGGACATTTGCCATAGGGGTCACCACTATAGGGAAAGAGTGTAATCCCGATAGGTGTTCCCTAGAGGTAAAGGCAGGAGGTTTCAGAGCGTACAACCCCCGCATACAGGTGCAGAAGCGCCAACCACAATATCCCAAGACCCGTAGATGTACTCATGGTACAGACAGTGACTCCACTGTGGACTTAGGGCTACGGGACTCAGATGACCTGCCCAATCGTGTAGCAGACGACATAGCGTCAGGACTCCACATAGCCAAAAGGATAGGTGGACCGTGCTACCACACTGGCCGTTGGGGGAGGGGGAGACCTCCCACAGATATGCCTCTGAGACATAGAGTGACTGGGTCCGATTGGTCTTGGTACACAAGGAAACAGTTGGTGCCGGTACGGGACCGCGTGTCAGACGCGGACGGCCCTGGTCGACGGTCCCCTCGACCGGTGGGCTCCAAGGACGGGGAGCCCCTGTCTCGAGGCCCCGGATCGTGGGCTGGTGTTCCGCCCCACGGGCTTGAACAGAGGGGGGAGGTATGTGGTGATGCGACCCCGATGTGTCCCCTGACCGGTGTACAGCACATGGGGGATTGTATCTTTTGCTCTGTGGCAGCACTCACAGGGTTAACAGAAGTGAGATCTGAGCTAAGTGCTGATTGAAAGCACTCAGCCCACCTGTGATGGGATAGGAGATGATATGAGCTGCCCTGGGCTGAGGAGTGCATCAGAACAGGAGGAACTGCTGTGTGAAGCTAACACAGCCTGGGAGCTCTCTCAGAGAGGACGTTCATGAGACTAGTGAGCGGACGGTGCAGAGAGAGAGTGGTTGTGTGCTGATAACACAGCCTAGCAGTGAGGACCTGGCCCTCAACAGTGGATCCGGCCAGGACAGAGCCTGTCCTAGGTACAGAGGTACTATGTGTGTTGGATGAACAGAGTTGTACCAGCTGTGCCCAGAACCTGGAGGTCTGTAATATACCTGAACTGTACCATTAAACTGTGTGTTGTGTGAACAGTTGCCTGAGTCACTGCCTTCCGTCGTGCCGATCCTAACCGCTACCTTACAGCATATACTGTGTGCTTCTCTCCTCACCCCTCCACCACTGAGCCGCATCTCTCCTCAACCCTACACCACTGAGCCACTTCTCTCCTCACCCCTCCACCACTAAACCGCTTCTCTCCTCACCCCTCCACCACTGAGCCGCTTCTCTCCTCACCCTTCCACCACAGACACCCATCTCTCCTCACCCCTCCACCACAGAGCCGCATCTCTCCTCACCCTCCACCACAGAGCTGCATCTCTCCTCACCCCTCCACCACTGAGCCGCTTCTCTCCTCACCCCTCCACCACAGAGCCACATCTCTCCTCACCCCTCCACCACTGAGCCGCATCTCTCCTCACCCCTCCACTACACAGCCGCATCTCTCCTCACCCCTCCACCACAAAGCCGCATCTCTCCTCACCCCTCCACCACTCAGCCGCATCTCTCCTCACCCCTCCACCACTGAGCCGCATCTCTCCTCACCCCTCCACCACACAGCCGCATCTCTCCTCACCCCTCCACCACAAAGCCGCATCTCTCCTCACCCCTCCACCACACAGCCGCATCTTTCCTCACCCCTCCACCACAGAGCCGCTTCTCTCCTCACCCCTCCACCACAGAGCCGCATCTCTCCTCACCCCTCCACCACAGAGCCGCATCTCTCCTCACCCCTCCACCACAGAGCCGCATCTCTCCTCACCCCTCCACCACAGAGCCGCATCTCTCCTCACCCCTCCACCACAAAGCCGCATCTCTCCTCACCCCTCCACCACAGAGCCGCCTCTATACTCTGCTACCGACAGAGCCGCCTCGATACTCTGCTACCCACAGAGCCGCCTCGATACTCTGCTACCCACAGAGCCGCCTCGATACTCTGCTACCCACAGAGCCGCCTCTATACTCTGCTACCCACAGAGCCGCCTCTATACTCTGCTACCCACAGAGCCGCCTCTATACTCTGCTACCCACAGAGCCGCCTCGATGCTCTGCTACCCACAGAGCCGCCTCGATACTCTGATACCCACTGACCCGCCTGTATACACACAATTCATTTCACCGTGCTCCCGATGCAATTGCATCAGGCCTTTTTACTAGTACTGAATAATGTTTTCTAGTGTGTGGGATTTCCTCCATTGGTGTTCAACACTCCTAGTGCATTGCTGGAGGAATTGAGTTTGTGATGTGAGCCAGGGCTGTTTAATTCTGTGCTTGGAAGTTCTGAGGATGAGCGGCGCTACTTAGTCCAGGGTGCTTCTGAGAATGTCATTGTAGTGATTCACAGCCAGGTCAGGACAGGAGAAGGAGAAGATTGGGGACAGTGAAGAGTCTAGAGAGTCTGTGAGTGTATGTTGGTAAATGGCCTGTATATTTCTGAATGTATGACTGACAGGTAGGAGTGTGTTGGGGTGGGCGAGGATTTGTGATTGTGAAGGAGAGAGAGAGGAAGAGGTGAATTATGTATGGAGGAAGTTCAACAGAGCAGGACAAAGACCAGGTCAATATAGAAAGGATTTCTTTGGTCAGTGGGGAGCGCTATCAACAAGGAGAGGATTAAAACAGGATGTCAAAAGTATGTCAAACCTGTTTTATTGTATATCAAATTGTCCACTACGCGTTTCAATGGGAACCCACCTGAGGAAGATGGCAAGCCACCATCGAAACGCGTAGTAGATAATTTGATATACAATAAAACAGGTTTGACATATTTATTTATCCTGTTTTAAGCCTCTCCTTGTTGATACTGCTCCCCACTGACCAAAGAAATCCTTTCTATATTGTGCCTGCTTCCCTAGCCGGGGAATTTTGGTTGGAGCTGCTTCAACATGGGGAGAGGACTCCTGGACCTGCCGTGACATCAGACGCTGGGTCAGGTGTTCGGACCACGTTACCGTACCAGAAGTAGAGGATCCAGCACTGCCACATCTATCCCGCAGTTCTCCAGCACTGAGCGTTTTACCGGGGTTGTGCAGGGCTTGCACAACCAATAAAGGTGAGAGGCTAGACCCCCCCCACCACATCAAAAACACCCCACTAGACCACCGGGTAGCATTCATTGTCTGCGACTCCTATATTTTTTGTCTTGCAAAGACCAGGTCAAGGGTGTTAACATCTTTGTGTGTCGCAGAGGTTTAGAGCTGTGAGAGGGCAAGGTGGTTAGAGATAGGAGATGGGATGTAGATGGGGAGATGGGGTTATTTATAGTGATGTTGAAGTCTCCCAGAATAAGGGTTGGTACTTCCAAGGACATGAAGTGCGGCAGCCATGCAGAAAAATGATCGAGGAACTGGGTAGGTGACCCTGGAGGGCGGTATACTACTTCTACTCTGAGGGGGAGAGGATAGAAGAGCCTAATAGTATGGACCTCAAAAGAAGGAATGAGTATGATGAAGCTAGGAGGATGAACTGGAAAGTGCATTGTGCGGACAGGAGTAACCCCCGACTCCACCAGCATGTCTGTTCCCAGGTCTCGGGGAATGGGAGAAATTTAAGTGGTGGGGGAAACAGTGTCGGAATCCTGGATGCAGGTTTCAGTGAGGGCCAGCAGGTAACAAGAGTTAGTGAGAAAGTAGTTGTGAATGAAGGGAAGCTTGTTGTATACACACCGTGGATTCCAGAGCATGCAATTAAAAGGAGTTGAAGGTGTATAAGTAATGTTAATAAGGTTAGCAGGATTTCTATGTGAGGTGGGGGAGGGGTTGAAGTTGGCAGAGGGTGGACTGGGATAAGGAGAGATATCACCTGACAAAGAGGGTGGAAAGAAGACAGGGGCTGATGTGGATGAGGAGTGATGAAGGGGGGATGGGGCTGTAAAAGTGAATGACAAACGTACATAGGAAGATAGACATTGAAATAGAGAACATAGTTAAAAAACGGAGTGAAAGAGTGTGGGTTACCTGACTTCTGCCCTGACTAACTGCCATTGAACAGAGTGAAAGAGTGTGGGTTACCTGACTTCTGCCCTGACTAACTGCCATTGAAAAGAGTGAAAGAGTGTAGGTTACCTGACTTCTGCCCTGACTAACTGCCATTGAACTAACTGCGGCCACTTACCAACAGTGCCAGTTCGCATAAGTTGGTGCGTGCTGCACCCCACATGTGTGCTCCCCTTATGATAGAATTTATAGGGCTCACTATAGCATCAGATGAGGGGGATTATGGGAAGTCAGATGAATTAGGTAACAGCTGCTCCACATAGCAGGGGATAAATGGCTGATCAAAGGCCACAGATCTAACATTAGGCAAAAGCCAGCTACATTGAATCACAACTTCCACATCAGATAAACTTTACAATTCAGGAAATAGACATTCATATTGGAGAGTATTGAATATAGTGGAAACAGATTACATGTAGCAAAGTTTACAGCAAATGCAGATAAAAGTTCAGTTTAGAAGATGCAGATATGAGAGCAAGCAGTTTTCTAATACCATGGGGTGTTGCTGTGGAGCCCACTGGGACGGGCTACTCGGTACTGGACCGGGGTACTCTTTGGGTCTTCCTACAGCAGCGCTCAGCTCAGCGTCCTCTCCTTCCATCCGGGTGTCCAGCAATCGCGACTGCACACCATCCGGTTTCCTGCACTGCCTCCTTTGGGTATTTACTTCCTCAGCTTCCGCTGTACCCTCATTGGTAGCAGCTGGTTGGGGCGGAGGCTCCTCCTTGGGTTTGATGGCTGGCTCCCCCGGAGTTAAGGGGAGTCAGGGCGGGCCTTTCTTTTCCCGCTCTGGACTGGGTCGGCCCACGATGGGGGGTCTGGGCACGCCTCCTCTGCACATGGCCTCAGGCTACCATGGCCGCCATTATGCACAGATTTTGCAGAACTGTCCAAAACACGAATCCTAGGCACACGGAGTCTGGTTCTTTTGGACTGGGTCCATCCTGTTCGTGTCACCAAGTTGTGGAGCCCACTGGGATGGGATACTCGGTATCGGACCGGGGTACTGCTGGGGATATCACGGTGGTCTTGGTCCGGACCAGGTAACGGTTCCACAAGTAAAAGGGGTATTTACAGGGGAATTTGTCGTGACGCCACCCACGGGTTGTGGTCAGTGAGAGGACCACCGCTGCAGGGTACTTCTGTCAGGAGGATGGATGGATGCTGCAGCAAGGTGGATGAGCCCGCTGCGGGTTGGGTTGCTCCTGACAGGGTGGAAAGATGGAATACAGTTCTAGTTGCAGGGAATCACACACGGGAGGCTTAAACAGGGTTCACCGGGTTTACTTGTAAGTTCTTCACAGTTAACACAGTTTACAGCTTAGTTCACAGTACAGTTCACTCCGGTTACTCTCAACCCTCTGCAGCTAGGCCTCCTCGCTGAGACCCTTCACTCTCTCTCTGTAACTTTTCCAGCCTGTTTCTTATCTGCTCTGGTTATTTTTTTTCAATACAACTATCTATATTTACAATAACAATAGATATATTTTAAATTTAACATTAACCATGGGGGCTTTTTTATAAATTCTAACTTCCTGTTGTTTCAGGAAACAACACATGTACATAGCCACAATGATCAGACTCCAACACTGTCTTTCGTATTGAAGCATCTAATTCTGGGGTCCTCAACTCCAGTCCTTGAGGGCCACCAACAGGTCATGTTTTCAGGATTTCCTTAGTATTGCACATTTAATTAGCAACTGTGCAATATTAAGGAAATCCTGAAAACATGACCTGTTGGCGCCCCTCAAGGCCTGGAGTTGTCTGAGCAAGGATCATTGTAAATGGAGAAGGAGCAGTCAGCTGTAATATCACCTATTGTGATTGGTGGATCCTGCGTTATCAGCTGTTTATACAGGTGTTACCTGTAATTGTCATTGTAATCCTGCCTCTGATAATAAGGAGCCTGCTGAAGACTTTTTGAAAGGAAAGGAAGTATTAGTTTAAAAAAGTCATTGTGGCCAGCATAAAAATTCAATTGAAAACAAATGATTTTTTGAAGGATACAAATGCTGTATAGTGCACATGACCGGAAACGCGGTGCATTCTGAGCATGTGCGGGGACCATCTCTGAAGCCGGGCGTGCATACACCTGGCAACAGAGATGCTGAATTGTGAGTAATACACAGCGGCGTGATGCTATGCATAGCATATTACCATGCCCACAGGGGTGGAATAACATACTATGTGGACAGACTAGTCTGGGAAACTACTGCCACATTAGCAAATCATAAACGATCTTTAAAAATACTTTTGCTAAAGATTGGTTTATGTATGTTGCTAGCTGCTGGACCTATCAGAAAGGGATTTCAGATATGCACCCAGAAATGCTCATGGCTCTGGGCATCCAGTGGAAATTACAGGCTCCCTTTAAGTTGATATGCAAATGTGTCTGGTAGATCTGAAGCCTCTGTCACTTCAGCTCTATCTCTTGTTCCACTCCCTTCTCCTTGTCAGATGACTCCTTAGCCTGAAGTTACAAAGCATTGACGTTGTCAGTCAAGCAGGAGGAGGCGGCACAAGGCTGTGGATAGAGCTGGAGATATCCGATTTTCAGCCTCATTCACATATCAAATCAAAGTAAAGGAGAAATGGGCTGGACATGGAAAGATATTGCAGACATAGCTTGGGATCTGATGTCCTGCTGAAAGAATCGTAAAAAGAATTTTGTAAAAAAAAATAATTTAGTTTGTGTCACTATTTTCCTTTATACCCCAGTTTGATTGCATTTTATTAGAACATTTTAGGCAACCAATAAAAGCAATTCTGGTGGTAATTTAGATTACTTAATTTCATATTTTGATCTGAATTTAATTTACCAGTATGCTTTTTTTTATTTATTATCAAGGGAAAAGGGGTTGATTGGAATTTTGATATATATTTTTAATTTTAAAAACTTTTTTATTGTTCATTTTAATTTTTAGTCCCTTTAGGGCACTTGAATAGTGAATCTTTATTTGAACGCTTGTTCCATGTACTGCACAATCGCTGTATTGCAGTATATAAGTACAATGACGCTCTCCTATATGAAGCCTAGCAACATTTTCATTTGATAAAAGTTTTGTATGATAGCACTATTAGTTGATAGAAACATGTTATTCCTTACATAAGCTTTGAGTAGTTTTCTACTGTGCCTTTTGCTCCAGTTCACATTGTGCATTAATACTTGTCAGCCATTAGCTTTTTTCTCGCTAGAATTTCTGATGTTGGTGTGCAGCGGATATTTATCTAGTAACGTTATGTATTTTTCCAGCTAGCACTCAACATAGAGGTGTGCCAGCCATCTTTAATATTACATATAGCTATTTTTTGGACTGTGCACCCTCCCCCCGCCCTATAGCCGCAAGGAGACTCTGCATTTTATTTGTAGCTTTGGTTCCAGACACACCCCTTAAAAGCAGGTTTTAATTGCATTTAGTGGCATATACCCATACATGCAAGTTCACACTGCAGACATAAGGGGACTAGAGTAGGACCCGGTAGAATGAGAGACCTTGCCGCGGTTACCGGGCTCTGATGTCATGGCCATCACATCAGCTAAGTTCTCATGTTATTCCTTACATAAGCTTTGAGTAGTTTTCTACTGTGCCTTTTGGTCCAGTTCCCATTGTGCATTAATACATGTCAGCCATTTAGCTTTTCTCTCGCTATAATTTCTGATGTTGGTGTGCAGCGGATATTTATCTAGTAACGTTATGTATTTTTCCAGCTAGCACCCAACATAGAGGTGTGCCAGCCATCTTTAATATTACGTATCCTTTTTAGATGCAGACTAATGAGCAGATCTTATTTGATGCAGGTGTTAGTTTTGGGAATGAAAATTTACAGGGTGATTCCATAATTTGTTCCTCAGAATTGAGTGATTCCATAATTTTTTCCTCAGAATTGAGTGATTCCATAATTTTTACCTCAGAATTGAGTGATTCCATAATTTTTTCCTCAGAATTGAGTGATTCCATAATTTTTACCTTAGAATTGAGTGATTCCATAATTTTTTCCTCAGAATTGAGTGATTCCATAATTTTTTCCTCAGAACTGAGTGATTCCATCATTTTCCCCCCTGTTTGGTCTACAAAAGTAACCGTTACTGTCTGGCACATTTTTTTTTTCAAGATTTCTTTTAGTGTTTCTTCAAGGCAGAGAGTTGCCATTTGAAATGACTTTAGTTTTGTGCCATGTCTGTCATCTGCTTTTTTTCTACAACTAAATGAACATCCTCCGAGCCCGGTGATTTTATAATTTTTGCCAGGGGTTGTATCTTATTTGCTTGAAATATAAGTTTACATGATTTTTGAGCAGAGCTGGTATACACCCAAATTAGAAAACACCTTCTTAGCCCATTCTCATGGCTTTTGACCAAAACGTTACCTCCCAACCATCCCATATCCAACAGGAATTTGGGAAGCCAACCGCTGTTCTGGAAGGTCAGGGTTATTTTCCGTCTTCAACTGCATCTGTGTCCACAAGAAACAGATAGTTAAATATAATAGTGGGGCAAGGAGCCGACGGGTTCTTGCTTCACCGTACTTTCTAGGTAGCACCTGAAGATCCTGTAAAGACCTTTGGGCCACACACAAGGCTCATAACATACAGGCAGGTCCATTAGAGAAAAGTTCAGTAACTCAGCAGCACCAAGTTGAGATTTGGCAGGCAATGGTGAAACCTGTGTGGGGACTTCATACCGTGTATAAGGGGGAGCATCTTACAGTGTTTAAAGAGAATTTACTTTGGGGGCATCTTTTTTTGTAGGGAGCATTGTGGGATCATCAAACTGTGTGGGGGAATGTAGTGTGTGTGTGGGACATCATACTGGGTGTTGGGGAATATACTGCGGGTAGCATTGTACTGTGTGTGAAGAGCACTGTGGTGGCCATGACAGAGTTACTGTACTGTGTGGGAACACTAATGGACTTCATTAGAATCTATATTTCTGTGTGGGCATATATAGAAGTCTGGGGGAGGTTAGGGATTAGGGAAGCGGCTTAGCATAAAACATAAATCTCCATGGTGCCCTACACAGCATGTGACCTCTGTACCTAATTTCAAAGTTGGGAGTTATATACAACAGTGCCGTGACAGCCATGATGGTACCATTACCAAATAGATTCCAAGGTATCCTGAAAGACCTCTGTATAATATATAATAGACATAGTTATGTCAAGGGTCTAGTATTTTTAAATCTAGCAATGCAAAATTGCTAATGTGAACACAACTGTAAATGGATTTAGAAATAGAGTTGCTGTGATTTTTTTTATTAATGCATTTTCAATATTTTAAGGTTTTCATTTTTTCTTTTTTTTTATTAAATATGTTTCCACCATATGTTTCACCATTCAGATCAAAATAGACTTTTGGGATACATTGATTTTTGATCAATTTACTTATAATGTAGTTGATTCAGAAACAACTATAGGGATATTCAAGAAGATTTTTTTTATTTCCTTCACAAGCAGTTTTGGCTCCTTCTATACCAGACATGGGCCACATGCAGTCCTTCAGATGTAAATATCGGAACAGTTCACAGATAAGAAGTGCGAAAGTTTTATTGTTTTCTAATTGGGGTATGTTCAAAGATATGATGTCCCCAAATGCCCTTCAATTGATGTAAAAGACATGAATCCATGTGAAATTTCAAAATTCTTCTGTCTCTCCGAGACTTGAAATGACCAATTAATATGAGCAGCTTCAAGTATATTGTACTGTGGTCCGGGCTTCAAAAATGCTTAGCTACAGGTAGATTCTGATATTTACTGCCATAACCGTTTCACCCCATTTCATTCCTGTTCTGCTCCACGTCACTTGTATTAAGAACTGCAGTATTCTATGTCATGTTGTGTATATATATATGTGCACATCAGATTTTGTCTTATACTAGCCTGAAGAAGAGACCTGAGCTGTCTTGAAAGCTTGCTATTTGTTATCATCTTTTCAGTTAGCCATTAAAAGGTATCAACCACTGAGGACTCTCACATTTTAAAATTTTAGAAGCAGTTAGTTACCATACTTAATTCTGCTCCATATTAAGTGAGAAAAATTAATATAAAACAATAATAATAAGCAGAATTACATTCGGCAGGTTGGTTCAGCTCTCCACAACAGCCACCGTTTCTCGTAAGGCCTATTAGAAAAATGAAATGCCCACCCCTGATCTAGACCCATTGACCCTCATTTATAAACCCTTGACTGATCACATGAAAATTACTTGATTAACACTGTCATAGCGATGACAAAATGGACTACATTAGAAAGTATCAAAGAACTGCTGCTTACGTAATGTATTTAGCACTAAGTTAACAGGACCATACATGTGATATGGATAATCTATCCATAGTATCAGCTGTTATTAGCTCCCGAGGTCGCATCCCCATACGACGTGTAACTGCTGCTACTGGCCACACATATTCAAACTCCTACCAATCTGGTATTGATGACTTATCCAAATCATAGCTCATCAATAACATATCACTGAATGATCTGTTTAAGGACTGGCCTTGTAAATATTACAGACACGATAGTGGTGGCCACAGATGATTTGTCTCATATTTATTACATGTAAGGTCTATTTCATGTAAACGTCTCCACATGTAACTATTGACTGTGCATTGAAGGTTCACTGTGTCATTAGTCCTAATGATTTCTCCTTTAGATTCTTGTTAAATGGCATCTGGAAATTTTCAAAGTCAACTTCATAGGTAAATCGCTCCCTCTGTTGCACTCTCTTCCTTATCCGATCTGAAGTTGAGGGCTCAGTGATCCAAACCTTGATAGATATAACATAGTGTTAATGAATAGCAGATATATATATTATTCACATAGAGAAGTTATCCAAAAATGTACAAACAACATATTTTTCTTTTCTGTACCCATTCAGATTTCATAAGCAAATAGGTTTCCTGACTCCAGAAGACCCGTCCCCCAGGTGCAATTTGTTTTAACCCCTTCCCGACCTATGACATTATAGAGACGTCATGAAAGTCAGTGCGTTCCCGACTTATGACGTCTCTATAACGTCATGGGTTGTTTGCGCTCATGCAGCTCCGGTGACCGAGTCAGTGACAAGTCACTGGAGCTGCAAGATTGCAAGGACCCATACTTTAGCCCAGGGGGGTGGCTTAGCCTCCCGTGGCTAATTTCGCTCTGATTGGCAGTTGAAATTGAAACTGCCGATCAGAGCGATTCACCCCTCCAGATCTAATTGGAGCTCTCCATTCAGATCTGGAGGGGTGGGTCAGCAGGTGCCCTCCCCCTCTTCAGCCCCCTCCCACTCCAGGGCTCATCAGCCCTACCCTGATCCCTTTCCTTCCCCCCACCAGGAGGTAGCATTCATACACCGGCGGGCTGCACCCGCCGGTCAGCTTCCTCAGCTCCCTCCTGGTGCGATTATGGAGGGGCTGAGGAAGATGAGGAAGCTGAGGAAGCTGCCCCCCCTTCCCGGGCCCCCTCTCACCTCCTGGCGGGCTGCATTTGCCGGTGCACCCACCGGCCAGCCTCCTCTGCTCTGGTGTGCGCCCCTTCTCCTCTCCCGGGCTCCTCCTCCTCACCGGTGGATCGTGAGTGAGGTAAGTATGAATGAATGAATAGATGGATGGGTGAGTGGGTGCATGCATGCATGGGTGGATGGATGGGTGAGTCAATGCATGCATGGGTGCATGAATGAATGGGTGCATGGATGTGTGCATGCATGGGTGCATGGATGTGTGCGTGCATGGATGTATGTGTGCATGCATGGACATTGCATGGATAGATGTGTGCGTGCATGGATGGATGTGTGCTTGAGTGGATGTGTATGTGCGTGGATGTGTGCGTGTGCATGCAAAGATGTGTGGATGTGTGTGTGTGCATTTGTACGTGCATGGATGAATGTGTGCATGCATGGATGTTTGCATGCGTGGATAGGTGCATGGATGGATGTGTGCGTGCATGGATGAATGTGTGCATGGATAGATGTTTGTGTGCGTGCATGGATGTGTGCATGCGTGGATGGGTGCATGGATGGATGTGTGCGTGCATGTATGGATGTGTGCATGGATAGATGTGTGTCTGCATGCGTGGATGTGTGCATGTGTGGATGGGTGCATGGATGGATGTGTGTGTGCGGATGTGTGGATACATGTGTGCATAGATGGATGTTGCATAGATGGATGTGTGCATGGATGGATGTGTGCGTGCATGGATGGATGTGTGCATGTATGGATGGATGTGTCCGTGCATGGATGGATGTGTGCGTGCATGGATGGATGTGTGCATGGATGAATGTGTGTGTGCATGTGTTGATGTGTGCATGGGTGGATTGATGCATGGGTGGATGATGGGTGTATGGATGGATGCAACATGGGATCAAGTGTCCTCTTGTTGTAGTCTCTGCGATCATAGTCATGGTGCACTGTATGACAGATCATTGCCATACACTGCACCATAACTCTGACCCCAGAGACGGTAGGAAGAGGACACTTGATCCCTTGCTGCAGTCTCTGGATTGAGCAGAGGCGATCAAACGTCGTGGGACCTTCGTTGTGGACTACGTCGGAGGCGATCGAGCGTCGTGGGACCTTCATAGTGGACTACGTCGGAGGCGATCGAGCGTCGTGGGACCTTAGTTGTGGACTACATCGGACCTTTATAATAAAGATGAAGTCCGAATTTTGTTTGTGTTTTTTTTCAAATAAAAAGATTTTTCTCTGTGTGGTGTATTTTTTGACTATTTACTAGAGATTCCTAACGGCCGGACCTGACATTATGAATCTTGGGCTTAGTGCAAGCTGCCAATAAAAAGTTGACCCTTTATTACCCAGTTTGCCACCGGCACCAGGGCAACTTGAAGAGCCTGGATACAGCCCCAGAAAACGGCGCTTCAATGAATGTGCCATTTTCTGGGGCGGCTGCGGGCTGAAATTCTCAGCATGGTGGGCCCAGAACGCTTGGGCCTCTCCATGCTGAGGATTCCAACCCCCAGCTGCCTAGTTGTACCTGACTGGGCCAAAAATATGGCGGAGCCCCACGTAATTTTTTTCTCTACAATTAGTTCTAGAAATAAAAAAAAATGGGCTTCGCTGTATTTTTGGTTGCCAGTCAGTTGCAACGAGGCAGCTGGGGGTTGCAGGCAGTCCGTAGCTGCCAATTTGTACCTGGCTGGACCAAAAATATAGCGGAGCCCCATGTCATTTTTTTTTCTAAAATCAGTTCTAGAAACTAAAAAAAAGCCTTCGCTGTATTTTTGGTTGCCAGCCAGGTACAATTTGGCAGCTGGGGGGCTGGAATCCTCAGCATGGAGAGACCCAAACGTGGGCCCCCACGCTGCCAATTGCAACCTATAGCCACCTCAGAAAATAGTGCATTCACTAGAGGCGGCATTTTCTGGTACTGTACTTCAACTCTACCAGTTGCCCTAGTGCTGGTGGAACACGGGTTCTCCATACGCGACATGGTGTCCGCTAACAATTTCAAAGGAAAATTAGCTCCAATTGTTAGCGGAAACCAAGTCGCGTATGGAGAGACCCTGCCTGTGTGCCTGAACATTGGAGCTCCCCCACAAGTGACCCCATTTTGGAAACTAGACCCCCCCAAGGAACCTATCTAGATGCATAGTGAGCACTTTGAACTCCCAGGTGCTTCACAAATTGATCCGTAATAAAGAAAAAGTACTTTTTTCACACAAATGTGTTTTTTCATTTTTACAGATCAATTTGTGAAGTACCTGGGGGTTCAAAGTGCTCACTGTGAATCTAGATACGTTCCATGGGGGGTCTAGTTTCCAAAATGGGGTCACTTGTGAGGGAGCTCCAATGTTTAGGCACACAGGGGCTATCCATACGCGACATGGTGTCCGCTAGAAATTCCAATTGTTAGCGGACATCATGTCGCGTATGGAGAGCCCCTGTGTGCCTAAACATTGGAGCTCCCCCACAAGTGACCCCATTTTGGAAACTACACCCCCCCAAGGAAATTATCTAGATGGGTGGTGAGCATTTTGAACCCCCAGGTGCTTCACAAATTACCGTAATCCGTAAAAATTGAAAAAAGATTTTTGTGGAAAAAAAATACTTTTTCATATTTACGGATCAATTTGTGAAGCACCTGGGAGTTCAAAGTGCTGACTATGCATCTATATAAGTTACTTGGGGGGTCTACTTTCCTAAATGGGGTCACTTGTGGGAAGCTCCAATGTTAAGGCACACAGCGACTCTCCAAAGGTGACATGGTGTCCGCTAACAATTTGAGCTGATTTTCCATTCTAATTGTTAGCGGACACCATGTCGCGTTTAGAGAGCCCCTGTGTGCCTAAACATTGGAGCTCCCCCACAAGAGACCACATTTTGGAAACTAGACCCCCCAGTGAACTTATCTAGATGGGTGGTGAGCATTTTGAACCCCCAGGTGCTTCACAAATTAATACGATCAGAGATTTAATACCCGGCCCCGTTGGGCCAATGTGAATTAAAGTAAAAAATGTTTTTATGCAACGTTTTTGAAGCCTAGCACCTCCCGCAAGGGAAGAAAAAATCACCGTATTGTTTTGTTGTTTAAAAAGTTACCCGGGTAAATGTAAATAAAATAAAAAGCTCGGCTCAAACCTGGTCTGGTTAGGACGAGTGTATTTAACCAGGGGAATGTGTGGAGCCCCTATGGCAAGGTGCCACAGGGAGGTACTGCACCCCAATTAAAAGTGTTGCGCCTCCGTAACCGTGGACGTGGGGAAATCTTCAGAGTCTGCACCCCAACACCCATACACAGGCCACTTTAAGACAGGGGACCGTATATTTAGTGGGTCCCAAGGGGTGGAGCCTAGAGAGCGGGAGACGGGGAGCGACAGCAGAGTCAGACAGTTGGTGTGGGAGAGCGAGAGGAAGGACGCAGGGGACCTTGCGGCTACAGTGGAGGGCACCTCTTAGGCGAGGGGCGACCCAGATTAAAAAGGGGGTTACTCCAGGACTGGTTGGAGCCAGCTGGGGCCCAGGTCACCACCGGCATACCGGAGCTGAGGTAGATAGACGCAAGGTTCAACCCTAACTATAGACCGGCAAGCTGAGGGCCCGACACATACAGGGAGCCGAAGCACCCCTAAAGAAGCCCAACAACAGTCCCACAGCTGGGTCCACGACACCGACAAGACAGAGACTTCAGGTAACAGATCGCAAGAACTAGAGACTTGACTCAAGAGGGGTAAATACAGACAGAGCAAGAGAGTACCAGGACCACGAGCACCATATTGAGGGCATCACTGTCAGACTCTGGAGAAACCTTCACGATCTGCAGTTACAATACCCGTTAACCCAGAATGTACCGTGTACCTGTTTCCATCTGGTGCAAGTAAAGAGGTTTGAGCTAAAGTGGTGTCTGTCCTCCTTTCATTCGTCGCCCAGAGAGCTACAGCATCATCACCAGAGGTGAGGACTACTACTCCCCTTATTTACCCTGCTGCCCTGAGGTAAAGCTCCACCTGTGGGGAGCTGTACTACCAAAGCTGCATTTCCATCAGCTCAGCAGCCGACCGCAGCACTGATGACCCTATTACCAGGTACTACAGGTGGCGTCACGATACCATTTTCCCCATGATCATCACCCCCACCCCCGCCACTTAGGGTCCAGGGCACAAAACCGGGAACTGACCAGCTTTGATTCCCCCCCACCGAAGTAACCACCTGTCCTGGTATCCGAGTACCCCCCACCCTGTCGACCGACTCATTAGCGGACACCATGTTGCGTTTGGAGAGCCCCTGTGTGCCTAAACATTGGAGCTCCCCCACAAGTGACCCCATTTTGGAAACTAGACCTCCCCAGGGAACTTATCTAGATGGGTGGTGAGCACTTTGAACCCCAAGATGTTTCATAAATTGATCCGTAATAATGAAAAAGTACTAACGTTTTTCATTTACACATGGGTAACAGGATAAAATTTGTTAGGCAATTTCTCCTGAGTACACTGATACCTCATATGTGGTCATAAACCACTGTTTGGGTGCACGGCAGAGACAGTTGTACTTTTAATTATGTGTATGTAGCTACATAATGATTAAGGTAAAGACTGCTCCCCAGTTCCCCTCATTTATGAAAGTTGTAAATAATAATTATTGATACTCCTTTGGGGTGGGGCCTAGTCTATAAAAAGGGCCTGCAGTGTAGAGTTGAGATGACAGTCCCCTAGTAGAAAAGGAACCACAGGAGCATCAGGCCCCTTGCTCTGAATTGATTGGACCCTCTGGGTCACCCTGGGATTTTGTATGGCAAACGGGAAGTGGGCCTAGGATGCAGCCCAGAGTCTCTCATCCTGCATTGATATTCAATCTTCTCCATTGGCAGCTTCTCGGGAAGCGACTGATCCCTCCGGTACATGTGTTTGGTAACTTCAGCCTAGACTCTGGTGAATGGATTGACACGGTGCTTGCGGTAAAGAGGAACGTTTGTTTAAGAGGTGGCCCTAACTGTTACTTGGAGTGGGTCCCTACTGGAATAGTTGGGCTGGAGACAGTAGAGACTAAATTAATTTGCAGCAGGATACCATGGTGCTCAATGGTGTTGGGAAGAGCCTAGAGGTACTGGAATGGCTGGGGACGTCTGCACCAAAGTCAATCATTGTGAATACCCCTAGGAAAATAGCATTTAAGCTATGTGCCCTTGCTTCACATGACTGATTAAGTAAAGAACTGTTTTCAATAATCATTGACTCATTGTCTGCCTTGGCCCTCAACGAAGGCAATTGTGAACTGAACTGATGCACTGGGGAGCTGGCCGGAGCGTGTGCTGCAAAACCAGGCTCCGCAGCAGATGCCGTGCCTCGCCCATGACTGTCAAGGCCCCGTATGGCTGGCCCCTCAACATTAACTAGAAACTCTGATGTAATATGGATCCATTAAATATAAAATACAATGTTCTCAAACAAGACCTCATGGTGCAGAATTATTGTAAAAACTAGAAAATGCGTAGGGGGCATGATATTTCAACTTCTTAAAAAATGATCTTTTCTGATACCAGAAGTCCCTATCATATGCAGGGAAATGTTCGGTCAACGCCCAAAATCAATATATTGAACATTTCCCAAATTCTACTTGACATTATAAAATGATACAAAGTGCTAAGATCATTTCAGACATCATCCTCCTTCAAGAGACTAAATCAGGACCCTTACATACAGGATGGATGGTTCTTTAGTTGAGTAGTATAAATTCATAAATGGGTATATTCACATGGAGTTTTTTCTGTGGCAAGGTTTTCAAAATCTTGTTAAAAAAACCACGTGCTGCAATGTATATTTTCCATTGTAATCAATAGGTAGCTTTGTTAAGCAGCAGTTAAAAAAGATTTTTGATCTGGATTTGAAGCAGATTTTCTACAAAATCAATGTAATAAAACCTTTTTGAATATATCCTTTGACTGCTTTTACATAGAAACTCTTATCAGCCAAAACTAGGAGAGGGGCATAGAGAAAAAATATAATGGAAGGTTCTGCACTTTCATGTTTTGGACACTGTTCTAGATTCGGTTTCAAGTACATCTGCTGTGAATGAGAAGGTTGTCTAATAAATATATGAAAAATGGTTTCAAAATGTCTTACTGTTTTTGGAACAAATGTTATGTCAACTTTGTTTGTTTCTCCCAAAGTGATCAGATTATTTAGTTGAGAAATGGCACTCTTCTCCTTTTTTGGGACTGGAAGCTCCTCCGGTGGTGGTGTCTGGCAGGGATATAAAATTTTAGAATCAGATATCACTTATTTTAATACTAAAATGTTCACAAAACTGCCTGTTTATCAATACAAAGCGTTTCTTTATTTTCAAACATATGGAAAGTTTACTTCTAGTGTAGGGACTTGCAAGACAATGAGGACCCTTGACGTGAGTTGTGAACAGGTGAATATTGGCCAAAATATTGACCAATACATATGTTCTTTCTACATCTTTTTGTTGCATATTTTACATTTGTCGCTAGGCCATTTTGTGTTGATGTTGGGAATTGGGGAGTCTGTACCGTTGGGTGAACTTATATAGTACTGGGAAGTCCGCCTGATCTTACAGTATGGGCATCACTAACAGGGTGTAAGCCAGACATTCTGCATCGCACTTATCTGTGTGACTGGCGCCTGATATTCATAATACTAGATAATCACCTTCTTCATGACTGGTAGGGGTGTGAGTGGTTGTTTCATTGGCATCTTAGGCAGGTTTCACACTAACTTTTGCGTCTGCATGCAGAGGGCATACAGACGCAAACGCATTGCAAATGCTGCCATACTGATGTGAACGCAGCAGAGAATCTCCGCATGCGTTCCCATCAGTATGTTGCCCGGCCAGCCAATCAGTGGTCTCGCCGGTCTTGGTTGTGCAAGACTTTGTGGACTTTTGGCATTTTCATGACATTTTAGTCCAGCTTCAACAAAGTGGGAGGGACAAGGTGTGAGAACCGTAGCATTCACTAAGCCACAGATTTGCCTCCAGCAGGGAATGGAGTAAGATTTGTGGCTTTGGGCACATGGAGGAACACAACACTTGTGCCTTGTTTGGTTGCCTCTTAATGAAATCAGGGGCTTCTCACTCCACCCTGCCCTCTCATTAAGACTGATGCAAAAAAAAACCTTGTCTTGATGAATCAGAGCCCAAAAGTACATATTGTTTTAGGGTTCTGTCCCCTAAAGGAGGCTGTGCTTGTTTTGAACACTCATTTTGTGCTGACAGTCCCTTTAAATTGAGTTGACCATGTAATGTGTATGGGGGTCTCCTGACTCTCCCACAAGAGATGATGTCAGAGAAGAAAAGGATCGGGCATGTTTAATAATGACTGCATGCTTTTGTTTCCCCAGAAGATAACAGGGATGTCTAGGAAATTTTAGTCTAGCAGTAACACATTTTTCTCTCGCAAATGGAACATATTGGTAGCTAAAGGTGCATCTCAATGAATTAGAATATCATCAAAAATGTAATTTATTTCAGTAATTCAATACATAAAGTGAAACACATTTATTATATAGAGTCATTACAAACAGTGATCTATTTCAATTGTTTATTCCTGTAAATGTTGATGAAAACCCAACGGCTATAAAAGCATATCACGGCTGCTGCAGTCCCCAGTGTGGTGCATATAGTGCAGGGAGGATGAAGGGTCTGAGAGATAAAATATTACCTAAATAGGTATCAGAGGTTTCACCTTGTGTGGTTGTGATAGTCAAAACCACTATAAAAGCATATCACGGCTGCTGCACTGCCCAGCGTGGTGCATATAGAGTAGGGAGGATGAATGGTTAAAAACCACGCTGCCATATTAAATGAGGCATTAAAGGGTTAATATAATATTGATTTATTAGTCAATGCAATTCAGGGCTCCCTGGCCCCTTCCCCAGGACAAATCATTATCATATTGCAATGTTTCAGGGCCTTTCAAGGAGGCCTGAAACGTGTTGACTAAGAAATCAATATTATATTCACCCTTTGATGTCTCCTGGAATACGGCAGCACGGTTTTTAACCCTTCATCCTCCCTACTTTAATTTTCTGAGATAATGACCTTTGAGCATCCATTGGCTGTAAGCCATGATCATCAACATTACCAGAAATAAACACTTTAAATAGATCACTCTGTTTTGTAATGACTCTGTATAATATACATGTTTCACTTTATATACTAAGCTAGCTGTACTACCCGGCTTTGCCCGGGTTAATAACTGCTGTTAACAAAATAGAATGTGTTAACAAAAATTTATTTTGCACACAAAAACCACAAAACGAATCTATAGAAATGTAATTATTAAAAGGCAAACACTAAGCTAATAGAAGCATTTCACAACATATATTTCAACACCACAGATATTCCACACAGATTTAACTAAATTGGCCAAGTAATGTGAAATAATCTTCTACTCCTTATTCGAGAGCCTTTTGATAAACGACATTCTTAGTTCTTCAATGATGTCATTTGGAAGCAGGAGTTGTACTTCCTAATGTTGCCCAAGAAATGCTTTGATATTGTGCTGGTACCTGTCATCAGAGACTTTAGGGGATCTGGTGGTGACAGGAGAGGTGGAAGTTTTATCTTGCCATTTGCACAGCATAAACCTGGCGGTTCATCTTTCCATTTCAGGGCACTGCAGTACATGCAGACCACATCCATTTTTCCTATCTGAAGTTTAGGATTATCCTGATAGTTTATGTCTGACTGGTAACAAAAAGCATAAAATAAATATAAATATACAAAATCACTATACACCTTATATCTATATATGGTAACAAAAAGCAGCATGTTTCAAATCTAATACCATTTCCTGTGCCCTGGTGGAAGAAATAGCAATTCTCTTAGTGGCAAGTAAGCCTTATCTCTACTGAGATGACTCATTGGCCCTTGAGGAAGCAGCTCTTCTTCTCTTATCTGTAAGCCTCGCTTCCATCTCCTCAGAAAGTTCATTGGCTCTTGAGGAAGCAGTTCTTGTTCTCTTGTCCGCAAGCCTCGCTTCCCTTTCCCCAGAAAGTTCATTGGCTCTTGAGGAAGCAGCTCTTGTTTTCATGTCTGCAAGCCTCACTTCCCTCTCCTCAGAAAGTTCATTGGCTATTGAGGAAGCAGCTCTTGTTCTCTTGTCTACAAGTCTCATTTCCCTCTCCTCGGAAAATTCATTGGCTCTTGAGGAAGCAGCTGCTGTTCTCATGTGTGTCAGCCTTGTTTCTCGATCTTCACATTTTTCATTGGCCCGTAATGCAGCTTTTCTTTTTGCATCAGCTGACATTTGTGCCAACGAATTCCTTTTCTTATGAGGCATTATTGTGGTAATAATAGTCTGTAACTGGCAATTTCTATATCCTCTCACATAGAGGTAATGTGTCTGACTTCAGCCTTTCCACCAACACACCCTAACTGACATCCTATTACCTCATCGAAGCTTTGTTATACTGAGCGAGGAAATGAGGCTTCCCTTTGTTGCCTATATTAACCAATTAATTAACTGTAGCAAAATAGAAGCTGACCTGTGATTGGTTGCTATTGGCAGCCTGATAAATTCCCAGGCAACAGAAAGCCCTCCCCCCTGACAGTGTATATTCGCTCACACATACACATAATAGACAGGTCATGTGACTGACAGCTGCCGTATTTCCTATATGGTACATTTGTTGTTCTTGTAGTTTGGATGCTTATTAATCAGATTTTTATTTTTGAAGGATAATACCAGACTTGTGTGAGTTTTAGGGCGATTATGTGGCGAGGTTGGTGTATGTGTGGTGAAATGTGTGCTGAGGGTGGTATATGTGTTCAAACACGTGGTAGTGTGTGGTGCATTTTGTGTGTGTGTGTTCATATCCCCGTGTGTGGTGAGTATCCTATGTCGGGACCCCATCTTAGCAACTGTACGGTATATACTCTTTGGCGCCATCGCTCTCATTCTTTAAGTCCCCCATGTTCACATCTGGCAGCTGTCAATTTGCCTCCAACACTTTTCCTTTCACTTTTTCCCCATTATGCAGATAGGGGCAAAATTGTTTGGTGAATTGGAATGCGTGGGGTTAAACTTTATATATTAGATTACTGAAAAAAAATTACTTTTTGATGATATTCTAATTCATTGAGATGCACCTGTATATGGACTATGGCAAATAAATACACGAACCATCACATATTCTTCAAAAAGTAAAAGATTAAATATCGTTAGTTTCTACCTGTTTCTTTGCAGATCCGACCTCTGGGTTCACAGGGGTTTGTGGCTTAGATATTGCTTTGGACTTGCCTTCCATTCTACCCTTTTTCTTGCCCCCTTTCTTGTCTTTTGGTTTTGGCAAGCTCTCCAGTTTGGCTTCAATTATGTCAATGAGTCTATAATCGGCGTACGCTTTTGCTACATCAAGAGCATTTTGTCCTATGAATATAAAATCTCATGTTGGGGATTATTACTGCCTTATTTTCTGATGAAGCTACTCGTTGTTCAGTTACTCAACACACAGAAAATAAATTGAATTATATTTATAACCATGAAATATATTAAACAAAAAATTGTCCAAAAATTGATGATGATGATGCTTTATGTCAGTCACCGCTCTGCCAATGGAGAATGGCGGCTGTAAATGAGCCCCCCCCACTGACTGACATTTCCCTCTAATGCTGACCGGCTGTCAGGTATTGTGGGGGGCGGTTACAGCGGCTGCTCTCCATACACAAAGTGGTGACTGAACCCGCGCCAATGCCTCCCCGAACACTGCTGAGAGGGTTAAAGTTAATTTCTTCCTGGCTGGGGGGTTTAATATGCAGGCACTGAGCAGGGTCAGAATAATGTTAACATGCAGATTAATCACATATCTGCAGTTTAATAGTGTTTTTGCTCATGACAGGTTCCCTTTAAGAATACAAAACAGTGTTGTCTCTCCACGGCTGCCACCGATCTGTATGACATGGGAGCAGCAGTGATTTAATGAATATATGACCACTGCAGCGAATTATGGGGATCCGTGGTCCTGTGCCGTCTACATTTCCATCACAACTAAGGCCAGTGATTGGCTGCCGCAGACATTTGCTTTAGTTGAGACATCACCGTTGCTGTCATGCTAGAAATAGGAGGAAACCACTATGGCTAAATAAGGCTGTAAGGGGCGCAATAAGTGACAAAAAGAAAGTATTTAGGGAATTAAAGCAAGTAGGTAGTTATGAGGCATTAAATAAATACAGCAAATTAAATAACATCTGTAAAAAGCAAATCAAGGCAGCAAAGATTGAGACAGAGAGACTCATTGCCAGAGAAAGAAAAAAAAAATCCCACAATATTCTTTAACTACATAAATAGTAAGAAACTAAAAAATGATTGTGTTGGCCCCCTTAAAAATAGTCTGGGTGAAATGGTGGATGAGGATGAGGAAAAAGCCAATATGCTAAATTACTTTTTTTTAACAGTATTTACACAAGAAAATCCCATAACAGACAACATGATCAGTGATAACAAAAACTCTCCATTAAATGTCACCTGCTTAACCCAGCAGGAAGTACGGCACCGTCTAAAAATCACTAAAGTTGACAAATCCACAGGCCCAGATGGGAAACACCCCAGAGTACTGCAGGAATTAAGTACCGTCCTAGATAAACCATTTTTTTTAATCTTAAAAGATTCCATAACAACAGGGTCTTTACCACTAGACTGGCGTATAGCAAATGTGGCGCCAATATTTAAAAAATGGACAAAAACTGAACTTGGAAATTATAGGCCAGTAAGCTTAACCTCTACTGTGGGTAAAATCCTAGAGTGTTTTCTAAGAGATGCTATACTGGAGTATCTGAATAAAAATAACCTCATGACCCAATATCAACATGGGTTTACGAGGGACCGTTCCTGTCAAACTAATCTGATAAGCCTCTATGAAGAGGTAAGTTCTGGACTGGACCAAAGAAATGCAGTGGACGTGGTGTATATGGACTTTTCAAAAGCTTTTGATACGGTGCCACACAAAAGGTTGATACATAAAATGAGAGCAGTGGGGATAGGCAAAAATATTTGTAAGTGGGTTAAGAACTGCCTAAATGGGGGCGTGGTCTAGAGCTCGAGGGAGATGGATGCAGCTTGAAGAGCTCCTCAGCCCACAGCTACAATCCATCTAAAATCCTGGCCCTAATAGGGCACCCAAACATGGATTGATAACAACTACCATCTCATACCCTCCCTGAATGAGATGGATCATTTCCAAGCAACTTGAAACCTGGCATTGAAAATCTGACCTCTTTCTCCTCATGGCGCGGCCTTCACATGATGCCGGAGGTGCGCCCTCACTATGGTGATAACATCGCCTACCTTCACACAGATCTCCTGACTCTCCTGACACTCTGAGGAGGATCCCTGCCGATCGCACCCGCAAACTCTCCCCTACAAACTCCAGAGGGGTTGCTGTTCTTGGAAGGAGGTGAGTCAGGATGCCCTCTGGATAAGCTGCCAGCCGCCATTTCATATTTCCCACCTCGCGGGAGGCGTCAGCACTTACTTCTCCAAAAGCTCTCCTGACCCTCTGGAGACGTCCCCCGCCAGCTTCACCCACAAAGTCTTCCTTGCCTCGACGGAGACTCTGCGAGTGTTGGAGGAAGGTGAGATTGGTGCCTCCTGCATATGCCATCGTCCGTCTCACACTGGCGCTGCCTGGTGGTGAGCTTCTCCTCATGCGCTAGCACAGCTTTTCTAACTACCCGTGACAGATCCCCACCGACTGCGCCCGCGGGTCTCCCCTATCTACACCGGAGAGTCTGCTGATCCTGGAGAGAGGTGAGACCAGGTGCCCACTGTTTTTGCCACTGGCCATCATCACTCGGGCGCCTCTTCACAGGGGTTTAGGTGGAATCTAAACCCCAATATACAGCCCCCTGTACTACACTTCCACCAGTGAAACTACAGAGGAAGCGCACAAGATTAACTCTCCCCACAAGGTGAGCAGAAAGCAATCTATATCTCGGGCTTGGTTGTGACTCTTGGATCACAGCTCCATCACTCTTTATTATAAATAAGAAGGAAAAGAAGCGCACATAGAGTAATACCTTCGGGTTTGATGGTCACACGGACTCCCACAATACAGACTCACCTGGTCTAGTTGTGAATGGTCACAACTCCCTTGGACAAGCACGTATGGCCGCAGCAGGCTCCCGGCAAAAAGTATGGATCCACTTGGAGAAATTAGAACCGGATGGATAGAAGCCGCGCTGACCACAATAAGAGTAACAGAGTAACACACTCTGTGTGTGTTACTCTGTTACTCTTATTGTGGTCAGCGCGGCTTCTATCCATCCGGTTCTAATTTCTCCAAGTGGACTCTTTATTATAAGAAAGATCATCCTCTCTCACATTGTTAACTCCAATACACTTTACCAGGTGGAGAAAAGAGCTAACTTGATTCCAGCACACAGTGTATTTACCATATCAGATCTGGGAGATCTACATTCATCATAGATTGTTTTATTGTTAAGAAAGAGCTGCTCAGCTAAAGGTTCAGTGTAAATTCCACTTGCCTACATCATAAATAACTCATCTGAAGAAGCTGTAGTCATCCATATTTCTCCACATCCTACAAACCCAGACACATGCCTGGGAGAATTAACATACAGCAAGTTCAAAAACTCTTAAAGCTATATACTCCTGTTTGGACCCTACCTCCCCCTGCTGGAACTTCTTTGTTGGTCATATTTATCGACTTACAATTACTCCACAATTTACTAACCACTTCATTCTGGACACGTTGACCGCCTTCAACTACCACAGCTACCCCACTCTGGTCAAATCTTCTCACCTAGTTCTCTACCGATCAGAGTTCTCTGGACTATACGTATTGATTTAATTCTACAGTAAATTCTTAAAGTATAAGCTTTAAATCTTTCATAAACAGTATTAATTATGCTGATACCTCATCTATTCCCACTGTTCTACACTAGCTTCCTCCCCTCTCTCTACATCTCTCTTCAACTCGCCATCTAACTTCCCTGTTGGATTAACCCTACTCATTTTATCTTCTCCTACTCCCCTCATCCCTCTATTTCTACCCTCTATCTTCACTCATCCTATCCACTTTATGCCTAACCTATGACTCTCTCCTACTCACTATCCATATCCCTCTTTTCCTGTATCTAAACTATAGAGTGATTTTGTGAACTCTGGGTCTAGTTATACCTGTACACTGTAATAATAAGTTTATTGTGCCTTAAATGTATAACTGATTAACGTTAGGTATTAACTGTGCTGATCTCCCTTTGCCCCATAAACAACCAAAGTCTCTTTAAATCCATCAAACCTTTCCACAAATAAGCCATATCAAATTTAAACTCTCTTTTAACATACTAAGACTAACTACTAACTAGACACAATGCCTAACCCAAAGGTAAAAAGCGCAGAGGATAAATTAAACAAAACAACTCCTGACCTAGGTAAAAACTCTGAAAAAACATTTAGGAGAGACAGATCAAGATCCCCTAATACACTTGAAAAATCAGACCAATGGTCAGATAGCTTTGAAAATCCTATGGACGAACCCTCATTCCTTGACAACCCTCAAAGTGGTAGGAAACGAAAAGAGTTGGACAAAGATTCCTACTCCCAGTCTGGTCCTTCAGATCTCGGATCGATACCAGAACACATCGATCTTAAGACTCCATCTGCTAGTCCACTGAGACAAAGCGCGCAGGCAGATTCTAATTCTGAATTAAGACAAGACCCTGATAGGGACAAACCTCTCAACAAAGACTTCTTTATAGAGATCTTTGGTAAATTTAGATCAGACTTGGATAAGCGATTTGACGCTCTGGAGGGAGCTCTATCATCTATAGCGATAAGAACCGAAAAAAACGAACATGACATTAAATCTCTCTATACCTCTGTTAAACAGTCCTCCAAAGAGCAAAGAGCTGCTGATGAAAAAATATCAGCAATGAGGATGAAGCTGACTGAGATGGAAGACAGAGACAGGAGACTGAACTTAAAATTCAGAGGGATATCAGAAAATATCAAGACTGAGCAGATCTAACCACATATCAAGAAAATCATCAGATCAGCTCTTCCTGATGTATCTGATCTTCACCTGACAATAGTGAGAGCCCATAGATTGATTAAACCTACTTCCAGTTCCCAGAGATATAATAGACAGGTTCCATTTTTATCACACTAAGGAACGCTTCCTGAACTACATACAAACCCATAGGAACCTCCCCAAACCGTTTGAAAGAGTTAGAATTCTTATAGACCATTCAAAAGAAACCCTAAACCAAAGAAATAAATCTTGCCGACGTTACTGAGGTACTCCGCAAAAACGAAATCCTGTACGAATGGGGTTTCAATCCAGCAAAGGTTTTATTCACATATAAAAGTAACTCTATCTCAATAGACAACGCCAAAGGGAGTATGAACTAAATATCAAATATAACGTCAACTAAATATTACCATCACTTAATCCATGTTTCACATAGTAATAACTGTAGCACATATAGGAGGTTTGTAGTTCTATATTGGAACCCTCCGATTTGGGACAATTCTATTTACTTGTTATAACTATTCCTAGGATAAGTTGTATATCCTAAGTCTTTCTAAGTTTTTAGTTCTAATTTACTGAGCTAGTCTTACTAAAACTTTTCTGTACTATGCTGAGATTTGAAGTAATTGTTTTTCGCCGTTTTATAACACCTTATTGAATTGTTATTATGTCTTCTTCAAGACATGATTCTACCTTTCCACACAATATACTGACAAGGAAACACTCCAGATATCTAATAACCCCGAGACATCTCCAAACTCAAAGCTGGACTCACCATGTCACTTAAACTAATGTCATATAACGTCAATGGCCTCAACTCACCCAAACGCAGATACCTGTTATGGAAACAGATCAAAGATTCAAACTCTGAGATAGTTTGCCTGCAAGAGACAATATTCTCCTTAATTAAACCTCCCAGATTTTACAATAAAAATTTTCAATGCTACTACTATTCTTCAAACCTCAAAAAAAAGGCTCGTGTAGCCATTTTAATAAAAAATTTGGTTTCTTTCGAAGAAATCTTGACACTTGAAGATCCTAATGGCAGATACCTAATTTTAGTATGTAAAATTAATAATGTAGTATACACAATAGTCAATTTATACCTTCCAAATAAAAGTAACATTACCTTTTTAAACAGAACCATAAAACCTGTAAACAAACACAAAAAAGGTGAACTTATCATAGTTGGAGACTTCAATATTGTATCAGACCCTATATTAGACTCCTCCACCAAATCTCGCTTCTTCACACAGCCCCGTAACCCATGGTTAAAACATACAGAATGGTTTGATGTGTTCAGGTGTCACCACGCCAATTCTATCGAGTTTACTCACTACTCAGGTAGATATAATTTGTTCGCCAGGATTGATTTAGTACTCTCAAACCTTTTCTCCCTTCATAAATTTACAAAGATCTCTATTGGCTCAAGGACGTGGTCAGACCATTCTCCACTTTTTTTTTAATTCTCTTCCTCACCAACAAACTACTCTGAAAAACTGTGGAGAAACAATAGTTTTCTATATACCCACCCTCACTACAAAACGGAAATTGAAAACACCATTAAAAGCTACTTTTCAGAAAATGACACAAAAGAAGTATCCATTACTACCCTATGGTCAGCCTTTAAGGCTGTTCTAAGAGGGAAACTAATCCAACTTAACTCACACCTAAACAACCAAAAACGAGAAAGAACACAAAAATTAATAGATAAAATTCAGATAATATAAAATTCCGAACTTAACAACCCCAGCAATGACAACTTGGAAAAGCTCTTTAACCTTAGATATGAACTCAGAACAGTCCTAACCTCAGATTAAGACAAAATGATTCAAAGATCTAAAACCAAATATTACCAATCTGACAATAAACCCACAACATTTTTTGCATCTAGAATCAAAAATCTAAGGATAAAAAATAGAATTAATGAAATCAAAGCCTCAACAGGGCAGAAGAAATACCACCCTAAAGAGATAGTCAACATATTCGCTAAGTACTACGAGTCTCTATATAATCTCAAATCAGACCCAAATACACCTATACCGTCCTCCCAAACTATTATGCAATTTTTAGACCCCCTAGACTTGTCAAAACTTTCAAACTCAGAAATTGATGATTTAAACTTGCCCTACTCCCTCCCTGAATTTTCCACACTTCTCCTGAATTTAAAAAATGAAAAATCTCCTGGCCCTGATGGCCTACAAAATGAGTTATATAAGTCATATTCGAACCTAATATCCCCCTATCTGGTCCGACTGGCAAATTATACAGCGACACAAGGCCACCTACCCTCAGAAATGTTGGAATCCACAATAGTTGTGATCCCAAAGAGCAAGAGAAACAGCACAGACACAAAATTTTTGTGTCGCTTAATAGCGACACAAAATTTTAGCTAAATTGATAGCTAATAGATTATAAAAACATATCAACAATCTTGTCAAAACTGATCAAGTCGGATTCATCCCAAATACAAACTCATCCGATGCCACTAGAAGATTAACTTAATGTCCCATACAGAGCTCTAAAAAAAACCCGACTGTTTTCTTGGCTCTTGACGCCGAGAAGGCATTTGATAGGGTTAACTGGAACTTTCTCTTTCACACTCTTAATAAATTTGGCATAAAAGGTAACATCTTTAACTCAATCTCTGCCATGTATCTTAATCCATTAGCGAAGGTTTATTCCAATAACACTCTGTCCCAAAAGATTACAATGTCCAATGGTACTAGGCAGGGTGGCCCCCTATCTCCCCTCCTTTTTGCCCTTTCTATAGAACCTCTAGCAGAATCAATTAGACAAATTAAAGACATTAGAGGCATTCATTTGAAATCCCAAGAACACAAAATCACACTATTTGCAGATGACAATTTATTATCCGTTACCACCCCATTAAAATCACTACACCACATCTCCTCTACTATAGAAGATTTCCCCAAAATATCCCACTATAAAATAAATACTAATAAATCACAGGTTGTTGAATACAACATAGACAAAACATTCCTAAAATACTTGAAAAACCTATTCCCAATTTCGTGGGAAAAAGATACAATTTCCTACCTAGGTATCTATCTGACAAAACCGTTCACGGATCTGATCAAAGTTAATTTCGCTAACCTACTCAACTCTTTTCAAAAAGACACATCTGCCTTATCTAAACTCCACCTATCCTGGACAGGTAAAGTGGTGGCGTTCAAAATGAAAATCTTCCCTAAATTCACATATCTGACCCGAGCTATCCCCCTCCAGATCCCCAAATCCTGGTTCAATAAACTCCAAAAACAACTTAGAAAATTACTCTGGAATAATGGAAGATCCAGGATTTCAAGTTTCACCACAGAAAGACATAAAAGAGGGGAGGTCAAGTTGGAATACCGAATCTTTACAACTATTATCTTGCCTCAATCACAAAACTATCTCAGAGTTGGTTCAGAGATAACAGAGGCTCCTCCATATGGACATCTATTGAAAGAGACTTATCCAATACTACCTCTCTTTCGGCTCTAATTTTGTCATATCTCCATAAACCTGCCAAAATTTCCTCACTCCCACCAACTATACGAGCCACGATTTCAGCATGGAAATACTTATATAAAAAAACCAATTACACATCTACACGCTCAATCCCTTAAAACATCCCGCTGGAAACTCTAAAGCTCAGTATTCCTGATCTAGACATATCCTCTTGGATTGAAAGAGGAATACACTATGTCAATAACCTATTTCCTGACGGTAGATTAATTCATTTTAGGTCTTTAGAAGAGCAATTTAAACTAACATGGAGAGACAGAACAATCTGGAGATTAATAAATACCTCCTCAATCTCCTTAATCTCCCATTTTTCTTTCTCAAAACCCATATCTGACCTATTTGATAACCCAAACAAAACTCTAATATGGTCAACTAACTATATTTATAGACTTTTGAACGAAGACCTGGTACTTCAGAAACTACCATATATTACTGCGTGGGAGAATGAGTTAAACTCAACTATAGATCTAGACGAATTGACTTCGGCAATCGAACTCTCCTACGCTAAGACTCTTTGTGCCTCTATCCAGAAACCATGCTTTAAGCTTCTGGCCAGATGGTACTGGACTCCATCAAAATTAAATTGTATTGACCATAAAATATTCCCAAACTGCTGGAGGGAGTGCACACAACCTGGGACACTCTCCCATATTTTTTGGAAATGTCCAAAAATCCTGAGGTTCAGGGTTGAAGTTCAAGACTTAATATTTAAAAACTACCAATATGAAGTTAACACTCACTCCTCAAATGGCTCTTCTCTCACTAGGAGTTTCAGACCTACTTCATAATATTAGATTTATTACCTCTCAGATTCTCTTAACCGCTAAGGTCCTCCTGGCCGCTAGATGGAAAACTACAACCATACCTACATCCTTGGAACTAATTGATAGAATATCCTCCCACTGCACATTTGAATTCAGTTATGCTGTTAGAAACAATTCCTACAACAAATATTTTTGTAATTGGGAGCCCTGGATATTGTCTCACTCTCTTAAACATCTTAATTAGAGATGAGCGAGTACTAAAATGCTCGGGTGCTCGAAGCTCGGGCCGAGCATCCCAAGATACTCTTGTACTCGGCCCGAGCACCGAGCCCAATGTAAGTCAATTAGTGACAGGCTCCGCCCACAGACTTCCGGCTATAAAACGAGTGTTTCTGGGAAAGGGCGAGAGGGTGGGCTTTTTCAAATCGTTGCAACATACAACACCTTGCTGTGCCCCCAGAGGGACCCTAAAAATCAATCTGCTCTCTGTGAGGTGCCAGCTCACTGTGTGCACTCAAGGGAGCTGTGTATTTGTGTCAGATCGATAATTATTTGCGAGGAGTCCGGGCATCTCGGCGGTACTCGGTGCTCGCCGAGTACCCTGAGTACCGAGATATTCGTGCGAGTACTGAGTAGTGACAAGCATACTCGCTCATCCCTAATCTTAATAGGACCATTGACGTCATCCCCACATCCTAATTATTGCATTTTATGAACCTTTAGATGTCTCTAGAAAAACATATCTGGTTATTTAATAATTTAATCGAGTCTAATAAACCAGTCTAATTTATCCTTAAGTTCTGATAATTATACTCAAGCCTCAGTCAAGATATAAGTATCTTATTAGTTAAAGCGAACCTGTCACCCCCTCCAGGCATCTAAAGATAACATGGCCACCTTCTGCAGCACTAAGGCTGCAGTCTCAGAAGGTGTCTATAGCATTTATGCTCCCTTGCTTCACTGAAATAAAGACTTTTATAAAATCTGTTTCAAACCAGATCCAAGATCGGGAGGCGGGTTTTCAAGTGTCTATCTCCCTCCTCTGTGGTGTCAGTCATCCCTCTCTGCTCTCTGTGTGCCGCCTCCAGGGCCATCTCCCTGCATTACAGAGCTTTGTCAGCTCTGCTACAACATAGAGCTGCTGTTATAGGAGACCCCACAGTAGTAAATCTAGCAGGAGGATCGTGAGCAGAGCAGCAAACAAAGCACTGCCTGCTACGTAGCAGCCCTTGAGCGGAGCAGTTTTCACTTTCAGTTTCTTGTACCCAGCAGCATTGCTCCGTCCTCAGCCCCTGATCTAAAGCACAAACTCAACTCTGCTGCACTGCTGACAGCTGAGCTCAAGGCTGCTATGTAGCAGGCAGTGCTTTCTCTGCTCAGGGTCCTCCTGCAAGATTTACTACTGTGGGGTCTCTTATAACAGCAGCTCTATGTTGTAGCAGAGCTGACAAAGCTCTGTAGTGCAGGGAGGTGGCCCTGGAGGTGGTGCACAGAGAGCAGAGAGGGATGAATGACACCACAGAGGAAGGAGACAGACACTTGAAAACCCGCCTCCCGGTCTTGGGTCAGGTTTGAAACAGATTTTATATAAGTCTTTATTTCAGTGAATCAAGGGAGCATAAATGCTATAGACATCTTGTCAGAATGCAGCCTTAGTGCTGCAGAAGGTGGCTATGTTATCTTTAGATGCCTGGAGGGGGTGACAGGTTCGCTTTAAGAATTAGATTGTTAATGGAACACACTCAGAATGGGCCAAAGTTAACAGTGGGGTACCACAGGGGTCAGTATTGGGCCCGCTTATTTTTAACATATTTATTAATGACCTTGTAGGAGGCATACAGAGTAGAATCTCAATATTTGCAGATGACACTAAACTCTGCATAGTTATCAATACAGAGGAGGACAATTTTATATTAGAGGAGGATTTATGTAAACTAGAAGCTTGGGCTGATAAATGGCAAATGAGCTCTAATGGAGATAAATGTAAGGTCATGCATTTGGGCAGAGGAAATAAAATGTATAATTATGTTCTTAATTGTGAAATACTGGACAAAGCTACCAATGAAAAAGACCTGGGTGTATGGGTAGATGTTAAACTCACATTTAGTGCCCAGTGTCAAGCAGTTGCTGCAAAGGCAAATAAAATAATGGGATGCATTAAAAGAGGCATAGATGCTCATGAGGAGAACATAGTTTTACCTCTATACAAGTCACTAGTGCGACCACACTTAGAATACTGTGTACAATTCTGGTCTCCGGTGTATAAGAAAGACATAGCTGAACTAGAGCGGGTGCAAAGAGCGACCAAGGTTTATAGAGGACTGAAGGGTCTGCAATACCAAGACAGGTTATTAAACTTGGGGTTATTTAGTTTGGAAAAACAAAGCCTTTGGGGGGATCTTATAATAATGTATAAATATATGAGGGGACAGTACAGAGACCTCTTTAATGATCTTTTTACTCTTAGGCCTGAGACGGGGACAAGGGGGCATCCTCTACGTCTGGAGGAAAGAAGGTTTAATCATAATAACAGACGATTCTTTACTGTAAGAGCAGTGAGACTATGGAACTCTCTGCCACATGATGTTGTAATGAGTGACTCACTACTAACATTTAAGAAGGGCCTGGATGCCTTTCTTGAAAAATACAATATTACCGATCATATATACTAGATTCTTTGATAGGGCGTCGATCCAGGGAACTAGTCTGATTGCCGTATGTGGAGTCAGGAAGGAATTCTTTTCCCCAATGTGAAGCTTAGTGTTGCCACATGGGTATTTTTTTGCCTTCCTCTGGATCAACTTGTTAGGCTATGGGTTGAACTAGATGGACTTAAAGTCTTCCTTCAACCTTAAAAACTATGTTACTATGTGAATCAAGACCAGAGAGGCAGCGCTGGAGGCTGGAGTAGCGATAATGTGGGGGGGTTGGGAGGGCTGATTTTCTAGTGAATACATTTAGCCTACAAAGAAAGTTAAGATGTAGTTAAAAAAAAAAAACTTTAAAAAAGTGTGGAATTGCAGCATAACATAGATGTAGCTGACATTACACAGGATTAACATAGCACTGCATTTTACTCACAAGTGTTCATTTATTTTGCATTGGAGATGTCACAATAAAAATATTTTGTATGAAGATTCTTGTGAATTGAATGAATGTTTGTGGTACAAGGCGAGTGCTACAGTATATCTACAGGGTGGGCCATTTATATGGATACACCTAAATAAAGTTGGATCCAAAATGGCCGACTTCAAAATGGCCACCATGGTCACCACCCATCTGGAAACGTTTTCCCCCTCCCATATACTAATGTGCCACAAACAGGAAGTTAATATCACCAACCATTCCCATTTTATTTAGGTGCATCCATATAAATGTATAGAAAGGTAGGCGCACCGGGCACCATCAGGGCTATTGGTCCTTCTTATTGCTCCATAAAGACAGACCGCTGTCTTTCCCCCAGCCACCTGGTGGTGCTACGCCTACATAAGCCGGTCAAACATATACAGTCCAGGTATAGAAAACAACTAGGCGGCACTCACCGTTTGTTCGTAGGTGCTTTCTTTATTGAAGAGGTGCGGGGAGGGGGTGTATGAAGGTACAGACAACAGGTCCTGTTTCGCGGTTTACCCGCTTCTACAGCTCTGCCAGCTAATTCTAAAAGCTTAGAATTAAGAATACAGTCACTGGCAGAGCTGTAGAAGCGGGTAAACCGCGAAACAGGACCTGTTGTCTGTACCTTCATGCACCCCCTCCCCGCACCTCTTCAATAAAGAAAGCACCTACGAACAAACGGTGAGTGCCGCCTAGTTGTTTTCTATACCTGGACTGCATCCATATAAATGGCCCACCATATACATATGAGCTTGCTGTATAACTAGAACACTCTGTACACTCTTGCACCTATTCAAAATCCAAAGAGCTCCTTGTTGGTGTTTTTGGGTCTCATCACAACTTCCGCATACTTGAAGCAGTAGTCGTGAGTTTAGGCATCCTACCAAACCTTATTTATAGGCATCTTGTGCCATTTACCTTTCTTGTTCTCTGTCTGCACTTTTGCTCCAGATTTCATTAGCATCTGAACGCAGTCCAGGCTTGCACTCTCCACTGCTCTCATGAGTGGCGTGGATCCATTCATGGCAACAGCATCTATCTTGGCTCCATATTTCAGCAGCAGTTGAGCAATGTCACTCTGACCAGCATGACAAGCATGATGAAGCGGTGTCCACATGAAATTATCCGTTGTATTGACATCAGCACTGCAAATACAAGAAAGATTTTTACATTTTTAAGTCCACGTCAGCCCTCTGAATAAATTAAAATCCCCATGTAAAACCTTACTCTGCTTTACGTCACCTGTCGTATTTACTACAGCATCTTAGGCCCCTTTCAAATCAGCGGTAATCGCTGATCGCGGCAGTTGCGGTGAAAAGCCCGCAACTGCCGTCATTACCGCATAACGGCTGCACTTGCGTTTCACCTGCGGCAAGCCCCATGCAATGTCTATGGGGCTTGCAGCAGGTGAGGCAAGTGTGGTACAATTGCGGTTTCGGCACTTGCCGCTGATGTGTCCGTGAAAAAACCGCGGTCAGCCGCGTTTTTTTTCACGGCCGCATCGGCCGCAAGTGCCGAAACCGCACTTGCCGCACACTTACCGCAAGCTCCATAGACATTGCATCGGGTTTGCCGCAAGTGAATCGCAAGTGCGGCCGTTATGCGGTAATCGCGGCAGTAGCGTTTTTTTTCACCACAACTGCCACGATCAGCAATAACCGCTGATGTGAAAGGGGACTAAGACTGTCTTTTTTTTTTTTGCTTATGTATATATGTATGTCTTCAGAATTTCAGCCTGACAAAGGGGCAATAGTGGCCCGAAAGCTTGGTATGTTAACCATCTTTTCAGTTAGTCATTAAAATTTATCAACCACTAAGGACTCTCAGATTCTAATATTTTTCACGTAAAAAAAAGTTTGTATACATCAAGATTTTTTTAAAATAATTTCTGCCTTAACTCCTTACAGTTTAAGATTCCTTGTAGTCCTTGAATAGAAGGCTGTACTGTTGACTAGAGATGAGCCACCACCCTAGTGTTCGAATTCGATTCGATTTGTCGAATTGGGGATGTTTTCGTCGAACACCGTTGAATACCATTGAAAACAATGGCAAGCAAACACATACACATAGAAAACACATAGAAAATACCTTTTAAAGGTGTCCAGAAGGTGACAAACTAACTCAGAAGACACAACAAACACATGGAAAAGTGACAAATACATATAAAAATGCAAAAAGAAAAGAGCTGGACGAGTAAAAGGAGGAGGAGACACAGATATAGGCATGTCATGCCCTTCTAAAATCATGTAAAACACAGCAAGGGGACTCCAACAAGAGTCTCCATTTTTTCCAAAAATTTGGGCACAGGCACCACTTAAGTGGCTTCAATTGCCCCAGAGTTGCAAGCTTAAAATGGTTGGTGAGGTGACTTTCATGCAGCACATTCAAAAATCCACAAGCCTTTAAGGTACCGTCCCACAATACAATATCGTTAGCGATGTCACGTGACCGAGATCGTTCGTGCATCATTTCCACATCGTTGGTGAGACGTCACACGTCCAGATAAGTTCAATGACGCACGAACGATCCAGCGATCTAGACATTGTTTGAATGAGCCAGCGAAGGATGTTGGCCATCGTTCAGCCGCTGTCACACTGCAAGTATATGAACGATGAGAACCTTCAATGTGGGCGTTCTGTTTCATGTAGGGCAGGATATAGGCATGCCAGGCTTTGTTTTACCGTGCCCCTACAACTCTGATTGGTGGCCACATCTGAGTTTACCATTGGTCAGCCTTCATTGGGAAAATGTCCAGTAGATTTAACGCTTTTACGACTGTCAACATCACGCCATTCATGTGTCAACCAACTTGGGAACACACACAATAATGTAGCAACTAGCCATCACAACATATGTATATGTGCGCACAAGCGTTTAACAACGCCTAGACAACATTGAGGGCGACTTCCATCAGTCTGCTAGATTAATTTAGGTTTGAATTTAATTTTACCAAGTCAATGACACACAACATCCAAGCACGGATGATCAAATATGGCGCCTTGGGTTGGACAACACACAACAGCCAATCGGAACGCAAGCACAAGCACAAATTGGCGCTTAGGGGGTGCGGAAAGAACAACGACAAAGCACGGCTACGGAACTGATTTCTATATTGCTGAAGTTGTGAACGACATCATTTATCGCGACGTCACACACAACAATGCAGCAGGTTGACAGAACGTTAACTGGACGACGAACGACGGATTTCAGGTCCAGGGCACAAATTTTTGATCAGCACCAACGATTTATCGTTCCAACATCGTTCATTTACACGCAACGATGCACAAACGATGTCATTTGAACAATCAAAAAACCATGATGTTTCACTGATATCGTTACCGATATCGTAGCGTGTGACGGTACCTTTAGTCTCCCCATGTTATCTGTAAGATTTGTTACCAAAATCTAAGTAGAGTCAAAAAATCAATAGTTTGAGTACTTCATGCATGAACCATCACATGGATATGAAGCAAAAGTCGTAGTGGGAAGCTCACTGTACTACAATGCGGCCTAGCAGGCCGGGCCAACCACCGTCTGCCCCATGAAGTGCATCCGCGGCCTCTTCATCCTCTGTGACTGTGGGGACAGCAGTCATACATGCTTTTGGATGCAGACCTTCCACCTCTTTACCCGCCAAAGCCAGTGTGATTGCTAGGTCACCAGTTCTTTTGGAAGTGGGAACACCCGCTGGTGTTGAGCACTGTCAGACATCGAGAGCACCACCTTTGGATGAAGGCAACATAATATCTCCGCCAGCACCTTCCTCACAGACCAGCAGTTTGCTGGGGACATCCTACTCAACCCCGTCTCAGGACAGCAGCCAGCCCTCGGTCCCTCAGATGTGGACAAGTAAAAGACCATTTCCTCCTAGCTGTGACAAAGCTAACAGGTTGAATTTCACCATCTGCAAGCTGTTGCCTACAGAAATGCTGCCTTTCTGCCTGGTGGACACAGAGGATTTTCGAGACCTTATGTCCGTCGCAGTGGCCCAGTACCAGATGCCCAGTCGCCACTGCTTCTCAAAGAAAGCTGTGCCTGCGCTACACCAGCATGTCGCACACAACATCACTGCTTCCTTGAGAAAGTCTGAGTGTGACAGAGTGCATTTCACTACAGACACTTGGACATGTCGGTAACTGGGCACTAGGCAACTATGGTGACAGCAGGAGAAGGGGCTGCTTTCCAAGTCTTGCTGTCCCCACGAGTTGTGCGTCAATCCTCTGTATGTAGAAGTTCCTCCACTGCTTCTGCCTCCTCAACCTCGTCTCGCTCCTCCACCTGCACCCAAAGCCTGTCTGGTAATGCCACCCGCGTTCTAACTGCACAGAAGGAATCCTGCACACCTCCTTACTATGCTGGAAGCAGGGCTCAACGGTACCAGGCGGTGTTTATGTTGAAATGTCTGGGAAATGTGAGTCACACAGCTGAGGAGTTGTGGTCAGCTGTGGAGATTGAGTTTCATCAATGGTTGCCTCCACTGAACCTGCAGCCAAGGAATGCCTTGTGCGACAATGCTGCAATGCTGAGTGCGGCCCTTCGCCGGGGCAATGTGACACAATGTGCCTTGTATGGCTCACATCTTGAACCTGGTTGTCCAGCAATTTTTGACCCACTATCCTGGCCTAGATGGGCTTCTGCAGAGGGCACGAACGCTGTTTTCTCACTTCCGCCGTTCGCATCCGGCAGCTCAACGACTTGCATCTCTGCAGAAGTCGTTCGGCTTGCCAGTTCACCGACTGAAATGGGATGTGCCGACACGATGCAATTCAACTCTGCACATGTTGCAGCAACTGTGGCAGCACCAGCCCAGGTGCAATACGTTATGATGCATAACCTGGGCCAACGAGATCCAGAGGTGGGGCAAATCAAACTGCTGGAGTGGTCTCAGATCAAGGACCTATGCACCCTTCTGCACAGTTTTGAAATGGCGATGAAGATGTTTAGTGCTTACAATGCCATTATCAGCATGACTAATCCGGTCATTTACATGCTGCAGCACACTTTAAACAGTATTTGGAGTCAGGTGGTGGGACAAGAGGAGGGGGAGGAAGTACAGGAGGAGTTGTATGTGGAAGGGATAACAAGATCTCCAAGGTCCAGATGGTTGGCAGCACCAAGGCGGCAGGAATGGGAGTGTGGGGGAGAGGAATTAATGAAGGTGCATGGAAGCAGCCAAACTGTTGAAGGTGCAGGAGCCGAGGAAGAAATGGAGGACGAACTGGCGATGGGCATGGAAGACTCATCAGATGATGGAGACCTTGATCACATTTCTGTTGTGTGAGGTTAGGGGGAGAGGGCAGAGGAAGGAAGCATGATTCTCACCTCGCCGCCACCAACACAACAAGGACTTGGGCCTCCTGGATGCGCAAGACACATGAGTGCCTTCTTGCTGCACTACCTGCAACATGACCCTCGGATTGACAGAATTCAAAGTAATGCCGACTACTGGGTTGCCACACTCTTAGATCCCCGGTACAAGAGTAAATTTGGCGAAATAATTCCTGCCTTAGAAAGGGATTCACGCATGCCGGAGTATCAGCAGAAGCTGTTACAGAATCTTAGATCTGCTTTTCCACAAAACACCAGTGGTGCACAGCGTGAATCTCACAGTTCTAACTTGCCAACCGTGGGACTGTCGAGTCATCACTCAAACCGTAACAGTAACACCGTATCTGGTGGTAACAGCAATTTTGTGGAATAGTTTCACCAATTTTTTAGACCATCCTTTGCAAGGCCAGAGGAGACAAGAAATATCTAAAAGGTTGAGAATGCGCAATAGGGTCTTATCTTTTTAGACAAGATTAAAGGTTCAAAAATCAGAATTGCTCACCTGATAAGGTTGTGTCACACAGAACCAGCTTGATCGCTCAGAAAATGCAGCTGCTGCTGGGACCGTACTTCCACAGGTCACTGCGGTTATCAATCAAACTTCTGGACAAAGTACCTCAAGGTCCGCGTGCTGCCAAATGGATACAGAAGACACCAGAAACAACGGAATGTCTGGATCAAGGTGATGACTTGGTTTATTATCCGACGCGTTTCAGAGCCACATACTGAGCTCTTTCCTCAGGGAATGTTCCCTGGCCATGTATATTTGGCCAGATGCTGTGAAAAACAATTGCACAGCACTGGCACACACCTGCCTGGCTAAAACTAATAGTAACTGCTCTAACCTAGCCCTCAAAAGGGCTGATATTATAACTAGTCCCTACTTCTATGAAGTAGCCCTCAAAAGGGCTGATATTTACAACTAATCCCTACTCCCTACTTGTCTGAAGTAGCCCTCAAAAGAGCTGAGATTCTAACTAGTCCCTACTCCCTAAACCTAAGACTTTATAGCGCCCACAGCAGCAGTAGCGGTGCCTGACTGTCACACAACTGCAGCACTGAGGAAATGGTGGCGATGGAGAAAATGGCTGGGTCTTAAAGGACAAGGACATGTGACATACACAGCCAATGACGCATGCCCTTGCTTGTGTGCAAAAAAAGCACTTTGCTGTGTGTGTGTGTGTGTGATTGGCTGACAGCCTGCACCACCAAACTGTATATGCAGTTAGGAGAAAGAAAAAATGGAGATCGGCATTATTTCATTAGCACTGATCTAAACGCCGCTCCCCCCCCCCCCGCACACCATACACTGAAACTGGATATTAACATTCATTAACAGTATTAGGGTTAGGGTTAAGCTTTTGGTGATCCAAGCGTTATCGAACATAACCTCTGACTGTCGAATTTTATGCAAAGTGTTTGCGTTCGTCGAATGACTCGAACACCGCCCAACACAGCTCGAATTTGAGATTGGCGAACATTTCGAATCAAACATCACTCATCTCTACTGTTGACTTCCAGAAGATAAAAGTTTGTCCAAGAAACATAGATTTGGGTATCTGGGCCCTCTGCTGCGGTAGGGATGTCACTGGTGACCGGCCCAGATCCTTGGCCCTGGTGGTCAACTAAAAAGGGGTAGTTGAAAAGGGAATAAATGTTTTTAAGTTTATCGTGACGCCACCCGCAGATTCTGGTGATGGTCAGCACCAGCACCGCTTAAGACCTCCGGAAGGCGATGGTATAGCAGCTGAGATGGTACAGATCCCTGCAGGTAGAGCTGGCCCTCCGGGGCAGGGATGCACCAGTGGTAATGGGGTGCTGATGATGAAAGTGAGCGGAGCACGGTATCGCGGAGAAACAGATACACGGAGACTCAGTCACTCTACCTGGGTACTTTACTGGAACAATGCAGATGGCGATACAGTTCACAGTGGCAAAACAGTCTTTATCTGGCCGGGCAGTCACAGTGGGTTGCAGAGTCTCTGGAAGTCTCCCGTGGTATGCTTTCCTAGATCTAACCCGTGTCTGCTGCTCGTGTCTGTCCTGGGGTAGCCTGCTTAATACCAGGCCCATTGAGGTGCTCTGACGATCCCTGCTTCCACTGTCTCCCTCTACTGCTATGGGATTCGACCCCGGTGGGTTAACCTGGTGTGACTGATCCCGCCAGATTGTGTGTCGGGGCCGGTAAACAGATCCACGACCTCCAGTGTTCTCGGCGCAGGGGCTGGACTCCCTGACCGTCTTCGGAACCGGTACTCCGGTAAAGTGGACCAGGGTCCCCTCCCTGAGTATGGGAGCTCAGGGTGTCCCCTCCTTCGGTCTGGGCTGCCTGTTCTCTCTCTCCAGGGCCCCTCCCTGGAAGTCTCCTTTTCTCTTTTGGAGGCTCCCCGTTCTCTGTCTTCCCTCAGTGCCGACTGAAACTCACTGTTTGTCCTCCCTCTTCCCCTATCTCCCCCCCTAGGGCACGGGCCCAAAACCATCTATTCAAGGTGGGTGTGTGGGAGCGCTGGGTTGGGATCCTCCCACAGACATCTGCCTTCCCACTGTGACAGGGATAACCGCACACTCATTTACGGGTGCAGTACCCCAACTGTGACGCCTGACCAGTAGGGCGCCACACTGAATATCGTACAGATATTAGAAGACTGCCTTGTACAGGACTGTTCATTTACAGAAAGCAAAGATCATGAAAACCATGATGAAGACCTTCACAAAAATTGCTGGATTTTCAAGCTTTTTGGAGTATATTCGTAAAACATAAGCCTTAATTGTGGTTCATTTTTGCATCCCATACAAATATGGTAGTGTCCTGAAATGGGACTTGGCCCTTTCAAGATATGTAACTTTCATTGCTGTTCGTTGCCCGTTGTGTTGCTGTAAGCTCTAGAAGATTTATAGTCACGCAACCCGCTGTTAATACAGAACCCATAATCCCACCCATCCCTCTGTGCCGACATCCGTGATTGGGTGCCGTCAGACTGCCGTATTATTTGCTCTGCAGTCTCTGTGAGTAGTTAAATAGGAGTTAATTTACTTTTGTACTCTAATTAATGTCAGTTGCTGTAGCTCTGTAGTATTAGTTGGTGCTGCTGTGTGTATTATGGCCTGTGCCTCAGTGCATGGGGAAGAGTTGGGTAATGTGCCAGGAATTAGCACTTCTAATGAATGTGCCAATTTCTGGGGTGGATGCGGGCTGCTATTCTTTAGCATGGGGGGAGGGGCCCAGTCTCTCTAGGATCAGGGCTGTAAGAACTGACACATACACTGGGAGTAGATTTCTGTACTTTTACTTTTACTACTGTCTGGGGTAACTCCAAGTGGTCGGGAAGCACTTCAGGATTTCCACAGCGAGTGATTTGTAAGGCCTCCTTGTCTCTGTCTTACTTGTGTTAAAGCCCTGACCTGTGTAAAACCTGGCCTGATCTCCTCTGTGTCTCACACCCGTATAGTGGTTAGTAAGAACCTTCTGTGGACTGCCGTTGGCTTTATCTTTCCCTTGCGGTTCCTGGCTCTTGTGTTGGTTGCTGATACAGGAGTCCGGAAAACTGGAGTCTCCTCTGTGAACCAGTGTTTTCTGCTGGGGTAAGTGCTCCTTAGCAGACTCGGACTCCGGTGTCCAGGTTGCTTTCTGGGGTGAACCGGTATGGTTCCTCTGCCCCCACTCTGTTGCTCTCGCCTTGCCTCCGACCCTCACTCTAGGGTTCTTCACTCTGGCTAGGCTTCCTCTGGTAGGGGCCAAGCACGGCTCCGCTACCAAGTTGTTAAACCAGCTAACTCTGCCCCCAGCACCTGTATTATAGGGGATTTTGCCTAAAGCAGCAAGTGGAGTTCCCCCTACAGGCCTGAGGTGGACGTTGTTGTGTGTGTAAGGGCACCTAACGTAGAAATCTCTCCATGCACTAGGTGTTCCTGTGGCTACCTGTACCGCAGGGTGCCACAAGTGCAGTGAATACATCAGGAAGTTAATGACCAGTCTGGAAGTTCAAGCACACGGACCCCAGTAAGTATGTCGCTGATGTTTAATAAATGTTTTGCTTATTTTTACAGTCCCCCAGCCTCCTATCCACTATTTCATAACTTTAAAGTCTGAGTTTAGGGTTTGGGCTTAAGTTCAGGTCAAGTCCGATTCTGAAGCTGGACTTTAAAAAAAGTCTGTCTGGATCTGCCGAACCTGAACATTGGAAGCTGAGCCCATCTCTAGTGGTAACCTCTATACAAAGGGGGTCTGATTGCTATGTCCCACACCAATTGCTAAAATGGGGAACCACTGTACTCCATTTGAAGGGAGCTGCACTGCGCATGCTCAACCGCTACTCCATTCATTCTATATGGCATTGCTGGAGATAGAAAAGCAGTCAACTATCTCTGGCAGTCTCACAGAGAATGAATGGAGTGCCAGTCTAACAATCTTTGTGTCACTCTGTTGAAACAGGGGACAGAAATCCCTGGTTCTGGCAATTAGTAGGAGCTTATTGTCACCCACTGATTGCCAGAATGGGGGACTTACAGAAGATATGATTTATCTTGTGAATAGGTGATAACACCTTACTGGAATGCTCCTGTGTAGCTGATCGCATTTTATTACTGGAATACCCTTTAATGTAAAGGATATACATACTGTTCTGTGAATTGACAATTTGCTCTTTTAAGGGACAATGACTATATCCCTTGCAATATATTCAGTACAAGGACAGTAAAATGCAAAGATCTACAGAGGTCTCGAGGAACAATGATGAGCTGCTGAGCAGTCCGTCCACACTGCAGTTGCGGGGGAGGTGTGGTCCTGCAGATGAATGATGCTCCTTACTGGTCCTGTTCTCACAAACACAGTACAGCAGCACTATCTGTGCGCCCCCTGCTGGAATCATATGTAATATGACACAATAATCCACATTCATGCAGTATATATATATGTGTGTAAATCCGTTTACAAAGTAATGAAAAAGCGGCACTCACCGGGTGAAGGTGGAATTCTTCTTTATTGTGGTTCACCGATTACATGTAGTGCAGGGAGAAGATGGGAAGAGGGGAAGGAGCAGAAGACGGCAAACCGTTTTGCACCGGGTGGCGCTTCTACGGGTCCTGACCATTTTAAGTGTGCAACCTGGGAGCAAGTGTACCTGACAAACCACAAGTGTGGTGCCGGCCCAATACTACATTTCAGTACCCTGTGGTACCCATCTGTTTCATCTGAGTATATATAAATGTGTGTGAATATGTCTATATCTATCCAGACACTGTATATTTTACATAATGCTCTATAATGATTCTAATTATATACATATATATATATATCTATATATATATATATACATATATTAGTGCAGCTCAGTGAATTAGAATATCATCAAAAATCATTGTAATATTGCCATATTTTCAGGGCGTATCTGGGAGCTCTGTAATACGCTAATAAATCAATATTATATTCACTCTTTCATGTCTCAAGGAATACGGCAGAGGACGTTTGAACCCTTCATCCTCCCTACTTTAATTTTCTGAGATAATAACCTTTGGGTTTTCATTGGATGAATCATAATCATCAACATTAACAGAAAAAACACTTGAAATAGATCATTCTGCTTGTAGGAACTCTATTATATATGCGTTTCACTTTTTGCATTGAATTACTAAATTAAATACATTTTTGATGATATTATAAATCATTGAGATGCACTAGTGTATATATATGTGTGTGCGTATATATATACACATATATATTATCACATAATAGCAGATGTCAGAATATGACCGTTGTTTGTAAATGGTATAGATAAGATATTAGGGAATATAAGCACCATATTTCTTGGAAGGATGAACACTGCCCTGGGCCGGGTTCACACGCTGTGTCTACGGTGCATTTTTAGCAGCAATTTTCTGAAATGAAAACAGTGTTTTGCTTTTTGGCAAAAAAACAAAAAACACTGCTAGAGCCAACATTAAAACTCAGCATTAAAGGGTTTGTCCCAGCGTGGTAGCTAGTTACATAATTGCAAATTGCATGTAAATAAAGCAACTTTGTGATTTGCTTAGTATAATAAATCATCTTCATTTTCAAGAACAGATTTTAAATTCTACTCTGTATGGCCCGTTACATTGGTTACAGTCACCGCTGCCGTCCATCAACAGTAGAGATGAGCGAACCCCTTGAGGTTCGGATACGGGGGACCCAAACATTACCCCGTATCTCATCGCTAGTCAGTGATTAACTGGTCCGCTCTACGTCCACATACAGCAGCCATAAGACTAACTTCCGGGAGTAGGAGGGTGGGGATTTTATTTATTTTTTTTTATTTAGACAATACATTATGGATGATTAAGGCTCATTCACACAGAGTGTTTGTGCTCCATTTTTCATTGATCCATTTTTGGTTCAGTCTCTGCTGCAAAAACAGATCTTTTTTTGAAAAAACTCATCACAAACGCATCATCCGTTTGTGCTGCCATTTTCTTAGTGCTGTGCAAAATGCAGTACTATTCCATAAGGGGCAGGGGGTACACAGACAGACAGACAAGCAAACACTTTATTACCTTCCCCAATGTTTCCGCTGTCCAGGATGTTTAACTTCCGGGCACCGGCAAGACCTGCGGTAAGTCAAAAGGACCTGGCCATGTGATACTCAGGCTGAGTTACATGGCCTGGTCCTGCCGATGCCAAGAAGTAACACATCGCCGAAGCTCACCGTAGGATCCCCAGGGAAGGTAAGTAATTGATTTGTTTGTGGTGTGGAAAGCGCAGTAAAAAAGCATCACAAATGGACTGTGTGAATTCTGAATCACCCAGGGGCCTATGGGAACTCAAGTGTCTGGGCCCTGCTGTGGTTGGGAATGTCACTGGTGGCCTGCCCAGACCCGTGGCCCCGGTGGTCAACTTAAAAGAATTGGGGAATGGTAATAAAGAGTTTAAAAGTTTGTCGTGACGCCACCTGCAGATTCTGGTGATGGGCACCAGCGCTGCTTCAGACCTCGGGTGGAGATGGTACTGCAGCTTGGATGGAGCAGCTCCCTGCAGGTGGAGCTGAGCCTCTGGGGCAGGGATGCACCTGTAATGATGGTGCTGGAGAAACGGAATAAACTGCGGAGCAGTGCAGCAGATGAACAGACACACGAAGGCTTTGTCACTCTACACGGGTACTTTACCCTGTAAACCAGTTCAGATGGCAGTTCACGTTACAGCACAAACAGTCTATAATCAGGTAGCTGGTCGGGTAGTCACAGAGGTATGCAAGGTCATTCAGCGGATCCGTAGTATACTCTCTCTTGTCAATCCAGTGTCCTGCTGCTAAAACCTGCCCCGGCACAGCCCTCTTGTATACCAGGTTCATTGGGGTGCTGTGAGATTCCCTTTTTCTCTCTCTCTCTCAGAAAGAGCTCGACCTTTGATGGGTGACCTTGGCGAGGCTGCACTTTCTAGACAGGGTGTAAGGGTTAATGAACTGACCCGTAACAACCGGAGTAGACGGCTCAGGGGATGGACTCCCTGCACCGTATCCTCGGAGTCTCCTTTTCTCTCTCGGTGGCTCCCCTCTGCTTTGTTCCTCAGTGTGAACTAAAATTTTACTGTCTCACTTCCCTCCTCCCCTAACTCCGCCCAATGGGAATGGGACTACCCGTCTACCCTAGGTTAAGTGTGGGAGTGCTGGGATGGGATCCACTTGCAAACCTTACTCTCCCCTGTGACAGGAATAACTGCACACACATTTGTGGGTGCAGTACCCCTACTGTGGCGTACTGACCTGTGGGGCGCCACAAATTCCAATCCATTTGTGATGCTTTTGAATCACCCACGGTTCTGTGGGGACTCGGGTATTTGGGCCCTGCTGTATTTGGGATGTCACTGGTGGCCTGTCCAGACCCGTGGCCCTGGTGATCAACTGAAAAGGGGTTGGGGAATGGAAATAAAGTTTGTCGTGACGCCACCTGCACATTCTGGTGATGGGCACTAGAGCCGCTTCAGACCTCCAGGTGAGATGATACTGCAGCTTGGATGGAGCAGCTCCCTGTAGGTGGAGCTGAGTCCCCGGGGCATTGATGGTGGTGGTGCTGGATGTGGATATGATCTTTGGAGCAGTGCAGCAGACAAACAGACACACGGAGGCTTTGTCACTCTACACGGGTACTTTACTCTGTAAACCAGTTCAGATGGCAGTTCAGGTTACAGCACAAACAGTCTGTAATCAGGTAGTTGGTCAGGTGGTCACAGACATTTGTAAGGTCATTCAGTGGATCCCATAGTATACCTTCTTTTGCTGCTAATACCTGCCCTGGCGTAGCCCTCTTGTATACCAGGCCCATTGGGGTGCTATGAGATTCCCTCCTTTCTCTCTCTGAAGGGGCTCGACGTTTGGTGGGCGATCCTGGTGAGGATGCACTTTGTAGACAGGGTATCAGGGTTGATGAACTGACCCGTGACAACTGGTGTAGACGGCTCAGGGGCTGAACACCCTGCACCGTATCCTTGGAGCCGGTACTCCGTTAGGTGGACTAAGGTTCCCCCAGAGTTTGGGCGCTCCGATATGGGGTCCCATCTTTCTGTTCCTGGGCTGCCTCTTCTCTAGGCCCCCTCCCAGCGAGTCTCCTTCTCTCACTTGGAGGCTCCCCTCTGCTTCGCTCCTCAGTGCAAACTCGAACTCCACTGTGTCACTTCCCCCTCCCCTAACTCTGCCCAATCAGAATGGTACTGCCCGTCTACCTGGGGTTAAGTGTGGGAGGTGCAGGAGTGGGATCCACTTACAAACTTTACTCCTCCCTGTGACAGGAACAACTGCACACTCTTTTGAGGGTGCAGTACCCCTACTGTGGCGCACTGACCAGTGGGGCGCCACACTTTTTTTTAGTAAAATGGAGTGAATAGAGAAAGCGCAGCAGAAAAACTTATCACTAATTGACGCTCATTATTTTCTGGATGCGCTTTTTGTACTACTAGTGCAGCAGTCAAAAACGCTGATGTCTGCACAGCAAACTGGAAATCCCATTCGCTTTGCTGGGAGACGCAGTGACTGATCCGTTGTTGATGCAGTTTTAAAAAATGCAGCACTAAAAATGGATCTAAAAAAGGCCAGTGTGTGCATGGCCTTACTCGGAATTTAGGGCCAGTGCAAGCTGATCACACACATCAAGCAGATGCACAGCGATCCAGGCACCAGCACTTTGAAGAAAGGAATCCCCTAAACGCCAACCCCAAACAGGTTCACTGATCTCTAAACAACAGTAGCCAGTTTCCTAGGCAATTATCTAGAGACAAAGTCCAAAACATGAGCCGGAGTCAGGTAAACCAGGAGGACGAAGCAGAATTCAGGGAGAAGGCAAAAGCACAACCAGGCCACATGCAAGGCATCATAAGGCAAAAATACAAGGTCAGACTGGGCCAGGCAACAGCTTGGATGAGCCAGAGTCTACACAGCAAATGCAAGTGTACAATTCACACCAAATACAGTAACCAGCATACTATAACTGTAGACTAATCACAGGGAAGTGAACACCCCTGACTCCAGTCCAGACCCAGCATGGAGAATAACACGAACAAAACAGACAAGCAGCTCAACCACACCCACAGCAACATATAACAAAGACAAGGAATGGTGTGGAGATTGTGACAGGTTGATTCAAATACATGTGGAAACAAGTTCTTAATCAGGACTACACAGCTTTGGTGGATCTAAATTCCTCAACAGTAGAATAGGTGCTCCAGATTTTAGAAAGAAGTTATGCGAAAGAAGTCCTTGTGGTTCCAAGTAGTTGAGGAACTCAGTTGGATAGCATAATGCTTGATTAGGGTCTGTCACTGAATCCTCTCACTTGCAGGTCCTGCACACACCTGGAAGGAGACTTAGAATTTGAAGAATGATCTTTTTGGCGCTATAATTTTTCTGAACTAGGGGTGTATGTGGTCTCCTGCTGTATACAGGGGCTAGGTTTGGCTTTCTGCTGTATTCCAAAAGCTATGTGATTTAATACAGGGGGCTATGAATGGGCTCTTGCTGTAATACAGGGAGCTATATGTGAGCTCCTGATGTAATACAGGGGCTATGTGGGGCAAAGGTTGTAATAAAGGGGGCTATGTGTGGCTTCCTGTTGTAATAGTGGGGGCTGTGTGCAGTCTCCTGATGTATACTGGGGGCTGTATGCAGTCTTTTGCTGTACACTGGAGGCTAAGTGCATGCTCCTGCTCTAATACAGGTGGCTATGTGTGAGCTCCAGTTTTAATTCAGGGGCTATGTGCAGCCTCCTGCTGTAATACAGTGGGATATGCACAACCTCCTTCTATAAGAAAAGGGGCTACATGTGATCTCCTGCTGTATACTGGGGTTGTGTGCGCCTCCTTCTCTAATACTGGGGGCTTTGTGTGGCCTCCTGCTGTATGCTGGGGCTGTGTATAGCCTCCTGCTGTATACTAGGGGCTGTGTGCGGCCTCCTGCTATATACTGGAGGTTGTGTGCAGCCTCCTGCTGTTTACTGGTGGCTGTGAGCAGCCTCCTGCTCTATACTGAGGGTTATGTGTGGCCTCTAGCTATATACTTGGTGCTGTGTGCGGCCTTCTGCTATATGTCATGGAGTAGGATAGCAGATAGAGAGTCAGGAGGTAAGATGGTAAGGGCTAGGCATTCAAGGGAGCTAGTCTGACTCTTAGACTGGGGTTCCATAACTCACACTGTTCCCAGAGGTACCCGAGATGGCAGGGAGGTCTGGGTCACCACCCTAGCCATTCGATCTTGATTAGCCATAGGCTAATAGCCCCTACCTCCACCCACAGACTGGGAAAAGCCAACCACTCCAATAAAAGTGTCCAGCAGCAGCTCCAGCAAACACATCTACACAGCATGGGTCCTAGAAGAAAAAATAACTATTTCTGCTACACCCAGTGGAAGGAAGTGGAACTACTTCTAGGCTGAGGGAGTGGAGATCAGAATGCTAAGACACACCCCTCCATCTCCACCTCAACCTAAGCTATGACCCAGCCCTCCACCTGCACAGCCACCGTTCAGAGCTAGACTGAAGGAAAAAAAACTCTGTTTAAACACAGCAGGAGCACTCATGGACTGCAAAGCAGTCAAAAAATATACTGGAGGCTGTGTGTGGCTTTATGCTGTATACTGCGGGCTGTGTGTGGCCTCCTTCCCTATACTGGGGTCTGGGTGCGGCTTCCTGCTATATACTGGAGGTTGTGTGCGACCTCCTGCTGTTTACGGGTGGCTGTGTGTGGCCTCTGCTGTATACAGGTGACTGTGAGTGGCCTCCTGCTGTATACTAAGGTCTGTGTATGGCCTCCTGCTGTATACTGAGGGCTGTGTGTGGCCTTCTGCTGTATACTGGGGCTGTGTGCAGCCTCATGCTATATAATGGGGGCTATGTGTGGCTCTTGCTGTATACTAGGGACTATGTGTGGGCTCCTGCAGTATACTGGGGGCTGTGTGCAGCCTCCTGCTCTGTACTGAGGGCTGTGTGCGGCCTCCTGCTGTATACTCGGGGCTGCGTGGGCCTCCTGCTGTATACTGGGGGCTGTGTGTGGCCTTCTGCTGTATACTGGGGCTGTGTGCAGCCTCATGCTATATAATGGGGGCTATGTGTGGGCTCTTGCTGTATACTAGGGACTATGTGTGGGCTCCTGCAGTATACTGGGGGCTGTGTGCAGCCTCCTGCTCTGTACTGAGGGCTGTGTGCGGCCTCCTGCTGTATACTCGGGCTGCTTGGGGCCTCCTGCTGTATACTGGGGGCTGTGTGCTAAATCCTGCTGTATACTTGGGCTGTGTGAGGCCTTCTGCTGTATATTGCAAGCTGTGTGTGGCCTTTTGCTGTATACTAGGTGATGAATGCAGCCTCCTGCTGTATACAGGGGCTATGTATGTTCTACTGTTGTGTATTGGGCCAATGTGTGGGCTCCTGCTGTAAACTGGGGGTTGCATGTTGCCTCCTGCTGTATACTGGTCGAAGTGAGCGGCCTCCTCCTGTAAATTGGTGTCTGTGAGTGGCCTCCTGCTGTAGAGAGGGGACTATGTTCAGCATCCTACTCTATACTGTGGGTTGTATACAACCTCCTGCTCTATACTGGGAGCTGTGTTTGGCTTCCTGCTGTATACTGGGGGCTGTGTCTCGTGCTGAATACTGAGGGATGTGTGCAACCTCCTCCTATATACTGGAGCTCTGTGTGACCTCCTGCTGTTTACTGGTGGCCTGTGTGTGGCCTCCTGCTATATACTGAGGGCTGTGTGCGGCCTCCTGCTGTATACTGGATGCTGTGTGTGGCCTCCTGCTGTATACTGGGGGCTATGTGTGGGCTCCAGCTGTATACTGTGGTATGTGTGTGGCCTCCTGCTGTATACTGGGGGCTATGTGTGGGCTCCTGCTGTGTACTGGGAGATATGTGTGGGCTCCTGCTGTAAACTGGTGGAAGTGAGCGCTCTCCTGCTGTCCTTTCCCCATGACTCACCATCCAGAAACATCAGTGGCTGGATGAATGATGCAAGAGTCTGTCTGGATCCCAGAAACTCACTCAACTTTTATACACACACAAGTAAACAGGTCACAAGTGAGGATGGTACCTTTATTAGCCATTCAAACCTATTTGAGTCAACTTCTGTGCATGTTACCAGGCCAAAATCATCAGGGTATGTGAACTTTTGATCAAGGTCATTTGGATGTTTTTGGTTGTGATTATGATTTAAAAGAGAAAACACAGTAGTTTGACAATAAATGGTTTCACCCAACCACTAACCATGAGTGGAAAAAAAAGGTTTTGTGTTATCATTCATATTCTCTGAAAAAAAGGCCAAGAAAGCAAAAAATATGCAGGTATGTCAACTTTTTGAGCACAGCTTAAAGATAGGAAATTATACTTTTGAAATTCTTACGAAACGGCAAACTCAAAAACCATTTTGCTTTGCTGCGCGATGGCTGGAGCCCCTTGAAATGGATATCAGCCCGATAGATGATGCCAGCTATGTCCAAATATCCTATCTATGAAAGTTAAATTCATGATGGGAAATATGATCCTTTGTCTTAAACCCCCATAAGAATAACGATATGCTGAAAATTTGAATTCTAACACCGGTCTACTACTACTTTCGAGACTAAATCTATAAAGATTTTACTAGGTTCTATCCTCTCACTCTATAACCTACATCCTGAATTCAAACGTTACCAGTAAGGTTTGACACCCAGGTGTCCAACTAAGATAATAGGTGGGGCAGCCGCATTTTTTCTTTGTTATTGCGAGCTTGCAGTGACGGTATAAAGGTTATATAATTCCATGTGCTGGAACAGTGACGTATAACAGTACCCTCACTGCGACCACCTCAATAAATGGCATATAGCAGAACAACACTGCATTTATACCGTATATACTCGTGTAATAAGCCAGACCCGATGTATAAGCCGACCCCCTACTTTTGCCCCCTAAACCTGGGAAAATCTATTGACTAGTCGTAATAAGCCGAATGTGACTCCAGCACAAGTAAACAACCCCACACAGTGATGTATACAGCAGCCTCCCCAGTGGTAGTATACAGCGCCTCCCAAGTGGTAGTAACACAGCACCTCCAAATGGTAGTTACACCAAGCCCAGAGTAAGCAGAGCCCAGAGGTATATCAGCCCAGAGGTGTATACAGCAGCCCAATATACAGACACCCTCCAAGGGTATTGCAGCCCCAGTGGGATTGCAGCCCCTTATGCAGCAGTCCCCAGTGGTATTGCAGCCCATATACATACCAGCCCAGTGGTTATTGCAGCCCTATATAAGGTACTCACCAGTGGTATTGCAGCCCCAGTAATGCAGGGCCCCTAAATTTAGCAACCCAGTATTGCAGCCCTATATACAGACTCCCATGGTATTGCAGCCCACAGTGGTATTGCCCCCTATACTACAGCCACCCAGATTATTGCAGCCCCAGGCGTGTATTAAGACCCCTATATACACAGCCCCAGTGGATTGCAGTCCCCAGTGGTACTGCAGTCCCCTATATACAAGCCCCAGTGGTATTGCAGCTCAGTGGTATTTTCCCCATATGACAGTCAGACCCCAGTGGTATTGCTCCCAGTGGTATTGCAGCCCATTTCAGCACCCCAGTGGTATGTGCAGCCCTTATACAGCAGGCCCAGTGGTATTTGAGCCCCAGTAATGCAGGGCCCCTATATACAGCAAGCCCAGTGGTATTGCAGCCCCAGTGTATTTTTAAAGCAGCCCTATATACGCAGGCCCAGTGGTTGTTGCAGCCCGTAATGAGGGCCCCTATATCACAGGCCCAGGAGTATACAGGAGCCTCAGTAATGCAGGGCCCCCCCTCATGCTCCGGTCTCCTGTAAAGCAAGTTATACTTATCAGTGCCCGCTGCCGTCCGCGCCCGCCGCTGCCGACATCCCGATCCTCCGTCTTCATGCATCTTCTTCCTGTTTCCTGTGCGCGTCGCCGGTAATGACGTCACTGCCTGCGACGCGCACAGAGCAGGAAGAAGATGAATGAAGATGGAGGATCGCATGTCGGCAGCGGGGGGCGCGCGGACGGCAGCGGGCACTGATAAGTATAACTTGCTTTACAGGTGACCGGAGCATGAGGGGGGGGGCCCTGCATTACTGGGATGCGGGGGCTGCTGTATACCGCTGTATACAGCAGCCCCCGCACTGACTCGCGTATAAGCCGAGGGGGGTACTTTTCAGCCCAATTTTTGGGCTGAAAAACTCGGCTTATACGCGAGTATATACGGTACTTATTGTCTGTCAATTCCGGAATTGTCCTGACAATAAGAAGGCATCAGAGGGCTGTTTCGTGACATATAGCATGTGATTTGATAACTGGAAGACATTATAAGGCTGCATTCACACGCTGCGTATTTGTCGCGTTTTTTTACGCGCGTCTTTTCAAGGGTGCTTATAATGGGACCTATGGAAAAAACGCGCGTAAAAAACTGGAGAGAATTGACATGTTCATTCTTTTTACGCGCGTTTTTTCCATAGGTCCCATTATAAGCACCCTTGAAAAGACGCGCGTAAAAAAACGCGACAAATACGCAGCGTGTGAACGCAGCCTAAGAAAGCACACAGCCATGCCGGAGCTCATATGATCTTTTTCTGGCTGATACGATCTTTAGCTCTGTGTAAAATGGCAGAGGGTATTGTTTTTTGGTGATTCACATGAATCGAATCGTGAATTGCTCAAATTTACTGGGTCCAGCGAATTAAAACAAAATCTAAATAAATTTGATCTACATAAAATCAATTAATCTCTAGTGGCTTTGTTTCATTTTCAGTAGCTTAAAATAACAGAACTCTTACCCTTTTTCTAGAAGGAATTTGACAGCATCCATATTCCCGTAAGCACAAGCAGATATTAGGGGGGTTTTATAAAAGATATCTTTCACATTCACTGATACACCCTCTTCAAAGGCCCTCTTCAGGGACTCAAAGTCTCCAGCTTTTGCAGCAAAGTTTATATGCGTATACATGTTTTCCAGGTCATCGACATACCAGCCTGTATCATCTGTCAGTGGGTTTTGCGGTAGGTGGTCAGAATCAAATCGGCTGACATCTGTAACATTATGGCAAGCTCTAATCATAAAATTTGGTGGTCCACCATCTTCTCTGTGTGTGATTAGGTGACTTGGCATTGTACATATTGGCATAGGTAGTGCACTTTTCCCTTTTTTCCCTTTCTTCCCTTTCTTTCCTTTTTTCTTTTTTGGACCATAAGAAGATAGTAAAAAAGCTTTTTGTAGGTACTTTGATCCCTTCAAAAACTCCTCCAGAATGATGTTCCCACTTCTACCTTTTTCGTGAAGATGAACAATACTCTCCATTTGTTCTGTGGTCACTGGAGCCCCAATTTTTGTAAGGACTTCTACGAAATCTGCCTTAGAGACTGTTTCTCCTCCTTTGTCCAAGGGGACAGTTTCTTCTCCTTTGTCCAAGGTGACAGTTTCTTCTCCTTTGGCCAAGGAAGCAAAAGATTCTCGAAGGGCCAGCTGGTGCTCAATTGACCAATCGTGTAATGTAATGGCCCATAATGGGTTGGGATTCTTTACACTTGCTTGGAGTATTTTTTAAATAGCCGCATTGCTTTTCCTATTTCTTTCATGGCAGCTTTGTATCCACCTTCTTTGGCAATGGCTTTAGGTGTCAGGGTTTTTATATTTTTCCAGGTAGGATCACAACCTGTTATAATATAATAAATGATTTATGGCCAAAGTTTCAATGTTAAAATAGTAAGACAAATATATTAATATTATACAAAGCTAACTAGTAGATAAAACTTTCTTCATAAACAAAGAGTATGTACTTTACACGCACATGAAGGTAGAACCGAGCATCGACACAATAGCCGTTGCTGAAAAGACACGATGTGCTGCGTTAATTAGATTTCCTCCTCAGGAAACACAGAAGGAGTCCTGATTACACCAGCCATCATGTCTTTTCAAGCACAGCACAATTGTCCCGTCTCATTTACCTTGTGCGGTAAATGGCATAGTGCTTTCACATCTGCGTTCTGCAACTTGCGATTCCGCCTTTTCTGCTAAAACGAGATGTGGCACATTTCGACAAGGTTGCGCTTGTGCTAATGCATCGTAAATGGACTTCGGGACATGTGCGAGAGACTTACATTTTCAACAGTTATCCGGCACTTCTGGCACCTCCGGCGTGTCATAAAACAGCAGCTAACACAGTTTTCGTCCGCATCGGAAGGGTGGGACTATGCGGGGAATATGTAAGTCTCCGCACATGTCCGGAGGTTCATTTACACACGTCTTCATATTACATACAGTACATGCCATCACAAGACTGGGAATTGTTAGTGTGTGCCCGTGGACAGCACAGATCAGCTTCTAGCTATACTAATCACTGCCATGTATCTTTAACTCTGAAAACACTGGTGTTTCAGAGAAAAACACACCTTTACATGTGTGTATAGGCAGGACGCGTCAGTCACTGTTAGCGGGTGGGAAGAAGCCGACAGGGACCCACCTGTACGACTGACTGCACAGTGCGGCTGTCTCTGCTAGCAGTTTTCTCAGAGTTAGGTTGTACTTAACATCTTCGTATATAAAATTGCCCAGATTCTCAGCCAAAAAAGTTGGTGAGTGTTAGCCATTTTTTGTCTCGCTTAGCGTCTGTATTTCATGCAAGTTCTATGCGAGTGTGATTTTATTTTCTAGGCGAGAAAAAAGAAGCATAACCACATAGCATTCACATGACACATGGATGCTAGGTGAAGAAAAAATCATGACACTCCCTGAAACTAGCAACTTTACTGACTGAGAATCTCGGCGATTTTATATACACAGATGTGAACACACACTTAAACATACTCCATGATGTAAACTAAAGATGTTATGCGACACAAACCAATTTAAAAGAAACTAAATTGTGCACATTTTTTTCCACACGTAAAGTGCATTGAAAATAGCTTGTGATCAGCGAGGGGCTGAGTCCTGCGACCCACCCCCCAACAATTGCTTAAAACACTGCTCTTGTAAGCAGCGGGCACACAGAGTGGAAGCGACCCATAGATTTACTATTGACCCTGTACACTGTTCTATGGGTGGGCTACTTACAAGAGCAGTGCACTTCAGAGCGGTGCACTTTAGGGTGCTTTCACATCAGCGTTTTTTGCCGATCGCGGCAGATGCGGTGAAAAAAACGCATCTGCCACGATTACCGCATAACCGCTGCACTTGCGGCACAGTTGCGGCAAGCCCCATACAATGTCTATGCGGGCTTGCGGCAGGTGCGGCAAGTGCGGTAACGGCACTTGCCGCAGGTGCGGCCGCAAAAAAAACGCGGCTGACAGCACACTTACCACAAGCCCCATAGACATTGAATGGGGCTTGTCGCAACTGTGCCGCAAGTGCAGTGGTTATGCGGTAATTGCGGCAGATGCGTTTTTTTCACCGCATCTGCCGCGATCGGCAAAAAACGCTGATGTGAAAGGGAGCGGTGTTTTGAGCATTTGTTAGTGATCTCAGGACTCAGCCCCTCACTGATCGCAATGTTATTTAACAAAAAAATTCTAACACTAACAAAATTACAGTTAAACTTAAAAGGGGTTATCCAGGACTATATCTTTTTTTTTACTGTAAGCCTAATAACTAACAGGCAGTCATTGTTGACTACGTGCTGGTTCTGCCCAGTGCGGATCTCTGCTCACAAAGAGAGGACTCAGGCAGCTCCTGCCAGTGATCCTGCAGCTTCTGCTCATGTCACATCTACAGAGCAGCTTCTTCTCTTCCGCTCTGCTCTGTTAACGGGGTGGGACTGCCAATATCATGCTGATTAACAGCTGGCTGCCCGCTGCATAACTGTGGAACGAGGGCTGTCAATCAGCAAGACTTCGGCAGTACCACCCCATCAACAGAGCGGAGCGAAAGAGGGAGAGCTGCTCTGTTGGCGTGGAGTAGCAGAATTGCAAACAGAAGGGGTCCGTGGCCTCTCTGAGCCGATGCTGGGTGGAACAGGCAGCTAGTTAGTAACAACTTATTCCCATAGTAAACATAAATAAAAAAAAACAGCCCCAGTTAACCCTTAGAGTTTGGGGGAAAATCCAATTCTCCTAACTACAGAGTTAATTCCTCCAATTTGTAAAGTAATGAGAGCACATCCAAATATGATACAACAGTTGAATGACTGCTTTGTATTAAATTCAGTTGTTAAATATGGTACATAATTGCTTAGATTTCATAGTTGTATTCTAAGGCTACTTTCACATCAGCGTTTTTGCTGAATCATGGCAGATCCGGCAGATTTATCGCATCTGCCGTGTAACGGCCGACTTGCGGCAAGCCCCCTTAATTTTCTATGGGACTTGCGGCAAATGCGATAATCCGGTAAATCCAGCACTTGCGGCAAGTCAAGTTAGCTGGGGATTTTTGGACTTGCTGCAAGTTCTGGTTTTGGGCCCGAATCGCTGCAAAAACCGCTCTTGCCGCAAGTCCCATAGAGAATGAATGGGGGCTTGCCGCAAGTTGCCCGTCACGCAGCAGATGCAGTTATCTGCCAGATCTGCCTTGATTCAGGAAAAATGCTAATGTGAAAGGTCCCTAAACTAGTAATAAATAGCACAATTTATACCATATATGTTTACACAACTTTTTTGTGGCATGGGAGGGGGGCCCCGAAAGATTTCTTGCACCAAGCGCACCATTGTGTGTATACTAACCAACATTATGTCTGTCTATGATTATTTAGGGCATTCCTTGGGGGAGGTATATGTTTTCTGTGTTGAGGAGGTTAGTCATCCCCCTTTGAACCTCTTTTTCTGTGCACTGTATTGTTTTAAAAAAATTTTTTTTATTATTTAATTCCAATAAATATTAAACTTTTTTAGATTCAATTTATCAGTCTGTATATTCCCATATATTTAGTATAGGAGTAAACACTGTCAGAGCCACTGTCCGAAGCCCATAATAAGTTATACATGCATAATGTATGTGGAATGTTTTAGTATACTACTTATCAGCAAGAATCTGATTTAGTCATCGTTTATGTGCACGATGAACGTTCCCCTTATATTATGTATTGAATACATTAGCTAGGAGAATTTTCCAATATTTTAGGGAAAATAATACTTAAGATACGTAATAACATTTTATTAATTACTATTCTGAGTATAAATCTGTACAGTACATCAGAAGTGACATCCATATTTCGGTTTCAAATATATTTATGTTTTTTTTTCCAAACTGATGTAAAATTGACACTACACATAATCTTCCATCACATGCATTAAATATACTCATTCATTCGGTACTTAAATAAAAAAATATTTTCTATCTTAGTCAAAGAAAATTGAAACATAGTGTGTAGTGGAAAATGTAATGCAGGATTTAAGTCTGGCAACCATATGGTTAATTTTCCACAAAGGACCATAAAAACGAGGACCAAAGAGTATAGCAGGTACCAGAATGGAGGTAGATTATGTCTTGGAGTAGAGAGAATGTCATTCTTGACACCTAGGCCTGGTTGGTGAAGGCTTCAAAGATGGTCAGATAGACATATGTTATCCTAAATTAATAGGCATCTCCTCTATGGAGGGGTGGGATACAAGTGAATTAACTATTTACTTGACATGGTTGGATTGACTCGTAGGATTCTGGTCCATCATCCAAGTCAGTACTATGTGAGTGCTGGATGCGTGGTTAGCAAATCTCTTTATTTACTGTCAGGTTTTGTCCGGTGTTTTGCAGGATGCACCGGACAGAACCTGACAGCCTATGACAAGCAGAACTGGAGGGCAAATCTACCCTCCGATCATCCTGCTTTTTGCCGGCTTCATTGCTGCCACTGTCCAGTGCTGAAATTTCAGCACCGCAGCTGCAGGGGAGCTGGCTGCAATCTGAAATTTCAGCTGTGTTGCTCTCAAGGTGCTAAAATTAAGCGGCAGCTGATTTTCACAGCCGCCGCTATTTCAGCACCAGGCGTCCGAGCACAATTTTCTGCCAGATTCGTGAGGATCCAGTTTTGTCCGATTTTTGCATCGGACACAAAAAATTCTACAGACTCCCATTTTTGTGTCTGATGCAAAAATCGGACAAAACCGGATCCTCCTGGAAAACCTGCAAACCGGAGTACAAATAAGGTCAATCGGGCGCCATAGGGATACATGGGGTGCAAAGTCGGATCGGGGCTGTCCGGTTCACACCGGAGAGACCCGAACCGAGAAAAATCACGGTGTGAAGACAGCTTTACCTTCTAATCAAATATTGTGCTGGGGATCCCAGAAGATAAAAGATTTGTAGATCTCCTGTTCAACAGTCAATGAGCACTGACCTGGTGGACAAACCGGAGTCCTGAGTATCGATCCACCCAACTCTACTATTTACTATTCCTTGTACTTGCCCACTGATTATCTCACTGCCCATGGACTTGAAATTTTCCAAAATTGTAAAACAGGCGATCCTGGATACCTAGACCCAGGATGGGGATATAAATAGATGATTAACAATTGAGTGGGGATCACATGCTTGAGGTCAGCCAGGATCTGAGTATGTGCCATCATTCTCCTACACTTAGAGACACAAAAGATCATCAACAAATAAAAACCTAAAGGTATATTCTCCTTATTTTATGGAAGGCGATTGCAAGATTGATTAAGTGGATATTGATTAACCCCTTAAAATCGCACGCACGTGTATGTGACATGCTGCTCATTTAATTCTCTTTCTGATCCCTGCACTTTAGCAGATTGGGTATTAAATAATATTTTCGGGATTTTAATACAAATTCTGTAGAAAATCTTCTTATCTAAACTATAATTCAGGATCTGTCATGATCTTATGTACAGCTGCGATTGCTTTAAGAGAGGATTTTCTAAGCCATTCATTATATTTGTACAGGATCATAGACACACAGGGCCAGCTCCTGGTCTTTGTGGGCCCTGGACAAAAGAATCTCAGTGGGCCCCTTTACATACAGGCTGTACGTATATAATATAGAGGCTGTGGGCTGTGTCTCCCCCTGACAGGGGGTCTCTGTGCGCTCTCCCTCTCCCCCCACCAGTGCAGTTACCTGTAAACAGCACATACATTCTAGTATCCACCATGCAGTAGATGCTAGAATGTATGGGATGTTCCCAGGCTACTGCCCCAGTTCCACCAATCACAGACACCCACTCTCTGTGACTGCGTCTGTGATTGGCCGTTGTGCCAATCACCAGTGTACTTGGTAAGTATGAGCTGATGTTTAATCAATGATTTGTTTCTGTTTACAGCCCTTCCATCCCCAAACCTGAACAGTAACACGGACTTATCCGGAAAGTCTGTGTTCGGGGTCCAAGAACACTGGGTGTTTGGTACGGACTTCGAACTTTACAGTTCGGGTTTTCCCCTCCCTACGCATAAGTCTATGTTAATAGAAATATAAAATTATAATTCTTAGAAGAAAAAGGGGAAAAAATACAAACAGGAGAATTGGCTGCAGCCGGAAAGAGTTATTGCAAGATGTTGCCAATGCTTTTTAATTCGTATCAATTAGCAGTTGTGCCTCTGATTTATCGGCCCGGTGCGATGTCCTTGTTGCATTGTGATGCACCCACAATATTGCGCTTGTCCTACTAATCAGAATAGACTCTGGGCTGCTGGCCGGTAGGAGGTGTTCACAAGCCTCTGGTCAGCAGCTATGGATTACTGATGTGGCTACTAAACCAGAGTATTGTGAATCTTTTTGATAATCTGCAGATAAAGTCATTACCAAATAAGAGAGCTCATTCAATCCTGACCACATTCAGCAGTTTCTAATACCTCTTTGTCCAAGGAACTTGCAGCAATCAACAAAACCACCACCGGCTGCATGGTGAAGGGCTGTGTTCCCATCCATTGCAATAATTCCCATGTCTCCTTTGTATGCGGACAGCACCTTCAAGATCTACAAAAATAGAGGAAGTCATTTTTGTAACACGACGAGATGTTCGGACTGCATGGACCCATAATTAATTATCAACAGACATTATTATCAGATGTAAAGGTAATACATGGCTCCATTTATAGATTATGTGGATCAGGCGCCTTACTATATCGGCAGTAGAAGTAGCCGATCCTTCCACACTATATTACATTACACATAGGGGAGTGCACAGATACAGATTGCTGGACCAGAAAATAATGTGATTTTTACCTGTATTTCAAGGGAATAAAACCAAGAGATTCAAAGAAGTATAAGCCGTAGAGTACCTCAAAAAATCCACCTTTAGCAGCAAAATGGACAGCATGATACCGCTGTTTATCAATGGCATTCACGTCCCCTCCTTTCTGCAATATACTGCGGACAACTTCCAGAGCTCCTTCTCTTGATGCTTCCATCAAAGCGGTGCGACCAGTTTTCTAAATGGAACCGTGTAACATTGATTTTATGTCATATTAAAAGCACAACATCACTAAAAATGGTCAAGATCACAAGAGTGTATTTGTAATTTTTATTTCATGAAGCACATATGCCTGTGTCCAGTACAGCATTTATCCTGTGCTCTTCTCTATTTACTTCAATGGGGCTGAACTAGATCAATGGGGTTGAACTAAGAGGATCAGGCTCTTCCCATATACAGATTATCTGCTGTGACCAAAACAACAAAAGATGGTACTGCACCAAATGCTTTGGCTACCGGTTTTCCTAATGAACACGTATCGATGGACTAAGGATAGGGTACCAATGAAAACTAGAAAACCCATATCAAATATAGACATCATGGAAATTCTTACTGGATTAAATGCATTGGGATCCGCTTCTTTGTCCAGCAATCTCAGACACATTTCTTTACAATCTTGAGCATGTTCACATGCAGCCAGTAGCACCGGTATTCCTTCTATTGATGTGTTGTTGACGTCAGCTCCGGAGGCTAACACTAATTGAAAGCAACGTAGATGTCTCTTACTCGGCGAGATACAGTAAAACAAGATTCCTGTGGATTGAGGAAAATAGTTATTATAAAATTAGAAAACATGGTTTACGCTACATTTTCCAGCAATCATAAAATTTGAGAATTACTTATTTTTTGGACATTAAGATTAGAAGGTGCAGTTTTTAGCAAGAAAAAAACTTGATAAAAAGTGTATACATCTTATAACCTCAAGTCAACTTCCAATGATCAAGGAGAACACTGACACAGCGTCCTCCCTGATCACTGAGAGAATTAAGCAGCTACATAGTTCTCTCTTCTCCTGCTGAACACTGATCAGTCTGTCTGGTGCAGAGCAGTAGTGGAGGCTACAGGACTACATCACTAAAATTTCACAAATGCTGCAAGTCCTGGCTAGCTGAAAATTCTCTCAGGTCGTGATTAGTAACATACGTATAAGGACCTCTAAAATGTGGTAGTGTACAAATAGTATATGTTTGAACGTTGATGCAGCAGACCTGTGAGTTTTCATGTAGCAGAGGTGTGTGCTGCTGTAGTAGAACTTTATGTGTATGTGCATGCCATAGAGCTGGGTGTGTTTCAGAGTTGTGTGTGTATAGCAGAGCTGTTTGTGTACATAGCAGGGTTGTGTGTTTTCATGTAGCAGAGCTTTGTGTTGGTGTAGTAGAACTGTATGTGTACGTGCATGCTACAGAGCTCTGTGTGTTTCAGAGTTGTGTGTATATAGCAGAGATGATTGTGTACGTAGCAGAGCTGCGTTTTCATGTAGCAGAGGTGTGGGTTGGTGTAGAAGAACAGTATGAGAATGTACATGCAATAGATCTGAGTGTGTTTCAGTTGTGTGTATATAGCAGTACTTTTTGTGTATGTAGCAGAGCTGTGTGCATATATACAACAGAGTGGAGTGTGCATGTACTGTAGCAGTGTTGCTCATATACAGTACGGTGCAAGCGTTTTAGTCAGGTGCGGAAAAAATGCAGCAAAGTAAGAATACTTTCAAAAGTTAGAAGAGTTCATAGTTTATTTTATCAATTGATGAAATGCAAGATGAATGAGCGAATAAAAAAATCTAAATTAAAATCCATATTTGGTGTCACCGTTGCCTTCAAAATAGCATAAAAGCATCAACTCTCCAAGCTACACTTAAAACGCAGTTTTGTTTGCAGGAAGTCAGAAGGGAGGTTGATCTCAACATGTTCAAAAACTAACCACAGATCTATGGATGTAGACTTGCATATATCGTTCTATCTCCTCAAAAACTCTGCTATTCAGTATGCTGCAGTTGGTTATTTTTGACATTTGCTCTGTATTTGGGGATGATATCCTGCTGCAGAATACATTTAAAGCCAAAGAGGTACCTCCATTATGCCATTGATCTTGAGCAACTCCATTTTCTAAAATGAATCCTCAAACTTTCAAGGAACCTCCGACATGCTTGACTGTGTCCTGCAGACACTCATTATTGACTGCTCTCTCACCCTTTTACAAAACAAACCTCCTTCTGTAGAGTTAAATAGTCATCATTTTTTACTCAACTGTCTGAGCCCATGCTACCATTTTATTGCACCCCGGTTCCTAAGCTTTTATGCATAGTTGAGTCACTTGGCCTGGTTACCACATCAAAGATATGTGTTTTTGCCACAATTCCTCTATAAAGACCACTTCTAACCAGACTTTTTCGAACAGTAGATGGGTCTAGCTGGGGGCCACTGGTTACTGAGAGTTCTTAACTGATGGCACTGCTGGACATAATCTGATTTCAATGTGGAGTAAGAATGATATGTCTTTCATCAGTTTCCTTGGCCGATCACTGTGCCTAAGGTCCTCAACATTGCCCATTTTTCGGGTTCCTCAATACTGAGAAATACAGGCAGACACAATACCAGCATCTGATTGACTCTACATTTATTCTACAGCAGGACATCAACCACAAGTATACAGCCAATGTCATTAAGAACTATCTTCAGCATCATGAAGAACAAGGAGTTTTGGACGCGATGATATGGACCCCACAGAAGCTTGATCTCACCATTATTGAGTCTTTCTGGGATTAAATACCGAGACAGAAGGATTGTGGAAGCCAATATCCACAGAAGATCTGTGGTCAGCTCTCCAGGATGTTTGGAACAACCTTCCTGCTGAGTTCCTTCAAAACTATGTGCAAGTGTACCCAGAAGAATTGTTGTTGTAATGTTGTGTTGAAGGCAAAATGTGGTCACACCAAATGTTGATTTGATTTACATGTCTATTTTTTTCATTGACTTTGGATTTTATTAACCAATAAATATAAACTTTTAACACTTCTATTTTTGAAAGCATTATTACATCCATTATATTGATCTGTGTATTTTTGTGCCTCTTCCTTTCACTGTATTCCTCCCTCACGTCTCTATGGACTTTGTCAACTGTAACCTGATCCATCAGTGAGTTGACATTCTGCCTCGTCTTGAGCAAGATGGATTTACTGGTAATTCTGAAAGAAGTATCAGTTCCGTGTGAGAGGAAGAATTGGCTCATGGGTGAGGAAAGAATCATATTTCTATGGTAAGCAATATAAAAAAAGATTCACATATTTACTTGTATGAATGATTTATATAAAATTTGTTAAAAAGACTTTGATCATTTAAAGCCTGGAAGCTTATAGGTCATAGGGATTTGACTTTAGTTGTGTAGAAGTGACCAAACTGTAGAGCCCATCGCTGTGGCGTCGGTGTCTCCATGGCAGGGAGGTCGAAGTCTGCAATATACTCACCCCGCCGGCGGTCACACCTGCTCCTAGGGCCTGTGCTCACTGCACAGGTCTCTTAGGAGCACACTTAGGCCGAGCGCCTGGCACTCTCACTCTTCTTAAAGAATCCAGAAATGCCTCTCAGCATATGGCTGAGGACAGTGTATTTAAATCACCTTCCCCTGATGTGAGGTGCCTGAGCAAAGTGGTTTATTGCTAGAGATGCAATGTATGTTGTGAGGTCCCTCTCCCATTATTTTATGTGCCTGTGATGTGTTCCTGATCCACTAAGCTGTGTCTCATCCTTGCACCTGCCGTGCCTTACCAACTTGCACCCGCCTGCTCCTGCCTGAATCTGCCATAACTTATACCAGAGTGCACATGTCGTGCCTTACCAGCTTGCACCCACCTGCATCTGCCTGAATCTGCCTTACCCATCTCTTCAACCTTTCACTAACAACTGTTGTCTTCCCCTCATCTTTCAGACATGCTTCAATCACATTCATTCTCAAAAAGCCCTGTCTTGACCCATCCTCTGTGTCTAGCTATTGCCCCATATCAATTCTCCCTTATGCCTCAAAACTGCTGGAACAGCATGTCTATCTTGAACTGCCCTCCCATTTCTCCTCCTGCTCCCTCTTTGGCAGGTTATAATCTGGCTTCCGACCCTATCATTCAATTGAAACTGCCCTAACTAAAGTAACCAATTACCTATTAATTGCCAAAAGCAAGCGACACTACTCTACTCTCCTCCTGGACCTATCTTCTGAATTTGCCACTGTAGACAATTCCCTCTTGCGACAGATGCTCTGATCTCTTGGTATCACAGACTTGGCCCTCTCCAGGATCTCTTTATATCTAACAGACCAGACATTCAGCATCTCCCTGTTCCACACTACCTTAACATCTCACCCCCTGACTGTCAATATTTCCCAAGGATCAGTTCTGGGACCCCTGATCTTCTCCATATACACCTTCAGCCGTGGACAGCTCATAGATTCCCACGGCTTTCAGTATATTCTCCACCCGATGAACATGCAGATCTACCTCTCTGGACCTGATATCACCTCCTTACTAACCAAAATCCCACAATATCTGTCCACTATTTATTCTTTCTTTTCTGCTCGCTTTATAAAACTGAACATGGACAAAACAGAATTCATCATCTTTCCCCCATCTCACTCTACCACCACACCAGACTGATCCATCAAAGTCAATGGCTGCTCACTTTCCCCAGTCCCGCATGCTTGATGCCTCGGAGTAATCCTCAACTCTATCTATCCTAAAATCTTCTGCCCGACTAATCCACCTGTTTTACCATTATTCCCCAGCCTGGCTTCTCATTGCCCAGAGACTCCAGTTCAAAAGCGTAATCATGACATACAAAGCCGTCCACAATTTGTCACCTCTATATATCTGTGACTTGGTCTCACAGTACCTACCTTCACACAACCAGCGATCCTCCCAAATCTACTTTTATACTCCCCTCTTATCTCCTCTTCCCACAACCGCTTACAAGATTTCTCCTGTGCATCCACCATGTTCTGGAACTCTCTGCCCCAATGCATCAAAATCTCGCCTACCATGGAAATCTTCAAAAGGAACTTGAAGACCCACCTCTTCCAACAAGCCTACAACCTGCAGTGAGCATCAGTCCACTAAACTGCCACATGACCAGCTCTACCTTCTCCTAGTGTATCCTCACCCATCCCTTGTAGACTGTGAGCCCTCATGGGCAGGGTGTTCTCTCCTCATCTACTGCATCTTCACCCATCCCTTGTAGACTGTAAGCCTCACGGGCAGGGTCCTCTCTCTTCCTGTACCTGTGTGCCTTGTATTGTTCATAAATAGTGTACTTGTCGATGTATGCCCCTTTTCACATGAAAAGCACCATGGAATAAATGGCGCTATTATAATAAATAATAATCTACCGTACCTTACACCAGCCTACACCCGTCTACACCTGCTGTACCTTACCAGTTTGCACCCGCCTGCATCTGCCGTACCTTACACCAGCCTGCACCTGTCTGCACCTGCTGTACCTTACAACAGCCTGCACCCGTCTGCACCTGTTGAACCTTACCAGCTTGCACCACCTGCATGTGACTGTATCTGCTGTGCCTTATACCAGCCTGCACCTGCCTGCATCTGATTCACCTTGCACCAATCTGCACCTACCTTACCAATCTGCACATGTGCAAGATTTGCTGTGCTGCCTCATAAAAGCCTAATCTGCCGGTACCCGCTGAGCCCCACCACATGCCAGCACCAACTGCTCTGGCCAAACCTACCCAGAGACTCCGTTTGTCTTTGTGTTCCTAACCCTGGGGACAGCTGTCGCAGCATCAGTCTTCCTGAGTGGCAACTGGTTTCTACATGCAGAGCAACACCCTCACTTCAGAGGATCTGGAGAAGACCTAATGAGAAACCATAGTCAAGCCTCTCTAGGTTTTCTGTGTGCTGTGGCCCAGTGGGTTTACTCCCAGACGCTCAGCGGTGCAAGCTTTACACAAATAACTTAAAATTGAAATACTCGCTGTTCCTTCCATCCCAAAACTGAAATGAAGGATGAAGTGATAAATATATAAAAAAAAAAATAACATAAATACACAGTTACTTTTAGATGGCGATGAATTGGTGGTCCCCATGACCACTGCATGTCTGCTAAAACTCTACTTGAACTTTAGCACAACACGTGGAAATTAATATGTAGTGACAACAATAAGGTCCAAAGCTGAGAACTAAATATGTTTGTGATTTAAAACACATCATCAGCCCATTTTCAACATAGATATGTGTGGAGATTTAGTCTCGTCACCTACCACCTAACCAATGAACGTCCAGCAAAAGTTATTCATACAGTCTGAACTAATCCATAATGTCAACATATCGTATATCCATTTAACTAGAAATCCAGTTTCAGAATAAAAAAATTATATACCATATTTTTCGGACCATAAGACGCACTTTTTTCCCCCCAAATTGTGGGGGAAGTAGGGCTGTGCTGTACTGTGCTGGATGGGGGCGGCTCTGGAGCGGGCTGGAGGAAGCTGGCACGGGCTGCAGAAGTAGTCGGTGGTCACATACAGTCTACTGTAATATTCACTGCATCCCGCTGTCCATCACCTTTTAGAGCTGAGAGGCAAGCAGGGGGGGCAGTGCATATTACAGTTGACCAAGTGTACTGACACCCCCCATCCTACTTAGCCCCCCATGGTGCCTCACACACTAATAAACAGTGTAACATACCTGTCCGCCACTCCCCTCCTTCTCTCCCTCTGCAACATCTCTTCCTGTGTGTGTGCCGATATCCGATCATGTGAACAGCACAGCACAGTGATATCATTGCTGCGCATCACGGTCACATGATCGGATGCTGGCACTCTTAGGAAGAGATCGATGCTGCAGAGAAAGAGATGGAGAGGAGCAATGGATAGATATGTTACACCATTTATTATTTTAGTGTGTCCGGCAGCATGGTGGGCCATATAGCATGACGGGGCGTGTGCAATATCCCAGAATGGGGGGTGCTATATCCCAGGATGGTGGGAGGTGCAATATTCTAGGATGTTGGGTGCTATATCCTAGGATGGGGGTTATATACCAGGATGGGGGCTATATATCAGGATGGGAGGCTATATACCAGGATGGGGCGCTATATACCAGGATGGAAGGCTATATCCAGGATGGGGGACATATTACCTGGAAGGAGCCAGGGAAGGGGATAATACCCCCATAACAGTGTCAGCAAACCCTCCCTCCCCATTGTAGTTAATTATAACCACATTTTTTCTTTATTTTTTTCCCCTATTTTCTTCCTCTAAAATCTGGGTGTGTCTTTTAGTCTGAAAAATACAGTAATAACATTTCTATGGAATTATAGGTACAATAAAGCTGGATGGACTATTGAAAACATGGTGGAAACAATTACCTTTTCCTTCTTTATTCACAATGGTCATGTCAGCCTGAGCCTCCAGAAGAACCTCCAGCACTAAGTCATGCCCTAATTCCGT
>JARQOC010000001.1:545275925-545306950 GCA_033576535.1 Allobates femoralis
ACTGAGAACAATCTCAGCACTGCTACATCATCTACACGGACATTCATGTCTGTACACAGGGAATGAGCAGACTGAGAACAATCTCAGCTCTGCTACATCATCTCTGTGCACAGACATTCATGTCTGTACACAGGGAATGAGCAGACTGAGAACAATCTCAGCTCTGCTACATCAGGCAGCAGGCAGGCTCTAGGACCCTGGAGCTGTGGCAGCCAGCACACTGAGGAGACAGGACTCTTATCTGTGCGAGTTTCCCAGCGATTACAGTTGCAAAGTAAACTAGTCCAATGCAAATAAATGACAAAACTCGGATTGCTTCAGGCTGAAGCTTCCGACACACATCTGCGATTTGTAAATCTCACACTACTCGCTATTACTCGCTTCCCCATTCCTTAACATTGGACTCGCTAGACTCGCAACGAGTAGCGAGTCCTGGGCTCGGACTCGCTAGAGTCAAGCGATTCCGAGTAATTTAGGATTCGCCCATCACTATTTGTGACATCCTATCACAGTGGGACCGAAAATTGACTGCAACACAGCAGAGCTCTGACCTGAGGTGAACCTGACTGTGAAGTCACCCCGCTTATAGCGACAGCTGAAAATCAGTCAGTTACTGGTCCCACCGTGATAGGACATTGGATCATGAATAGTTTCTGTGGGAATAATAAAGATGGAAACTAGGATAGTGATTGTGTTCTTTTTCCAAATAAATTATTTTTCACAGTGTGGTGTATTATTTACTATTTACTTAGAGGTACCTAATGGCTGGGTTTAACATTGGCCCGACATTATGAACCTCAGGCTTAGTATCAGCTGTTAATACATAGCTGGCATTAACCCCTTTTTACCCAGTTTTCCACCAGCACCAGGGTGATTGGAAGTGACGGGGTACAGTGCTAGAAAATGGCGTTTCAATGAATGCACCATTTCCTATGGTGGCAGCGGGCTACAATTTTCAGCGGTGGTAGAATAATTGGGCCTCCCCTCACTGAGTTCTCCAGTTCACAGCTGCCTAGGGCTCCCCTGTATTTTTTATTACCAGCCAGGTAAAATTAGGCTGCTGGGAGTTGGTGACAGCCTGTACCTGCCTGCTGAACCTGAGCTGGTGACCAAAAATACAGCAGAGCCCCATGTCATCAGCACAAATACTCTCAAAATCAGCGCTATATATGCAGCAAATACGCACTGTGTGAACACTGCAGCGTATTTTCTGCATATTTAGGAGCTACCATTGACATAGGCCCCTTTCATATCTAATACAGGGCTGTGTTTTGCTGCATTTGCGTTTCTATGCGGTTTACAGCTAAAAACTCATCCAAACGCATGAATTTTCAATGCATTTTCCATTAAAATCAATAGGGGGCAAAAACGCATGCATTTGGATGCATTTTTAGTGGTAAAAACGCATAGATATGCAAATGCAGCAAAACGCAGCCCTGCATTAGATGTGAAAGGGGCCATATTTATTTGGAAATGTCTGCGTATTTCGAGGTCCTGTGCTGAAGTGTAGTGTCAGCTTTTAGGTCGACTGTGGTTGCGAGTAAGTGACACCAGCCTCACAAGAAGGGCTTGTGCCCTATCTTATCATGTGAAAAGGTTAATAAAAATGTATGTGCACATATTTATACTGTGGGGCACCTGGTGAAAGGCAGCAAGAGTGGTTTCAAATTCAATATACAAGAAACGATTAACGTCCTCCTCAACTTTTGCTACTGGAGTGGGACTTACGCATGTTCTGACCGTTCTCTACATAGCTCCTATGTTCTCTATGTAGAGAACTCTCAGTCTTGGTGTAAGTCTTGTTCCAGTGGCAAAAGCCAGACACCGACTGGCTGTTGTGAGCAGGGTGTCATCACAGTCTGGTTCACCTGAGATCAGCTACAGCGACGATTTGGAGGAATGAAAGGTGGTCAATTGTGGAGCGCTAAGGCACATAGAATACACTGGAAGTAATTAGTGATGAACAAACCTTTTATTAGGCCACTACACATTTCAATAGCAGACCGCCACCTTCCTCAGGTGGATTTAACTCCTGAGGAAGGTGACTGTCTGCTACCAAAACACGTAGTGGTCTAATAAAAGGTTTGTTCACCACTAATTACTTCCAGTGTATTCTATGTGCCTTAGCGCTCCACAATTGACCACCTTTCATTCCTCCAAAATGCTGTTATTCCCCTCTGAGGGATTGTGGCTGGATTAGCTCAGGGCTATAGATGCCATCCCCAGGCTTGAAGACCTGAAGTGACATACTTCCACTGATGTGGCAATCACATGACTGGGCTGAGCGCCCACTTGATCGGACCAGAAAGGATGATCATAGGAGCGGCATCGGAGGGAAGTCGATAGACTCACAGTCTTGCTTGCTACTGAGGTTGCAGGGGTGCACAACCTGCCCAGGTGAGAGGCCAATCCCCCCACATTGTACTAAAATATCCCCACTACACCACCGGGTGCTTTTAATTGCTGCGTTCTTCCAACTTCTCTCTTGCAGCTACAGCGATGAGGCTCAACTGTGACCAGAGATGAACTAGACTGTGATGTCACCCTGTTCACAGCAGGCAGTCGGTTTCCGTCTCACTGTGAATGGACACTTTGAGGATCATGCAGAATTTGTGTGGGGATAATAAACATTACCATCTATGCCAAAAATAGAAACCAAATGCACTTATAGGTTGCAGTCAGAGCCCATATGTGAAGCAAAACCAGGTGCAGGCTAATAAATCACCTTCAACCAGCAAGGTGTGGGAGGCGACTTGCCATGCATACAATGGGCCTGCATAGGACACCATTCACACTGATACATATGATGCAGAGTGTCTGAAAGCTACCCAACTGCTCTGCTGCCTGAGCATTGGGCTGCACAGTACAATACTTCTGCACAACTAGATGAATGGCGCCCCTAGGGGCCCAACTGCACCATGGAAAGATAAAAAAGTGCAAAAAGGGGCGCCATTAATCTAGTGGTGCAGAAGTATTGTACTGTGCCGCCCAATGCTCAGGCAGCAGAGCGGTTGGGTAGCTTTCAGACACTCTGCATCATATGTATCAGTGTGAATGGTGTCCTATGCAGGCCCATTATATGCATGGCAAGTCGCCTCCCACACCTTGCTGGTTGAAGGTGATTTATTAGCCTGCACCTGGGCTTGCTTCACATATGGGCTCTGACTGCATCCTGTAAGTGCATTTGGTTTCTATTTTTGGCATGGATGGTAAGGTTTTTTGATGCTGCTTTTTCTAGTAGTTTTTTGTACAATTTTGATAGGACTGATGAGCATGGGAAGCCGTGACGTGGATCATCAGCTTAAATGTCTTGGCCAATACATGAACCAATATCCCATTTCTAAAAGTTTTTCTGGCTATCATATAAAAAACTTTTTGCACTTTTTTATCTTTCCAGGGTGCAGTTGGGCCCCTAGGGGCGCCATTCATCTAGTGGTGGAGAAGTATTGTACTGTGCGGCCCAATGCTCAGGCAGCAGAGCCAGTGGGTAGCTTTCAGACACTCTGCATCATATGTATCAGTGTGAATGGTGTTCTATGCAGGCCCATTGTATGCATCGCAAGTCGCCTCCCACACCTTGTTGGTTGAGGTGATTTATTAGCGTGCACCTGGGCTTGCTTAACATATGGGCTCTGACTGCATCCTGTAAGTGCATTTGGTTTCTATTTTTGGCATGGATGGTAAGGTTTTTTGATGCTGCTTTTTCTAGTAGTTTTTTGGGATAATAAACATAGCAGAAGAGGGATCTAATTCTGCTCTTTTTCCAAATAAGTTATTTTTTATGGTGTGAGGTATTACTATTTGTTTAGTGGTTCATAATGGGCTGGTCTTACATTGGTCTGATAGTAAGAACCTTGGACTTAGTGCCAGCTGGAAAAATTCAGCAGGCATTAACCTCTTACTACTCAGTCTGCCACCGACCCCAGGGTAACTGTAAGAGTGTGGTAACCGTCAGTTTTGGGACTCTCATGGAGGTAAATTTTATCGCGGGGCGCCTAGAATGCTTTGGCCTCACCACACTGACAATTCCAGCTTGGCTTTCAGTCAAAATTATGATGAAGCGCATGTCTATTTTTTCAATTATTTATTTTCTCAGTAATCTGACATCAGTATGGTTGCCATACTTTCAAACAATCACAGACGTCGGAAGTAATAATGGGTGGGGATAAATCTAACTAACTAATCAAGTGGGGAGAACGAGCAGACCTGGAAACAGGGGGACAGCGACACTGAAGCTTGGTAAGTGATACCTTAGGAAGCTAATGTCTGTTTGAAAACAGCGGGCCTTCACTGTAAAATCGTTTTAGCTGCGTATGGTAGCTTTGAGGCCCCTTTGAAAGTGTTAGTTAGGCCCTTGATTTGCCTCCCATTGATTTGAAAGGGTTTTGGAAGATTGGCAAACTCTTCACTAAACAATTCATGAAACATATGCCCATTCGGCGAATAGAGCTGCACCCGAACATCAAAAAGTTTGCGTATCTCTAATTACAACCATCAAAGGGGCAAACAAAAAGCACTATCCTTTCTAAAGAATGCACAGAATGCATTGCATTATTGATGTCTAGCAAGTGTTAGGCAGGCGTCACACGCGACGATATATGGATAGATATCGCTTGAACGTGCCTGATTAGGCATCGCTCGAAATGATCAGATCGATAGATCCAGATATGAGATCCGGACCTCATATCACACGATTTCGGCTCAGTGGATAAGCACAATTGATGTGTCTAAATGAACGATATCGTTTGCAAGCTGTGAAATCTCGCACGTAGGCATGTCGGGTATTCATCTGTGTCTGGCCTCCTCAGTTGTGATTTGTTAACCCTCATGCGTTACGATTGGCTGGCGCCACATCAGCTACTATTGGTGGAAGCTCCTGCGTTACGATTGGTTCTTTCTTCACAGGGCGCCATTTTGGATGAGCTGTCACTTCAGCACTACACAAAGGCGGCGATTGCATGATCATGTTTTTTTTTTTTTTCAATTTACGCGCCCACACAAGTGCACCAAGCTAAAAAAAAGTCTAGTATGGTATGGGCCCAAGATAGTGTGCACACTCTCATACACCAGAACGATATTGCTGTACGCAGCGCACAACGTGGCGTTACGCAACGCCCCCGGGTTATTGTCCCGTAGGTGCCGCAGAAGTGTTTCTTGCCGTGTCACGGTGTGTACGGCGCCTTTAAATTTTGTTAAGCCACGCAAGCGGCCGGACTGATGTCATGAAGTTGGTTTCAGTTTCATTCCGCCTGCAAGGTGCTAGCTCCTCCCATGCACATTGCAGCACAGTCATGGCTGGCACACACCCCGCTGCCACGTGGGGGATGGCGGAGCTCCTGATTTTAATTGATCATTGCGATCGCTATGAATATTGGGGCCACCATCAGCACCGACACCCCAGGCTGCGTAACCGCAGCACTGTTCGCAAGATCCAGCGAGCCCTGCTCCGGCAGCTGGGGGTTAAGAGGGAGGTGAAGGCCATCTAGCATAAGATTGCGGATCTGAAATTTAAGTGCCCAGGCCGCATAGTGGACATCCGTGCCAGGATTGCCAGGCTGCGTGGTGAGTAATTGTTGGCTCCAAACACATACCTGCACATGTACATGTAACAAACTACACAGCAATGTCTCCAAACATATTAGAAGGAGAGTGTGGTCCCCGGCCTGTCCCCACCCATGTGGTTGCATATATTCTGCATTAAGGCTGCCTTCACACTTGCAGATGCCTCCACAGCGTTCTGTGGAGGCATCTGCAAGCCTCTGCATGCAGACCGCAGCCCTATCCTTTATAATGGTCCGCACGGTGTCTGCAGATGCTTGCAGACCGCTGTGCACTCCCATTGCGCGCCATGAGTGATCTGTGTGCATGCGGAGGCATGCGCACAGATCACACACTCCCGTCCGCACCGGGAATGCGACCTGTCATGGTGGGCAATGGGAGTGCACGGCGGTCTGCAAGCATCTGCAGACACCGTGCGGACCAGTAGAAAGGATAGGGCTGCGGTCTGCATGCAGAGGCTTGCAGATGCCTCCGCAGAACGCTGCAGAGGCATCTGCAAGAGTGAAGGCAGCCTAATTTGGAGGCAGGCCCTACACTTTGGCCTGGTCGTCAAACCTCCAACTACCAAGAAAACACACAAAAAAAAAAAAACTAAAATGAGAGACACTCTTCAGTCTGCATCTTTACATGTATTCAATGCCGGTCACAGGCAGCATGTCAAGGGGACGGACTGTGGAGTCCAGGTGACATATAGTACAGGTGACTGGACACTCCCTCCACTTGCCATGCTGCATGAAACCTGCCTCCAAAAAAAAAAACATTTGCAGACTGATGATTGACGCTCATTTTTAAAACGACCAATCACCAATGAATGGTAATCACCCTACATTTCTCTACTGTGTATTAACGCACCATGTGGATGTTCCAAGAATGTGCATTGCCTGTTGGTTCACACTCAAACAGGAATATGGCCAAACCAGTCATGTGCAGCACAAATGGGGAGGCCGGACTCAGGCGTAACCTCACTATATGTGTGCCTAACCTGACTCCACATTGTCAATGTGTTTGGGAGACATATTGACCATCTTAAATACACACATGATACACTGCCCCACAGATGTGGCACCGTACAGAGGGGACAAGATAGACACACCATGATGTTTGCACCAAAATAACAATAGCACGTGAACAAGAGGACTATGCAGCCACGGTCCAAACACCAGCAGCTTCTGGGCCTACAGAAAATACAATACACATACATTGACCATGTGTTGGTGTCTGTGGCCACAAGCAAACATATCTTGCCACTGTAGTATACCTCCTGTCAATAAACATACTGTGTCCTACCCACAGTACATGCATACGGCATGAGTATATGCATCCAACATGACCTTTTACCATATTTTTTAATGGGGGAAATACAATAGGCACACAATCAAAAAGATAGACAACAATGTTTTTCACCTTTCTCATAAAAGCTTTGTCATTGTGCTTCCAAATACAGATGCTGAGGATTCCTTGTCCGAAGATGGCCACCATGCCCCACCCGCAGGTGGCCCACCTAACCCACCGGCAGATCCGGCTGCAGGGACACCCTCGCCCCCTAGTAATCCCAGGCCTGATGATGAGGAGTTGCCATCTGCTGCCGAGCCGGAGGAGAGAGAGGAGTGGTCCGCCCAGTCGGGGACGGAGGAGTCACCTGACAACTCATCCCAGCCATGGATGGAGGAGGATGATGACCTCCCCTCCCCACCATCGCCACAGGAGGCCGAGGATGGTATAGAACTGTCTGGCCTTGATGATGAGCCCCCCTCCAGCCCAGGCCCAATTTTGACCCCAAGCCACGTCATGTGCCCCAGCCCGGGAGTTAGCCCACCTGCCACAGTGTCCAGCTCGGGGGCAAGCACAAGGGTGGGCATGAGGACGAGGTGCCCTCCACAACAGGCCCTGCGGAGGAGGAGATGCCGGCGGCTGATCAGGACCCACACTTGGAGGACTATGGTGGTAAGTGTGTATTTGTGGGGCATACACCCTGCATACTGTATTGAGTGTTGTGTTTAGCTTCCCTCATTATTGTGTGAGAGAGTGATTTGTTTTTTGGCATCCTGTTTGTGCAGATGACGAACGTGCAGGTGCTGCAGGTTGGAGTCTGAGTGGCTCCCCATCAACCACGGATAGTGCTGAGGATGGCGAGCACGAGGGTAAGGAGCATAGTTGACTTAGAATTTACCAAACCTACCCATGGAGTGTTTGTTGGTTAATGTGTTCTTCATCCCAATACAGGTGTCCCTACTCTGGAGGACGTGATCTGGGCACACTCGGAGTTCGCCATACAGCTCCACTTGGCACACGAGCGCCATCTCCAACAGCTGGCCCGGTTAGGGGAGATGCTGGCTGCCCTCCAGCAAGGACATGGTGGGCTCCCATGAGCGGGAGTGAATGTGACACTGTAATGGTCCATCCGGACCTGAAGGACTGTTGTCCATGTTGGACCCCAAAACTGGTTTCTTGCCATGTTGGCATTGTTTTATATTTTTTTTTGCCCCCGTTGGGCTCTTTTCTTATAGTGTCCAACATTTGGACCATAGGGAGTGTGTTGGGGCTACCCCGTTGGCCTCTTTTATTATAGTGTCCCACATTGGGACCATCACAAGTGAGTAGTGGTTATTCATACACTCATACTCAAGGTGTACTTTGTGTGCACGGTATGTCACATTTTAAATTTAAGTTAAAATGTTTTGCCCAATCTTTCTGTGTTTTCCTTGATCTAACCACACATATATTAAAGGAGTTTGGGCTGTTAATGGTAGACTTTAAGTCCATCAAGGTAAACACATAGCCTCAACATGTTGATCCAGAGGAAGGGGACCAAAACCCATGTTCCTACACTAGCTCCACATTGGGACCATGCAATATGTCCACAAAGCAAAGACACATCCTTTGTTTGAAATTCGATTTAAAAAGTCGCGCAATGCCCTAACCCCATCACCAACAATGGGTGTTCAGTCCGTCAAGATCTAACTGCTGGCCACTACACCCACAATAAGTCCTTACAAGGTGGTCCCAAAATACAATGATGTTAAGGCCACCTATGAGTTGATTTTGGGTCACCTCACATTAGTGAAGGCTACTGCTCAAGAACCAACAATGAAGTATTATGGCCCTCGACAAATGATGGTAGTATTGCCCTACATAATGTTGCATATCTGCTGAAGGCCCAACAATGATGCCTTCCTAAATCATGGACAACATGTGCACGAAGTGTGTAAGATATTCTTTTAATTTGGGCAACCAAAAAAACAGGACATCCGTACCTTAATAAAAACAAACAAAATGGGTCACTCGACCAGAAAATAAAGTCAACAAGCATTTTTCTTGGTAACTAAAAAAAAAGGCACACTTTCGTGTTGGCCATACACAAAACACCAAATGTTTTTAAACAAAAAAAACTATAAGTCCTGGTAATGAGGCTCTTCCAGGTACTCATCATCCGAGTGGAAGCTGGCCTCGTGCCCTAGCTCAGCCAAATATCCACCCCTGGATCTATGTTTCGAGTATTGAGGACGGGCAGATCTCCCGGCTGGGGATGAACGGGCATGGACATAATGTCTCTGATGGTGGTTGGCGGGTGGGCGTTGAATGGCAGCTGGGAAACATGAGCTGCTATTGAGGTGCCCCGCCCGTGCCTCATCCATCACCTGAAGCATGACCCGCTCAGCATGGATCCTTTGCTCTGGGTCCATAGATGGTAGCCTTTCTTGGACCAGGCTGGCAAACGCACACTGGGGTTCCCTAACTTGCTGCTGAGGAACTTGTTGTGCAAGACTCATCATTTGGTTTGGGGTGGCCACAGGTGTGCTCCTTGGCCGAACCCGGAAACGTGATGGCGGCTGCAAAGTAGGGAGCACTGATGTGCCGGACTCCTCCATGTTACTGGCATCGGACGGTGTGTCCTGTTGGTTAGTAGGCGACCCAGTCGAGGTGCCTTCATGCGGATCCTACATGTGGGAATGCATAACAGGTCAGGCAACATAGCATTTACGTGTTGATTCCATTTTAGAAACTTATGAGAAAGGTACATGTATGTCACTACACCACACTGTAACAGATGTCATGCAAACATGTCCTCACAGGGCGTTAAGGTTTGGGACAATAACACAAAACACGCTCGTTGTGTGTGAAATGATTGATGGATACAATGTAACTTGATGTAACCAGGCTCCTGAAATTTTGGAGGACATTCAGTGTGTAATGTATTGTTCCAAAATTAAAAACAAGGCGATTAAATCAGTACTATATGTGTCTTGTGTGATAAGTATGTTAGGAGTGGCATAGGTCACAGACTTACATGTTGTTCGTCACCAGCAACTTGAGCATTCGCCTGTGGCGGCTGGCTAAAACTGTCACTCTGTAACATCGGCCGGGGTTCCTGCTGTTCCAGAGTGAACAGCATGAGGTTGTAGTACCACAGGGTCGGTACATACACCTCATCAGCAGCTATTCCTGATCTGCAGGAGTTGTTAACTTTATCATGCTCCTTTTTGAAGACCGTCCGCAAGGACTGTATCTTGCACCGCACATAATCAACATCCCTCTGTTGGCCAGGCATGTATTGCTCACAAACCTCTACAAGTTTGAGATAGGCCACCTGCTTGAGGGCCCTGTTAGTGTAGGCCGAGCTTCGGGTTTGCCACAAACACGGGTTGGCCCTGTAGACTTCAATGAATGCCATCACAAATTCCCGATTTGGTCTGGGCATCTGCAAAACACAAACAGTACAATTCAGTACACCTCAGAGGGAACCATGGTTAAAAACTGTGGTAAACTCAGAACCAGAGGATGTCAAGTCAGCCAAAATGAGCCTAGCCAAATTATGATGGTCAAAAACACTACACCAGCATTGTTTAGATATCCAGATTTTTTATCTCCTGCCATGGATGTGTGCTGGTGTGACAGTGACAATCAAAATGTGTGTCAAGACTCCAATAGAAACAACATTTAGATGTGGCGGCCTCATCTGATATGAACATAACTTGGATTTTGAAGGCACAGTGTCCAAAGGAAAATCTAGGCACCAAGCTGGGTTGTGAAATGCACAAATGTGAAGGGGACGCACACAAGAGTAGGGAACCCACACTTGTTTGCAATGCAGTTTTTATCCTAATTGAAGCTAGAGCTATTTGATTTTCACAGGTGCAATGTGCATATGCATCGCAAGTGCCACGCCTGTTGGAGGACGCAACATGGACGTTGGGTGTGGTCGAGCGCTGGAGACACGCCTGCTGTGTAACATTGCCTCAGCATTGGGTGTGGGACAATGCTGGAGCCACGCCTGTTGGAGGACGTTACATCGTGGTTGGGTGTAGTCCAGCGCTGCAGCCACGCCTGTTTGGAGGACGCTTTGTCTTGTGATTGGATGTGGTAAGCATATAGCGACGGGACGTCTGCACACACACGTGATTGCTGCAGAGTTGTCGCCGGTATGTATTTATTGTTCCGCATGTAAGACATTTGCGATGGGGGACACTATAGCGTTGTCAAATGTATATGACGTTAGGTTATCACTTCAGTCCACCCATCTGCTGTATATGCTATCTTTAAAGCTGTGCTTTATTTGTGTTCATTGTGTAGGTCTCTTTGCTAACTACAGCATTGCACTATTGGATTCTTACAATCTCGAAAATCTTCATATTTTTGTGGACTTGACATTTGAGTGACACCCATCTCAGCGACCAGTGCATGTGAGTTTTTCTGTGTCTGTACTGTGCTTTGCACCGTACATATAGTCCTCCATGTGTGTGATGTTTTTGGGAGTCGCTTTAATGCTGTAGAAAGTGTGATGTGGGTTCGGAGCTAGATGTGTGACTGCCAATGTATTTTTGACAGCATTTTGCCATGTTAAACATCTTGAATTACTCGACGCCTTCATTACTATAGGATGTGTTTGGTTGTTGGAGAACATCATTTCCACATGTGTTGTGCAACAATACATATTTCGGCTATGTTATGTTCAGTATTGGACACTTTTTGACATATCAAATTATAGGCAAACCACCTTTCTGATTGTTCACCGTTTTTTAAATCATTTTGCCTATAACAGCATGAATCCTACTGAACGTGCCGTGTTGGGGGCTGCTTTTCTTGTGGAGGCTGCACGTCTGGAGGAGGAGAGGCTGGAGAGCCGCAGGAGGAGACCACGACGCCTGTGGACGAGGGAATGGCTTCAGCAGCGCAATGAGCATTCCCACATTCGACTTGTGCGCCAACTGTGCAGAGACTTTCCGCGTGACTTTCAAAATTTTCTGAGGATGTACGAGGAGTCCTTTCAATTCCTGCTGGATGCAGTTACCCCACTCATTGCATGGAACGACACAGTAATGCGTCCAGCAGTACCTGCGGAGGAGAGGTTGGCCGCAACGCTGCTCTTTATCGCCACAGGTCGCAGCATGCAGGACATTGAATACTCCTCAGCTGTGTCGCGTCCACTCCTTAGCCAACTGATCCCTGAGACCTGTGACGCTATAGTGCGCTGTCTGGCTCCCACATATATGCGCTTGCCCCAAAACCCAAACGAATGGCTGGCCACTGCTTCAGAATTCAGGCGTAAGTGGCAATATCCGAACTGTGGGGGGGGGCCATACACGGCAAGCATATTAGAATCAGCCAACCACACAACAGTGGATTGCCTCCAACAAATGTCACCTGTGAAAACCTTAACTTTGTATTCCTGGCGGATGAGACGTTCCCACTCCATCCTAATTTGCTAAAACCGTATCCCCAGAGGCATCTTACTCCACCACAACGAATTTTTAACTATCGCCTTTCCCGGGCACGCTGTGTGGTGGAGAATGCTTTTGGGATTATGGCTAGCCGATTCCGCATTTTCCACACGGCCATTAACATGAAACTGGAATCTATTGACATCGTTGTTTTGGCCTGTTGTGTGCTGCACAATTTTCTCCGACGCCGAGATCACCAGTCCTACACCCCACCAAACTATGTGGACTCCATTGACTCCACCAATGGCGAGGTGGTGTTGGGGGGGTGGCGTGCTGATGCACCACACGTGGCAGGACTACAGCCATTAGGCCGTGGAAGCAGACGACAAGAGGCACAGGAGATTAGGGACCGGTACTGCGAGTTCTTTATTGGTCCAGGGGCTGTGAGCTGGCAACACAACATAGTGTAGTTACCAGTGTGACATCTATCATTGTTCAGTTGACATTTCTGATGTGTCTTGTAGCTCAGGTTTGTAACCAGGACATGTGTCCTTGTATAATTTGACACCGGTGTTTTTTTTGTTTAATTTTTGTGAATAGTAAGCAAATATGTTGTACGGGGGCGAGGGCTTGCCTATTTGATGGGAGGTATGTGTCGCAGACATACCTGTTGTCTGTGACATGAGTCGGAGGATGTTCCTTATTACTGCATGTGGGCACTAAGAGTTTGATTAGTGCAGAAGGGCCCGGCTTATGGGTCCTGTGAGAGACGGGCGGGTCCAGGACCCACATACCTCCCCAAAGGGCGTGGTGACAGGCCCATATAGTGTAGCCTGGTGTTAGCACTGGCCGGGGCTTTGTGTTTCCCTGTTTATTTTGCTGTGGAATTGCTTATGACAGTGAATAAACCATTCTGCTTGTCACTTGTGAAGACGCTGCCTCCTCATATTTTCTGTTGTCACCAGGGAGTCCTTCAGCTCCAAAGTGTATTTTTAAAACATGAATCAATACACACATACATATTTTTCTGGTCGTCATAATGGGAGACCCAGACAATGGGGTTTAGGGCTCTGCCCTCCGGAGGTCACACTAGGTACTACAAGTTTGTAGACACCGCCTCCTCCGCTTATAAACCCCTACCGCAGGGAACATCCTCAGTTTTAACCTTAGTGTGCTCGGAGGATCACGCTTTGCTTGCACTTCACTGCATTCTCACAACTTACGTGATGGCGTCTGAAGACAAGGTAATAGGGTCCTAATCGGGACCTGTGACAGCCTCCCCGCTCACCCTTAGTGGCACACGCTGGTGGAGGTACCGGAGGGCCTAGGGCCTGGACACTTGGTGTTCTCCCGGTACGCTGTCACGCTCCTCTCCATCCCTCTCTGGGGGGCTCTGGAGAGTGGGAGATGGGAGCCTTGCACAGCTCCGCTCCGTCCGAGGCCTCCCTAAATGGTGCTTACAGACCGGACTGGAGCCAGCCCAGTCCGAGGCCTCCCTAAATGGTGCTTACACTCCGGACTGGTGCTGAACCCCCGTCCGAGGCCTCCCTAAATGGTGCTTACAGACCGGACAGGCACTGAGGCACTCTGTGTCTCCTGTGTGCCTGGGGGTAGTGTCGGTCACTTTATGTGTCCTGACACTCAGACCGCGCGTTACCCACGGGTCCGCGGATCTGGAGGTGTACCCCGTGCTGGGGTCACCCTGGCTGACCGCCCTGTGTATCACAGGGGCTGAGGCTCTAGACTGCGTATGTGTGTTTGTACAGTCAGTCTGTGTGTGGTGTATTTCACACTATTTCCCGCGCTGCGGGCTCCGGCGCCTTCATGCTGCGGCTGCCTGGAGGATGGGAAGCTGCCCGTGCGGTGACGTCACCGATGGGCATGTGTGTGTGTTTCCCGCGTGTTCTCGGCGCCGCCCACAGTTTCTCTGTCGGCGGCCATCTTTCCCCATCACTTCCCGGCTGGGAGCTGTCTGAAGCGTGCGGCTGCACTTCAGGGGAGACCGGAACCTATCGCGGAGGTCACACACACACACCGCTTCCTCCTACCGCTGTGTTGCGGTCGGTGAGCCACCGGGATTCCCGGTTTTTGTCTGCGATTGGCTTATTTACCACTACTGTGGCGATGTCCTCAGTTGGGAAGCGTGCTGCTAAGGCGGCAGAGACCACAGTTACTTGTGCTATATGCAATGGTACACTGGTGGAGGGCTCCTGCAATAACTGCGGACGCCCAGAGGCCCGGACTGCCACTGCTGAGTCAGCAGCTCCGGTGCGGTACCCTGAGGTTCAAGTGCTTCCAGGGCCCTGGGAAACTCAGAATAAGATCAATGAATCTCTGTTGTCCCAGCTGTCCTCCATGTCGCAATCCCTGGAGGCGCTTAATAGGAGGCTGGACAGCCCAGCTACTCCGTCCAGTTACCCCCGGGTGTCTCCCTCTTCTGCTGTGAGACCCCTTAAGCGAGCTCGTCGTGAGGAGTCACCCGAGCTCCAGGCTCTCTCTGAGGAGGAGCGTTCCTCTGATGGTGAGGACGATGATGGGGGTTCGACTTTCGGGTCTGTATCTGCGTCTGAACCACCAGACGGGGTGGAGGATTTGGTATCCTCTATCAACGAGACCTTACGTCTTGTGACTCCCCCTGAGGAGGTGACTGTACACCCGAAGGAGGTCTATCAATGGCTGCGGCCGGAGGCTAGACCAAGTGGTTCCTTTATGGACCATACTAACTTTGGAAGGGTGATTAGAGCCCCCAGGTTACACCCTGGGCGGCGTTATGTCCGAAAACCTAAGGACAATCGCTTCCCCTTCCCCCAGGAGGTGCTTCAGGAGTGGTCGCAGTCCCCAAAGGTGGACGCTTCCATGACCAGGATTGCTGCACGCTCTCTATTCTCTGCCTCTGATAGCTCCTCGTTGAAGGATGCGACTGATAGACAGGTCGAGCAACTCGCCAAGTCTTCCTATGAGGCTGTGGGGGCTTCATTTGCCCCTAATTTTGCCACGGTTTGGACCTTACAAGCAATTACTACCTGCTTGGATGGTATCACTGACCTGGCAAGGTCCAGTCCAGAGGTCATGGCACTTACCGAAAGGGCAAGAGCCTATGCGGACTACGCCAGAACGGCGACTCTGGAAACTGCCACTCGCTCAGCTGTGGCTTCGGCCAATGCTATTGCGATTCGCAGACTGTTGTGGCTGCGTCTCTGGGACTCAGATGCCACGTCTAAGAAGATTTTACAGAATCTTCCATTTGCTGGTGACAGGCTGTTTGGCACTGAGCTGGACAAGCTAATAAAGGATTCTGCTGAGTCTAAGATACCGCAGAATAAGCCTAAGCCACGGTATACTGTGAAAAGGAACCCAAAACAGTGGTCCTTTCGCTCCAGCTCGCAGTCATCAGCATCGTCCGCTCGTACGGACCGAGGGGGCAAGCCCGCTTCTCAGTGGCGCTCTAAGAGTCGTCCAAAGAAGCCGGCGGGGGCAGCGGCTGCCACCCCCAAACCCGCCTCTACATGACTCGCTCTGCCTTCCTGCCTCCCCACAGGTGGGGGGCCGCTTGTCTCGCTTTCAGGACAAGTGGCTACTTCACATTCAAGATCAGTGGGTTCGAGACGTGGTCTCGCGAGGTTACAGGATAGAGCTGACGTCAAAACCTACCCACCGATTCCATCGGTCGGCCCCATCACCAGAAAAGGCTCAGGCTTTTTACCTGGTGTTGGAGGGTCTCCGCAGGGACGGAGTGGTAGTTCCGGTGCCTTCCGGAGAGAGGTTCAGGGGTTTTTACTCCAACCTCTTTATCGTCCCGAAGAAGGACGGATCCTTCCGCCCTGTTCTGGACCTGAAGTTGTTCAACCGTCACGTGTTGGTTCGGAAGTTCCGTATGGAATCCCTGCGTTCCGTGATCGCAGCGGTGTCACAGGGGGACTTCCTGGCATCCATAGATATCCGAGACGCTTACCTTCACGTGCCCATTGCTCCGGCTCATCAGTGCTGGTTGAGATTTGCAGTGGGGGAAGAACACTTCCAATTTGTGGCGCTGCCGTTCGGGTTGGCCTCGGCACCGCGGGTGTTCACAAAAGTGATGGCTTCCATGATGGCTCTCCTGCACGCGCAGGGCCATGCCGTCATCCCCTATTTAGACGACCTGCTGGTCAGGGGGCCATCGGAACACCTCTGTCAAGAGAGCCTGGATGTGACCATGCGGTCTCTGGAACAGTTCGGTTGGCTCCTCAACATTCAGAAGTCAACGCTAGTTCCGACCCAGTCTCTGACATATTTGGGCATGGACGTCAACACGGCCTCGGCCCTGGTGTCTCTGCCGCGACCCAAACAGATGGCGATCCAATCAGGAGTGCAAGCAGTCCTCCTGTCACCACAATCATCCCTACGGGTGTTGATGAAACTGGTGGGACGCATGGTGGCGGCAATAGAGGCGGTGCCTTTTGCACAATTTCGCCTCCGTCCTCTGCAGCTGGAGATTCTCCGCAGATGGGACAAGAGGACGATCTCACTGAATCGGCTGGTGACCCTTTCCCAACCGACCAGAGATTCCCTGCAGTGGTGGCTACAACCGCATCACTTGTCTCGGGGCCGGTCCTTCATAAAACCGTCTTGGTTAGTGGTGACCACCGACGCCAGTCTGAAGGGCTGGGGGGCGGTGTTCTCACACCACAGGGCCCAAGGCCTGTGGACTCAGTCGGAGTCGGCGTTGCAGATCAATGTGCTGGAGATCAAGGCGGTATACCTGGCACTCCTGGCTTTTCAGAGATTCCTCTCAGGACAACCCATTCGGGTTCAGTCCGACAATGCGACGGCCGTCGCCTACATAAATCATCAAGGAGGAACCAGGAGTGCGGAGGCTCTGGCCGAAGTTCACCGCATCCTATCCTGGGCGGAGGACAACAACTGCCTGATCTCCGCAGTTCACATCCCAGGGGTCGAAAACTGGGAGGCCGACTATCTGAGCCGACAGGGGATGGACGCCGGAGAGTGGTCTCTTCATCCGGACGTCTTCAGAGAAATCTGCAGCAGATGGGGCACGCCGGACGTGGACCTGATGGCCTCACGGCTGAATCATCAGGTGCCGCAATACATGGCGAGGTCGTGGGACCCCCAGTCTCTGGGAGCGGACGCCCTAATCTTGACCTGGTCCGGATTCCATCTGCCGTATGTGTTCCCGCCTCTGGCTCTGATTCCCAAGGTGCTGTGGAAGATCAGGTCGGAGTGCAGGATAGCCATCATAGTGTCTCCAGATTGGCCCAGGAGGTCCTGGTATCCGGACCTGTGGCACCTGTCAGGCGGACACAGATGGGCTCTTCCAGAACGCGCAGACTTACTCGCGCAAGGCCCATTCTTCCACCGCAATTCCAGGGCCCTCAAGTTGACTGCGTGGCTCTTGAGGCCTGGCTGCTGACGTCTAGGGGTTTCTCCCCTACAGTGGTTGCTACTATGAATCGGGCTAGGAGGCCAGCTTCCAGGAAGATATACCACAGAACGTGGAAAATCTTTTTTACCTGGTGTGCCTCCGGTGGACGCTCTCCGTGGCCCCTCTCCATCCCGACGTTGTTGGCCTTCCTACAGTCGGGTCTGGAGTTGGGATTATCCCTTGGCTCTTTGAAAGGTCAAGTGTCAGCACTCTCGGTGCTGTTTGACAGGCGATTGGCACTCCTCCCGAAGGTGCGTCATTTTCTCCAAGGGGTGTCGCGGATGGTTCCGCCCTACAGGAGACCTCTGGACCCTTGGGACCTTAACAGAGTCCTAGCGGCGTTACAGAAGCCGCCGTTTGAGCCGCTGAGAGATATCTCTCTCTTGCGTCTGTCCCAGAAGGTGGTTTTTCTGGTGGCAATTACGTCTTTGAGGAGGGTCTCAGAATTGGCTGCACTTTCGTGCAAGTCACCCTTTCTGGTGGTTCACCAAGACAAGGTGGTGTTGCGCCCACGGCCAGAATTCTTGCCGAAGGTGGTTTCAACTTTTCACCTGAACCAGGAGATTGTTCTCCCTTCATTTTGCCCCGCTCCCGTTCATCAGATTGAACGCGACCTCCATACTCTGGATCTCGTGAGAGCTGTACGCATTTATGTGTCCAGGACCGCTTCCTTCAGGAATTCGGATTCTTTATTTGTTCTCACGACGGGTCGCTGTAAGGGGGCCGCGGCGTCAAAGTCGACCTTGGCCAGATGGATTAAAACTCCCATTCAGGAGGCTTACCGATCCTCTGGTTTGCCTCTCCCGGTGGGATTGAAGGCTCACTCTACTAGAGCTGTCGGTGCCTCCTGGGCTTTGCGACATCGAGCGTCTGCTCTACAGGTGTGTCAGGCGGCCACTTGGTCCAGCCTGCACACATTTTCTAAGCACTATATGGTGCATGCCCATGCCTCTGCGGATGCGAGTTTGGGCAGGCGGGTTCTCCAGGCGGCGGTTGCCCACCTTTAAAAGGGAACCATATGTTGTCCGTCTTGTTGAGGAACTCTTCCCGCCCTGGGGTATTGCTTTAGGACATCCCCATTGTCTGGGTCTCTCATTATGACGACCAGAAAAAAGAGAATTTTGTTTACGTACCGTAAATTCTTTTTTCTTTAGTCATCAATGGGAGACCCAGCACCCACCCAGTTGTTCCGTTGCATATTTTGCACTTGTTCTGTTCTCTGTTGAGACAGTGTTTGCCGGGTTGTTGAACCGTCTGTGCACGGCATTCTTCCCGATGTTTCGGGTGTGGTTTATTTCTCCTCGCAGCTTATGGACCAAACTGAGGATGTTCCCTGCGGTAGGGGTTTATAAGCGGAGGAGGCGGTGTCTACAAACTTGTAGTACCTAGTGTGACCTCCGGAGGGCAGAGCCCTAAACCCCATTGTCTGGGTCTCCCATTGATGACTAAAGAAAAAAGAATTTACGGTACGTAAACAAAATTCTCTTTTTGGCCCACATATATGCTGTGCACAACACAAGTGTTGACAACGCAGACTACAGAAGGTCAAAAACATTAGGGCCCCTGGCACAATTAATGCTGAGAAGCGTTTAGCTTCATTTGCGTTGCCATGCGGTTTCACACAATACCGCTTGACAACACGTGTTTTTTAAACAACACATTGTAACAATAACATCTTAATGAACACATAGCAAACACATACGCGTTTTGCATGCGGTTTCAGGCAAAACAGTGATGCCGCAAACACAGGTCGCCACAGGGTGGCACAGTCCCTTACGGGGCGCCTAAACGACAACCATTGACCAACGCATAAGTGTTCTGATTGTGCACGGCGCACAAGGGGGATGGCGTTTTCTACCTTTCGGTAGTGGCGTGTAAGGTTTTTTGTATAGCAGTCCGTATTTACACATCTGGATTGAGATGCACATCAAAGGACATTAGGAAACTGATAGCGCCATGTTTGCAAAGACGTCTGACCAATGGGGACGCAGTAGTGGCCACCAATGATGGAGAGAGGGGCGCGGATTATAAACCATGTAGCACGCCTATGTGCTCCAATTGACCAACAGGCATGCCCACATTTACCACCGAGTCGTTGACGAGCCTTGTGTGTGACGGCGTTTATAACGATGTGAATACACGATATGTAGGTCGTCCACACGATCGCGGAATTGGGGCATCGTTGAGTTGATTTAGCGATGTCTATCAGTGTAACGTGCCAGCGATCGATCTTACACATCGTACGGACGATGTGCAAATATTGATATCGTTACCGACATCGTTATGTATATCGTAGCGTCTGACGGCCGCCTTTTATATATATATATATATATATGTATATATATATATATATATCACTGTATTCCCTGCCTCTGATTGTATACAGACTATAGACTGTCCTGATCGGCTGTGATATACCATGTGATGTGATAACTGCAAGGCATTTAGTCGGAAGGCTGCCAGGCTTGGCCTGAAGTCATATGGCTCCTCTGTGACTGATGTAATCTTTTGCAATGTGTAAAACGGTGGCAGTCATTTTAGGGGATTGGGAGAAATGCATTGCAAATTTTTATAACGAACTCCTAAAAAACACAAATTTTCTTTGAATCTAATTGATAATTTTTACCATCAACATCTGAAATGAAAATGAGAAACACAAATTTGCTTTGAATCTAATTGATAATTTTTACCATCAACATCTGAAATGAAAATGAGAAATGTTCTGCCCACACTACTCTTGATAAGGACGGGTTTTCTAGATTCTAGATATAAATCAGAATAGCAGACATCTATTTACTGACTGTGATCAGACAGCTGGAAAAAAGTATGAAACTGAAGCAATAAATATATAAGAAAGTTCCATGACTGGTATACAAAAAAGGGTAATTACAAAATATTGGAAACCTGTAGAAGGAGACAATGTACCATCAATGTGCGATGTTCTGCTGGATTCTATACTGTTGTCATAGTCACACATGTTTGTATAACAGATGGATGGTACCGAGAGTGATGTATATCCTGAACAAGACAAAACACTGGGGGTGTCTGAATGAAAGCTGATCTTGTGGCTTTGGAGGTTGGCAGCCACATCCTACTTTGGGGTGAGCCAAAAAAAACTACATTTTGGTTTAATGCTGCTAAGTTTGAGGAAATGATGACTGTGACTTTTGGGCCAAAGTTTATGCTTACTTAAACTCTAACAACTTGGGGATGATCTATATTATGGGTAGGTGCACAGGAAATAAATAGTAAGTAAAACATCCAGTATTCATTTAAGACTGTAGGACTTAGCTAACATTTATGGGGGACTGGAGACACATCCACATTTCATTTCACATAAATCAATTTCCTACCACTTGTTGAGGAGTAATGCAGGTAATATCTGAACCCTAGAGAAATCTCCTCTCTGGAATAAAAACTAGAAATAACTGGTTATAGCATTTTCAGCTATTGCTAAAGTTCATGAACAAGGTATACAGCTTCACTTAGATCACTCACTGGATATATACCTGTAAGGTTACTCGTGGGAACCAAAACAACGGCACTCGGGTGTATGGGTGGAGGTGGCCGAGTAGCGTTACGGGTCTTAATATAATGTAATAGTAATATACTTGCCACTCAGGAAAGTTCTTTTACAAATGAAAGGTATATTATAGAAAAATATTAAAATTTTATTTTATTGAAATGCTATCAAAATTTTGCATTTGTGGATTGACCATTGATGTGTTGTCCTGTAATGTTTGCAATGTGAACAGCTCCCCGTAGGCAGGGCTTTATGTGATTGGTCGATAATTTTATGCATATGAAAATTATAAAAAAAAATATCATTTTAACTTTTTGGAGATAAATTGATGGTAGAAGAGGCCAATAATCAACTTCTCTTATCAAGGAATGTCTGAATGTCCTAGTCTGAAATGTTCTAGGCATTTACTTACATTTTTGGGTGTCAATTCACTTGTAGGGGTATCTGGAGGATTTCTACCACTCACAATACTGTAATTTCACAAATAAAAATATTATAACATAATGAATGTGTAGAGCAGTTATATTAGGTATTTGACACAATGTCCAGTGCCACAAAGTCCCTTTGATTCTGTACTATGGAGCACCATCATAAGGTGCTATGAATTATTACACCTATATATAGCATCCTGTAAAGCAGAGCATATTTCTGTAGGTACAAAATCCAAATGAAAAAAAAAAAAATGAATTTCTATAGCATTGGAGACCATCGAAGACATAGTAAAAGTTTATGGGTGTCATACTGTTACCTCATAAGGAGCTGTAATACTGTTGTGAGTCTGAGGTCAGATAGATATCAAATTTAAAGGGTTTATATAGGAATGTACGTTATCCCTCGAACATCTCTATCTTTCCCATTCAGAATGAATGGAGAAGATGTGTGCATGCTTGACCTCTACTCTATTACGTTATATTGGGATCTGCGGGGGTCCCAGCAGTCAGATCTTGTACTTGGCACAAAACCTTTAAAGCTGCAAATCATTCTGTCTCTAGTTTTCTATTTTGATAAACTTTTATTTTACTTTAAAGTAGATGGTAAATGTAACCAAAAAATATACCAAAATATTCCCATTCCTTAATTCAGTCTCCTGAAATTCGCATCCTTGTGCTATTAGAATGTGAACTTTTAGGGTACCTTTACACGCCGCAACCCCGGCAAGAAATCTGACCGGCGATATGTCGCCCCGGCACCATCGCCTTCAAATTGCCTTGTAATTGCGGTGTGTAATTTTGGAATTTGGCGACGATAAAAAAGTTGTCGCCTGGTTCCGATTTCACAGCACTGCTCCAAAATCAGAGGCAATCATGAAGGTGACATTCCTGGCTTTTGGCATGTGAACGGGCGATAGTGATGGAATCTGCATCGCCTATTGATTTCCCGTAGGCGTGCCACAGCGTGCTGGAGTCCACGCCCCATCAGCGATGATTGGTGATGGCTACTGTGTTTCCATTGGCTGTCCCTTCACAGGGCGCCATATTTGAAGAGCTGTCACTTCGGCACCACACACATCTTCACCTACACAACCATCCACTACATCAGTCCAATTACGCACGCATTCAATAGCGTACGCTATGTTGGCCGCGTGTATTGGAAGTTGCACTGTGTCTCCAATACTGTCCCTCTGATTCATATGAAGCCTGTGGCCTGACTTGGAGGTTGGTGGAACACCTGAGCGTATGGGTGTCCTGGCTGAACCTGGAGGGTGCACGTTCGAACGTGTTGGTGCAGCCGCTGGTCCTGGTGGTCTGGGCCTGTGATGGCCGACTTGGAGGCGGCTGGCGACCTAAAGAGCATGTGGTGAGGAGACCTTGGGGACACCATGATTACCCCGTAGCTCAGGTAGCTTTAAACCTAGTCTGGGCCTTAACAGGCTGGAGTTCATGAATATTGTATGATGTACTGTATGTTTGCGATACAGGCTGAAGGCCATATAGCCTGTGAGAGACTGCGATTGTCTCTGTAGAGACTGGGAATGTCTCTGTAGTCCGTCATGGACTGCATGTGTGTGTATGTGCCATGGAACAGGCCGGAGTCCATGAATATTGTATGATGGACTGTATGTTAGGTGCAATGTAGGGACACCTATCATGTGTTCCATAATACAACATGCCTGTTAGGTACTACGATTGTTTCGTGAGTCTGCAAAGGGGCTGTAAATATATGTGAGGATCTATGTAAATATATATGTGTGAAGGTATAAGTGTCTATGTAAATAATGCCTTTATGTAAATATTGCCAGACTGGGATGTCTTCTTACGGTTCTGTTGATCATGTAAAATATGTATGTGGAGCCCACTGGGACGGGGTACTCGGTACCGGACCGGGGTATCACAGGGGGTTATCACAGCGGTCTTGGTCCGGACGGTGTCCTGAGCCCACAAGTAAAGGTTGGGGGTTATTTACAGGGGATAGAGTAGTGACGCCGATAATCTCTGCACGAGGGTGATGGCGGGGGAGAGCTCTGCGAAACTGTCTATGGTAAATTTTATTAACACACAGCTGCACCGAGGTGTCATGAATTAGCAATTAAGTATTAAAATACTGTAACTGAGTGATACTCAGGAGTTTTATAATAATGTATGCACTATTGAAGCACTTTAAACTATGGCACTATAGCACTTGACATGAGTAACTGATAGATCATATTTTATAGTATGATCGTCTTAAAACTGTATTTGATTAATAATTAGCTTTGTTTGTATAGAAGGCTGTCTGGTTTGTGTATGCACTATGCTTGAGAAAGGAGTCATTCACTCCGAAACGTTGCATCACATGAGGTGGTGAATAAAAAACGTCCACTTCACCAAATGCAGGAGTGCTGCCTGTTTTTTGGATTTCTATAGATAGATAGATAGAGGGAGCCAGGCAGCACTCCAAATAATGAAAAAATAGTGGACTTTCATTCAGCCCCAAATGTGGCGCGACGTTTCAGCTTTCACTCAAGCACGGTGTAATGACATCATAGCCAGATATTTATACAAACATCACAATCCAGATAATTAATGTGGAGCCCACTGGGATGGGATACTCGGTACCGGACCGGGGTTGTCACGGCGGTCTTGGTCCGGACCATGTCCCGAGCCCACAAGTAAAGGTTGGGGGTATTTACAGGGGATAGAGTCGTGACACCACCCGTGATATGTGGTCAGGGTGACCACCGCTGCTACAGAACCTCCGGGGATGATGGATAGCAGCCTGTGATGTGACGGCTCTCCACGGGCAGAGCCTGGTCCCCGGGGCAGTAGTGATGAAACAGTTTGTGAGGGAGAACAGGGTTTGCAAGGATTACACAGACTCACGGTTTTGTAGTTTTCCAAGTCTTTTACTGAAGATGGTATATCAGCTGAGTACTGTCCACGGAGTCTGTGCAGGGGCCGGGTTGCTCCCACCCTGGCCGGGTCCTTTGGCTCCCTGTTTCTGCGCTGTGTGTGTGGCCCGGCTGCCGCTTTAGCTAAGCTGCCGGCCCTTTCTTCCCTCACGGGTACCAACTTGCTAGGCAACTTGAGTCTTATTCGGTGTTCCTGACCCCGCCGTGTTGCTTCGCTGTGGTACAGTGAAGATATGGGACCTTCACTAATCCGGACTTCACTGTGCTGTTTGTGTCAGGCACAGCATCGGATCCGGTATCCGTTCTATGCGCTACTCCAGGGGGAGTCTCAGGGGACTCAGTCTCCCAGTTGTGTTCCTCTCTGCTCTGTCACCTTTTTCTCAGACCCTGGCTTGGCCTGGAACTGGACAGTGGACCGTGGGGTGAGCCTAACACAGCTCTTTTACACCCATGTCTTTCTTCCTCGGTGCTGCCCCGCACTAAACTAACTGCCACTTCCTCTCCACACCAGAATATATAGTGAAGCAGCTGTAGCTCCCCCTTCTGGCCTGGAGGCGCTAGTGTAGTGTTGTGGGTTGTGTGGGGAGTTAACCCTCTGTGGTGTTACTCTGGCACATGAACCCCGGGGTGCCACATGTAGATAAGGCCAGGTGTCCGTAACCGTTAAGGGAGCTACGATTAGGGCTCCTGATATTCGATGGAGCTGTTATTAGTAGTCCACTGATTATAACATATGTAATGTTTTGAACTGTAATGTCATGTTGATTAGTGTTACTATGTGAGCTATGTTACTATGTGTATAACATGTATGTTGAGAAATGTAAGCAGTTTATGACAGTAAAATAATAAACTGCTGTAGTGTGTTACGTTAAAACGCGGGTGTTCGTGTCATTTCCGTTGCCAAGCGAGTACCCTAGGAGTGCACTACCTCACAATCGTTATAGGAAGTGATTGATTGCAAATATTTACTCCAAAGAGTATGCCACCAAATATTATGTTGAAGGAGCCAACAAATTTGTTCGGCCCATCTTTGAGGTTTTGTGTGAAATTATGTCTAGTTTTCCTTTCATCTACTGTTTTTTTTGTGTCGTTCCAATACACACAAAGGAAATAAACATGTGTATGATAAAACATGTGTAAATGCAAAATTTTCAAGAAGAAATACCATATTTTCTGTAGTAATTTAAAGGGTACCAACACTTTCGGCCATGACTTTATTGCTTTCCACTATTGCATCGATGATAAATTTGTCACATCTATGGACACAATGGAGATGATTCATTAGGTCTGGCTTAGTGCATCCCAGTCTTAATGAAGTGCTCATCGCAGTACACTGGTCTGATTCATTAAATAGCAATTACTGCTTAATGAATCCAATTCCTCTTATTTACAGCATGTGACTCCACCAGAAATGTTCACCAACTTATGATGAATTTGACAAAAAGTGACCATGCCCCACAGTGCCGACGCCATGTACCATCCTGCCTGCGTCATGCTCATGTTGGCGTAGCTGGCAGTCGTGTAAATGTCAAAAGTCACAATATTTTTGTGAGCAAGTGCTAAGTTGTACAAAAAGATTGTGACTTCTTAAAGTGTTTATGCCATATTTCTGGAGAAAGCAATTTGATGAATCACCACCCTTTTCTAAAGTCAGACTACCTAGTCTTACTTTATGGCAGTAATTTTAGCTCTTTTTATTACACTTCGGCCCATGACTCCTTTTAAACAAATAACACCCTTCACGTTCTTGCCCCTTGTTGAGTGAGTTGAGAAATGTTTTAAAAAATACACAATGTGTCTATAAAGACATATTATACCATTTTCAAATAAAATTTTGGACCTTTTTAGTCTTGTCATGACAAATAGGAATAGGACTAGGAATCCATTTTAAGATATTATGTATAACAAGTACAATTGTGCATTATATATAGATATAAATGTATTACACCTTACAAATTAAAAATATTGATACATCCCAGCAGTCTATAGTTGCAAGTTAGATATATCCAAAATGCTAGGAGCCATCATCTGTTCAATTACCAGCAGAAAGAACAATTGACAAAGCCACCATTTGTAAATTTTGAGCAATGGGTAAAGTGCATAGAATGAAGTTAATGCATAACCTGGCACACAGTGGCAGCCTAATCCGTGAGAACCACTTATGTGATAATTGGCCCTGTGCTCTGTAATACATTGTCCTGGGCTTGTCTTTCAGCACAGGAACAGATTTCTGCACAGCAGAGGGATATACACACAGTCAGTGCTGAGCAGGGTGAGCTGACAGTGAGGGAGCTCAGGTGGAAATGATTACATTTACCCAACCACAACAAACAGTCTCAGGTAATCCTAAACTCACCTGGAACATGCACCTTTTTTGTACCACACATTAACACATGAATGGCCTGAGTCTATTCAATTACAGGCAGAAATGGAAACTCTTCAGATGCTAAATACCTTTTACCATTGACCTAAATTTTACAGTATTTTGTTCCTATAGACTTCTGCCCCAATTGTCAGTCATAGGAAAATATCCACCCAACATCTGTTCATCTATCTATCTATCTATCTATCTATCTATCTATCTATCTATCTATCTATCTATCTATCTATCTATCTATCTATCATAGATTGGTAGAGATTAGTGATGAGCGAGCAGTAAAATGTTCGGGTGCTTGATGCTCGGGTTGAGCATCTCGAGATGCTCGGGTGGTCGACCGAGCACCGAGCCCAATGTATGTCAATTAGTGATAGGCTCCGCCCACAGACTTCCGGCTATAAAAAGTGTTTCTGGGAAAGGGCAGGAGGGGGGGCTTTTTCAAATTGTCGCAGTATATAACACCTTGCTGTGCCCCCCAGAGGGACCCTAACAATCAATCTGCTCTCTGTGAGGTGCCAGCTCACTGTGTGCACTGAAGAAAGCTGTGTATTTGTGTCAGATCGATAATGATTAGTGAAGAGTCCGAGTATCTTAGTGGTACTCAGTGCTCCCCAAGCATCCCGAGTACCGGAATACTCGCGCGAGTAATGAGTAGAGTAGAGCGTTTGTGCTCTGTTTTTTATTGATCCATTTATGGTGCAGTTTCTTTTTGCAAAAAAGCATCACAAATGCATCATCCGTTTGTGTTGCTTTTTTTGCTCTGTTTTCGTGTGACACTGACAGACAGACACACAGTCAGACAGGCACGCACACTTTCTTACCCTCCCCGGAGATCTCATGGCGAGACCCGTTGATGTCTAAAGCCCGGGTTACATGCTTCAATGTGTCGGCGAATCGACCAATGATCCGACTTGACCTACATCGCTGGAACAACGTTCAATGATCGCTAATGAGGTGTTACATATACTGATATTGAGAACATCGCAGCAACGATTCCGTGAGACGCGGACGATAATTGCGGTCGTTTAATTGCCTACATCCTCCAGTTCTCAATAGGTGAAGGCGTTAATGACATCGTTATGAAGGTGTCACACACACCGATGCTGCAGGTTGAACAAACGATGATCGACTGATTTATGGTCCGGTTCATAAACCTCCGATCAACGATCATCCGACTTATCATTGGTTGATTCTATGTGTCACAAGTAATGACGTTGTTATGACGTCGTTGCTCCACCCAAAAACCCGTGACATACCAACGATATCGTTAACAATATGATAACGGACCCTTTAGTTTCAGGCACCAGCAGGACCTGTGAGTAGTACGAGTACTTACACGACCTAGCACCATGTTACTTTCAGGCTGAGTCAAATGGGCAGGTCCTGGAAGTACTGTACCCGACTAACCAGAGGTCCAGTGATGCCGGGAAGGAAGACATTACTGTGTCTCACCCTGGAATCGTGGGGAATGTAAGTAAATGGATGTTAGTGGTGCAGAAATCGCACCAGAAAAACGGAGCAATAAGTGACGCTTATTATTTTCTTCACCACTAATGCAGCTGAAGAGCAAATTGAAAATCCCATTCACTTTGCTGGCAGATGGAGTGACTGATCCATTTTTGGTGCGTTTTTTTAAAAAAAAAGCAACACCAAAAAAGGATTTGAAACGTCTAGTGTGAACTTAGCCTTAACGTAACGTTACACGCTTCAATGTTGTTAAGATCTCAGAGGCGCGCAGTCGTTAGGACATCTTTTTGACATCGTTGGTGAGATGTCACACGTGTAGATAGCGTGAACGATGCACTAACGATGTAGCGAGCAGCTATCGTTCGCACAACCCAGCGAACGATACTTGTTCACTGCTGTGAATAAGCGAAGTCGTTAACGACATCGTTATCGCGGTGTCACACACAACGATGCAGTAGGTTGGCTGATCGAGGATCTTTTGATTTGAGAACATGTTCTCAAATCTGCGATCAACGATCCAATGATTTATCGTAGTCGTATCTCGGTGTTAGATGCAACAACGTCATAACGATGTTGTTTGAACGACTCCAAAGCCGTGACGTTTCAGCGATATCATTCATGATCTCGTACCGTGTAACGGGGCCTTAAGAGACATCCTGGGTCAACCTGTCCAACCCACTACTCAAAGCAGGATTCACTATACCATCTGTAAAACATTAGACCAAGTTTCCCTAAAGGCCCAGTTACACACACAGATAATTGTGCAGAGATTATTCGCAGATCCCTGGCTGCAGTGAAATCATGGACACATTTTTCCATTTTGTGGCCGTGTATAAATGGAACAATGTGTCCATGATTTCACTGCAACCAGAGATCTGCGAACAATCTCTGCACAATTATCTGTGTGTGTAACTGGGCCTATAGGGGTGATGTGATGTACCATTATTAACTTTTAGATTGTGTTTTTTCACTTGTTCTTTATTTTCATGAGTTTGTCTGTTTCTTTTATGTTTTTTTTTCCTCTCCTTGTTTGGATTTGGATTCTAATCATTATTGCACTAATCTGTGCTGTGTTCAATTACCAAGGCTCTATTACAGCATAACGGAACAGTTCAGACCATGTGGTTGACACGCCCACTCCATGGTCGGGGAAAACTCAGGAACCGGGCAGCAGTCGGTCTTCACTTTTCGGTACTTTTCACAGGTACAGACAGGGGCCGAGACCTGGTCCCGTGACCCTGGCGGTGTCATTTTTAATAAACGAGGGTAGATGACGGGGGATGATTGGGGAAAGGGGTATTCGTGACATTACCTACGGTATGCGGCCAGGGCGGCCGCCTCTGCTTCAGAACCTCTGGGATCGGTGCCGGCAGCTTGGATGGTTCTGTTCCCCACAGGTGGAGCGCGGTACCCAGGGCAGCGGGATGGAGGAGTCAGTTTGTACCTTGGCAGATGTTCACTGGGTCATCAGTACCCCGATGTCTCATGCGGCCTCTGTGGCCAGTGGTCGCCGTTTAAGAAAGTCTTACACACCACACCTGGAGTTCTGTTACCTTTACTTGGTGGTTTCAACATGGCCGCCAGGTACGTCCCTTGCCAACCTCTGGTTCAGCGTTGTCTCCAGAACTGGGTTAGTGCAGTTGACCCTTGGTTGGTGCGCCTTTCCATCTCACCAGGTGTTCCCGTCTCTAGTGGTCCCCTTGCGCTAACTGCTCATCTCGCCACTCCTTACTTAGCGCCTCCGCAGCACAAAGCTCAAGTACTGACAGCCACGAGTGCTTATTTGCACCCCCTCCTGGGGCACTGCTCTCTGGTTCAGCCACCTTCCCCAAGTTGTGTCGGGTGTTCGGCTACAGCTCCTGTTGGAAGCCTGGGGCCTCCGGTTCAATGGTTCGGGCATGAAGCATCCACGCCGTGTTTAGGGCCGGTCTCTGTGTCGTCCACCAGCCCCTCTGTCTCGCCAGATACGGGCGTACAGGGATCTATGTCTCGTTCCGTACCCCAAGGGCTCCCTTCTTCCACAAGACAAAAGAAATGACAGGGGGCGCACTAGTGCATTATCATTATTACCAGGTGATAATTTAGTTAAGTATTCACTAACCTATTGTTGTTGTGCAATCCCCGCACAACAATGGTGTGGATTTAGGAAGCTGTTGGGGTCTCCTTCCTCCTGTGTTAAAATTTTGCGGTATTGTGGAGAGACGTTTGAGCCGCTCCGTCCCGGGAGTCTCGGCGTCCCTGCTCGCTTCCTCCTGTAAGCACGCCTCCTAGCGCCCTATGTGACCGGGCGCGCTGACGCAGGCAGGTCCTATGCTGTAATTCAAGAGCTACGTCTGCAGGTCCTCAAGTGTAAGCGAGCTGCTCCAGCCGTGTTCTCTTAATCGAGATAGGATATGTAAATTCGGTATTCCACTTCATGTCGTGGCAGATGGAGGATTTCTAATAAAAGGACTTTCCAGTCAGCAGAGTCCCTAGCTTTAATCTGAGCGCCCAGCACGAGACCGTGCAATTGAATTTACATACCCTTCTTCCACAACACCTCTCAGTCTTTCCCTCCCAGGGAGAGCGTGGTCGTGCTCCAGCCAGTGGGAGTCGGCACCCCACCACCCCTACGCTCCCGACTTCCTCCCCACTCCACTCCTGTTTCGATGGTCTCTCCTCTCCAACTCCTGTCTACTCCATCTTCTGACTAC
>JARQOC010000001.1:546011768-546081768 GCA_033576535.1 Allobates femoralis
CACACTTTTTTGTTAAGTATATAATTCCACATGTGTTTATTCATAGTTTTGATGCCTGCAGTATGAATCTACAATTTTCATAGTCATGAAAATACAGAAAACCCTTTGAATGAGAAGGTGTGTCCAGACTTTTGGTTTGTACTGTATGTGTAGAAAGATGTTGGCCTTGCCCCCGAGGAGAAGGAACTAAGGAGCCATGAAGAGAGTGAGAGGAAGTCGGGTCAAAGGCCTAATGTGCCCGGAAAGTGGGAGAGTCCTGCATAATTTAGAATATGAGCTAAGAATACTGTAGAAGCAAAGCTGTGCCTGCTTGCAGCCCGAGAGATCATTCAATCCAAGCCAGTGATGATTATCTTGCTAATGATACGAACTTCAATCTTCACAACCACACCACCCTCTGGCAGACAGGAAGCTGAACACAGGGGAAAGACGCTACTAAAGAAAAGAAGATTACAAAAAGCCTTTAAGGAGATTATCCAGGTTCGGCACAAAAGGCTGCCATCATTCTATGTAACTGCAGACTTGTGAACTCTCACACAGTGCACACTGTCAAGATTCTCTGGTGCCATCATCAGGTAGTCAGGTACCTGCAAGTATGCATACTCTTCAACTAGATGTATAGGGGCTTCACTCAATACAAGTGAAAGGAGTGAGACCACACATGTCTAAGTTGGAATATGATTAAAAGTAATCCTATTGCATACTTGCAGTCTCATGATTGCATGCTCCAGCGACGGTGTCGAGAAACGTGACAGTGCATTTCTGTATATGCTTTGTAAGGATTCACAAGTCTGCAGTCACACAAGGACTCTAGACTATCATGACAAAGCTGGACAACTTCTTTAACTAAGAAACAAGTCTTTATACATAAAATACAGTGAAGGAAATAATTATTTGATCCCTGCTGATTTTGTAAGTTTGCTCACTGACACAGACATGAACAGTCTATAATTGTAAGAGTAGATTAATTTTAATAGTGAGAGACAGAACAAAAAAAATAAAATCCAGAAAATCACATTGTCCAAGTTATATCAATGTATTTGTATTTTGCAGAGAGAAATAAATATTTGATCCCTCTGGCAAGCAAGAATTAATACTTGGTAACAAAACCCTTGTTGGTAAGCACAGCAGTCAGACTTTTTTGTAGTTAATTACCAAATAAAGATCTGCGGCGTATCTCATTAACCACAATAAGGTAAATGCAAACTTTATTAAAGAATTGAAAAACACAGAAATACATTTAAAAACCATCCCCATAAAACCAACAATTGAGCAGTGTGGTCATAGAACATTGTGGATCCAGTTTATGGCAAATACCAAATCATGCAGACATAAACACAGTGTATCTGTATATGGGAAATTAAGCACACATCCATACTATCTCAATGTATGTTATCATAACACCATAATGTATCCTTTGCCAATACATAGCTTGGGACCATATACATACACATACAGAGACATTATTCTCAAAAGATTTTACCCCCATATACAGTACCACCTCAGGTGCTGGGCAGTGTGTTGGTAGGCAGCCTTTTCACGTGTGGTACTGTGCATGGGGGTAAAATCTTAATGTTATACAGAGTAATAAAAAAAATGACTGCTGGCTGCTAACCCTTGTCTCTAGTGCTGTAACTAGATGCAAAATGTTGCCATAAATGGTTTTGAAAAGAATGAAAAAAATGTGCAGAACTCCAACTTACATACATTTTTTTGTAATTTTGATATTTTCATGTCAGTTTTTCCCAACCACCACCAAAGTAAATGGAGCTGGGATACAAGGGGGTGCGACAGGGCATCATACCACAGAATGGTGCTGGTGCATGGTCATGCATGCCACATGATTATCTAAGAGTTCTTGCACCTCTTCATGAATCAAGAGTTTCTAACTCCAGCATGCTCCCTTGTCAATATCTGCATGAAAATCACAGGTCTTGATGAATCGGGGCCCAAAGAGTTTATGCTATGATGAGTGCAAAGGATGCAGTCTGGACTATGTATGCATCCCCATAGTTTCAGTCTTGTTGGCCTTTATATGCCAATAACTCTAAAAATGTCCAGCATGCCGGGCATCCTCTTACTATGTGACAAGTGGAGCGTCTAATGGAGACTTCAACTCAAGTGTTACGCTAGGTAGAGCTATGTTGATTGTTGGATGAACAAAGTCAGCGAGTATACCCCTGTGGTCACAGTCAGGAGTGGATGCAATCCATCCACGGGACTCATTTAAAAAAATGTGCTGTATATTGCATACATATCACTTACTAATACTGATATCAAATAATGAATTAGGCTGTGGTCACAGTTTGCCATGCGTTTTTTTAAGTGATTTAACAAAACTCATGCTTTTTTTCATGTCAGCATGAGTTTTTGTAAGGTGTGTGATGGCTCCCTGCGTTTTTGGGTGCGTTTTTGAATCTGCACCTAAAAATAGTGCTTGTAGTATTTTTTTGAGCGTTTTGAAAAACGCATGCGTTTTTGTAGAAAACGCATGCGTTTTTAAAACATGTGTTCCTATGGAAAACGCATGCAAAAACGCATGTACAGTTAGTACCTTTTAGTGCCATTCAAAAACGCATGCGTTTCCCATAGGAGCCCATGTTAAAAAAAACGCATGCGTTTCCGGAAACGCATGCGTTTTTTTTTAACATGGGCTCCTATGGGAAATGCATGCGTTTTTGAATGGCACTAAAAGGTACTAACTGTACATGCGTTTTTGCATGCGTTTTCCATAGGAACCCATGTTATAAAAACGCATGCGTTTTCTACAAAAACGCATGCGTTTTTGTAGAAAACGCATGCGTTTTTGGATATGCTCCAAAAACGCATGGGACAGTCACACATGCTTTTTGGCTATTAGGGCATGCGTTTTTTAACATGGGGGCCTATGGGTGCGTTTTTTACATGCGTTTTTGAAAACGCAGGTCTCCAAAAATGCATGTGAAAAATGGTACTGTGACCACAGCCTTAAATAACCTATAAAGATGCCCTGCTTAGGCATTCCCCTCCCTTGAGTCAGTTTCTATTTCAGACAGGCACTTTCAGTATGGTCTATTTTGTTTATTTAAAAAGAAGGACAACAGCGTAAAAGTAGCACAAACGGAGTTCAAGGTTTGTAACTTTGGACCCTGCCTGACTTTTTCAACTCAATGTCTCAATCTAGGACACTTCTAAATCCTGATCTGTTGGATTCTTGTTGAAGATTTTGTCGGAGAAATGAGCAGACTGTTGAATGCGGCGTGAGTCATTTTTTAACTTACAGCAATATTTTATTCACCATTGAACCTCATTATTTCGAACCAGAAGCAAAAGTTGGTCCTTGAAAACAGGTGTCGTACTGGAAATGTGAAAACGGTTTCAAGTGTGGTAAAATTGCAAAAAACGTGCAATTCCACAACGGTTTGGGGTTTTGATTTACCATGTTTACTATATAGTAAAACTGACCTGGCAGTATGATTCCTCAGGTTAGCACAAATTTTTCATAGGTACTGCAATACTACACAAGAATAGTTTTTCTCACTTAAGTTTGAAAAAAAGTCTTTTAATTAGTCAAAAATAAGAATTGCACTTTTGCACCATTTTCCGTGTCCCGTAGCGTTCTCATTTTGGGGCTGTGTGACGGCTTATTTTTTGGGCTGAGTTGATGTTTCTAATTATATAATTTTGGGTAAATACAATGTTTCGATCGCCTGTTATTTCATTTTATTGCAATGTCGTGATGACCAAAAAAATTTAATTTGGGAGTTTTACAATTTTTTTCATTATACAGTTTACCGATAAAATTAATTTAGCTTATATTTTGATAGATTGGGCATTTATGAATGTGGCGATGAAAAAACTTATTGGTAAATTTTATTGTTTTATTTTCAAGTGGCAAAATAGGGTGATGTGAAGTATTGTTGGACGGTTTTCACACTTTTAAAACTTTTTCACTTTTATTATTTTACTAGTCTTTTTAGAGGATTTGAAGATGACACTATCTGATTGCTTGTGCTATACAGAGCCATGATGATGCATGGCTCTGCACAACACAAATGATCATCCCCTCTGAACACCAAGAAGTGAGTGATGACAGTTACAGGGGTCATCAGATGACCCCTCGCTGTCATGACAACTCATCATTATGGGGCAGGCGATGGGTGTGGGGAATAGCACGATCCCAGCTGGTGCATGTTAGATTGCGCTGTTGAAGTTTAACAGCATGCTCTAACGGGTTAAACAGCAGTGGGTGGATAACCGTTCTGCCTGCTGTTTTTAGATGCAGGTGTCTGATTAGATCAGCCAATATGTGCAGGGAAATATGGAGTGCATCAAAGGGAAGAAGGCAACCTATGATGTATCTATATGCTATAGGTCGTGAAGGGGTTAATATATATTTTTTTTAATTGTTTACATAAATAAATACAAAAAAAAGATATAAAAATATATAAATAAATGCAGCAGAAAAAATTTTATTATATTTTTTATTATACAAGACCATCAATGTATATACATCCCTGTACAAAAAATAGAGAACTACCGTTATGTGTTCTGAGATAAGAATGAATGCTGCAAACCTTAGCTGAGCGCTGGCCCAACATATCTGAGCTGTGCTGGAAGCTGACTCAGAAATAGCTAGTGTACTGCCTCTGTGCAGTTTATAGAATGGTAGCTCAAGCATCAGCTCAAAACAGCATAGCTGAGCTGTGCTTGCAGTAGGCTCATAATGCAATTTTCTATCCACACATGCATGGTATACAGAATGACCTTGTCACGCTAGAGACGGTTATGTAGAGACAGCGTGCATCTGGGCTGTCCCTCAAACAAGGAGTCTCTAGGTTAATCCCTGTCCCCAAGATTACCCCTGAGGTTGGGGATGTCTGGATTTCGAACTTTGCTAAGCTTCTGAATACCACTCACATAGGTGACAGTTAGGTATCGAGGATGGTGTGCATCTGAGCAGTCCCTAAGGGTCCCTAAACTAATTCCTGTCCCCAAGAATACTCCTGAAGGTGGAGATGCCTTGATTTGTAGCTCACTAAATTCCTGAATGCAAATCACTTAGGTGTCCCACTTCCCCCCAACCCCCAAGGCAATGAAGAGGCAGGAGGGCAAGGAAATTCACAGGTGTCTCAGGTAAGGCAACAAGGTATGAAAAGGTTCCAAGATCTTTTTCCATTACCAGCTCCACTGCTGATAAAGTAGCAAACACCTCTGCTTTATCAGACATAAGCTCCTCACTGTGGTCAGAATATAAAGTCTATATCCAGCATGGATTGAGGCCAGGTGCGGGGTAGAAATGGTGGAAAGGTGTTCCCAAAAATTAGAGGCAGCACTCCAAATTCAATAAAGTATAAAGATTTATTCAGCCAATATGCCACACTATATAGGCTGAATAAATCTTTAGACTTTTTTGGGTAATTTGGGTGCTGTCTCTACATTTTGGTAACTATGTTATTGGACTAACGGGGTAACTAGTTTTTTGAGCGCTTGCGCCAATTTATTTAATTTTTCATTAGTAGCAATGCTGTTTACTTTTTTGATTTATGTGGAAGGGAGGGTAATAACTGTTTCAACTGGATTGAAGGCTGAGAATTCCCATCCAGAATGCTTGGGTCATTAACCCCATCAGCATAGAAGGGGAAGTACATCAGCAAGACAAAAGGCGTGCAATTGATTAAAACGCTGAGATCTCCAGGTCCCCCAGAGGTGACAACACCGACAATGGCACATTCATGACAGAATCATGCAGTTAGCTCATAAATTACCATGTGAGTAAGGGGAATGAGCAAGGGCACAGAAAGTACATGGCGGAAGTGCACATTCAGCACAGTCCCAGGACTGCATATTTGGGCAGTTTCTTCCACAGTGCAGACTATAGAGAAAAGAGAAGATTTGCACATAGTCAACAATTTCTGGGCCAAAAAGTAGTAACATTTTAAAATGAATTATATTGGCACACTAGAATTATGTGTGAACATAATTATGAGAAGACAATATTGTATATGGAACAGCCTTATAATAATCACATTAGAGATGGCTGGGAAGCCGACATCACCAGAGAAATTGTCTGCAGATAACAAAATAAAATATTCTAAAAGAAAGATAATAAATCATTTTAGAACTGAAATCAAATTAGGATCAGATAATAGTGATGGCTTTTATCAGATCATCTATATATAACGGACCTTTGTATTTTATGTTCCATCACAATCACAAAATTAAAGCATGTTCACATCCTTTACATTTTCTTTGGGGATCTAGAAGAAGACTCGTTGGCCATTAACTGGTAAGATCTAATAAAGGCTATATTGAATGCAATAAAGACTTGTAAAAGTGATGTAAATTGGCCTCTCTTCATTTCATCTGTCACTTTTATGTGATTCTATTTGTGAGCAAATCAATAAATAAACCTGCACTAAAAACGTAAAGTGGTCGAGACGATAAAAAGCGACCTTACTGTTGGATGCGGTACAGTGTTATGTTTTATTGGTTCAGGTCAAACATATTTTGGACTTTAGCTCTTTTTTTCCACTAATTAATGGATATAACATTATTATTTGTCAGAGTAGCAACATATTTTTTTATGACTAATGGAACTTTTTTAAGTGACTTTTTTTTTAATAAATTATCAGACCTAAATTTTGTAAACGTAATACATATAAATACTTCTATCAACCCTAATATACTGTAATTATTTGTTTTAATGTGTTGCTGTAGTAAATATCTAATCAATTGTGTTAGGGCTAACTCTATAAACCTACTATAAATCAGTGGCAGAAGGTTTTAAAGACACTGTTTAGTTTGTTTGTCTTTTAATGTTCTTTTTTATATATATTTAAACTATATTATACATATTTTACAACATTTAAGTCCTCGTTCACAGGCAGTGTTGGACTGGCCTGCCGGGGAACCGGGTAAAACCCCGGCGGGCCCTAAGTCCCCATGGCACTGCCCCCTAGCCCTGCCACTCACCCCCCTAGCAGGTCTCTCCAGAGCTAGCACTACTACTAATCATGCGCACCAATATGATTAGTCTCTGGTTCAGGGGCGCTGCTAGCATCACACATCTTGGACTCCAGCCCCGAACGTCTAAACCAGAGCAACAGGACACCTAAATCCTGTAGTCCATAGATATACCAGCTTTCTCACTTTATAAACATACTCACCAAATTGCCTGCTAAATAAAAGTGGTATTGTGCCTTTGAAATTCTGGATGCTGAATTATGTTTAGTTGCACCTACTCCTAGTAGTTTCTCTGTTATATTCGTTTCATCAGGGTGTGCTTTATGAAGCGGGAAAGCAGCAGTTTCTCTAGCTACAACTCATATAAACAATGGCATCAGTCAGAAATTCTAGTGTTCTATGGTTCCTGGATAGGGGAATGAATCAATTTCCCTTATCAGAAGTGATCAGTATCCCTCTATTATCGATGTTAAAATATGAGATAGATAAGTAGGACTTAAGTATACTGTCGACAATCTCTGAATTAAAAGTAATAACGAGAATAGGCTGCATGCAAGACACCTGCTGGATATGCAAGAGACATGTTCATAAATGGCATCCAGCTGACCACATAAGATCATGGGCACCTACTGGTGATATAATGACAGGTGTTGGGTGACCTCTTCTTCGAAGTGACCTTGGACTGTATCCTCTCTTGTTTTATTGAATGGTATATCCAGGATTGGATTGGTCCACAGATTGACAATAGCATAGTTAGGGTTCAGATAAGGGTGGGTGAACCATCTGAGTGGCCCCTAACCAGGTAACCAAATTTTACAATTATGGTAGCCCACCCTGATTGTCAGGAGAACCCCAGCAGATGCCCATGCTATTACTGCTATTACACAAAGACTAAGACTGATAATACCATTATACGGTGACTATATACCAGTCCAGCAGATTATACAAGAGATTACAATACAGTTAGGTGACATTGACACACAACGTTTTTGATCCGTTTTGTGAGGATTCATTCTTGCAGTGAAACGGATCAATTTCTGAACTTCCCAGCCAACACAATGAGCTTTCAAAATTTGTCATTCAGACACAAAGTTTTGCAGTGGTGCGTTTTTTGGCTCAAAAATGGATCATCAAAAAAATGAGCATGTCAATTTGTGTGGCTTTTTTTCTAATCCGCTTTTTCCATTGAAACCATTGTCTATGAGCTTAAAAAAATGCAACGTCTAAAACGCATCAGAAAACAGATCAAAAATGGATCATCTTTTTTTTAAAGCTGATCCAGTTTTGCAGCTGAAAAACAGATCCTCAAAAACACATCAAAATTGCTGTGTGTGAATGTAGACTTATACTTACTAGAAAATAATAAAGGGAGACAAACGAGGCGCAAATAGTGCCCTATCACCGATGCTTAGTGAAAGGTGTGTGTGAAAATACAGGTGCACTAACCTGTACCAGTTGTGATCCCCACAACTGGTTAGTAGGCGTTTTGCATATGACAGCTGCCGCTGGACCTCCACCACCACTTCGCACGTAGGAAGAGAATCAGGTATCAGGATATAGGTGTCCACGGTCCGCGCTATCACTGGGGAATTATCCCTGGATGCTTCAGTTGGTCCCCAAAAAAGACAGGAGTCCTAGGGGTGATGTGACGGTTCCTTTATTCCACTTCCACCAACGCGTTTCGGCGCCCCTCTTGGCACCTTCCTCAGTGATACCCTGAGGAAGGTGCCAAGAGGGGCGCCGAAACGCGTTGGTGGAAGTGGAATAAAGGAACCGTCACATCACCCCTAGGACTCCTGTCTTTTTTGGGGGACTAACTGAAGCATCCAGGGATAATTCCCCAGTGATAGCAGCGCAGACCGTGGACACCTATATCCTGAACCTAATTTAGACTTATAGGTAGTGTTTTACAGCTAACATTCTTTCTGATGGAGTCAGTCACTTTTCCATCTTTCCATCTGGCCCAGACTGACATGTTGATTCTCCAGCAACAACTCATCTGCAGAGATTAAAGCAAAGACAAATCTGGCTTCTCACATATCCAGTCTAGTAATTAGCGAGCATGCTCGACGGTCCTCGGTACTCGACCAAGCATCTCAGTGTTTGGGATGCTCGAGCTCGCTGAGTACCGCTGAGATGCTCGGGCTCATGCTCGGGTCCCTGCATGTTGGTGCTCTTTACAGAGCCAGCCCTCATGCAGGGATTGGCTGCAACACACTGAAATGACACAGCCATGTTGGTTGTGGCATTACAGTGATTGGCTGGCCGCACAGCGCCATCAAGTCTATATCAGACCTGACCGCGCTGTGGTCGAGCCGGCGGCACACCGCTGATCTGACAGCTGTTTCAATTTTAGCTGTTCAGTGTCGGCAAGGGAAATGTAAACAGCTGTCAGATCAGCTGTGTTTAAAGCTCCCGGGCTGACACCATTGGGAGATCAGCAGTGCCCACTGCTGATTTGCGGGCGGCGGGCGCCGCTGATCTCCCGGCGGCTAGCGCTGCTCATCTCCCAGCGGTGTCGGTGCGGGAGCTTTAAACACAGCTGATCTGACAGCTGTTTAAATTTCCCGCACTGACACCAATAGGTGAAGTCGGCATAGGAAATTTAAATAGCTGTCAGATCAGCTGTGCTTAAATCTCCCGAGCTGACATCAGCTGTTGGTGTCAGTGCGGAAATTTAAACTGCAGCTATTCTGACAGCTGACTCAGCTCCTTGAACCTGACATTGATCATCTGATCAGTTTGCCAGCCAAGAAACCGATCAGATGATATTGGATCCGGATTGGATGTCGCAGGACCCTCGACCTTGGACTACGTTAGAGGGGGAATTCTTTAATAAAGATGGGCCTCTAAGTGTTTGTTTTGTCAGATCAGCTGTGTTTAAATCTCCCGCACTGACATCAGCTGTTGGTTTCAACACAAGAAATTTAAGCTTCAGCATTTGTGACAGCTGATCAAGGTCTTTGAATCTGACATTGATCATTTGATCGGTTTGCCAGACAACAATCCGATCAGATGATATTGGATCTGGATTGGACGTCACAGGACCCTCAACACTGTCGGAGGGGGGAGGGGAATTCGTTAATAAAGATGTATCTTAGTGTTTTTTGTTTTTATTTCTAATAAATTATTTTTTCTCTGTGTTGTGGTTTTTTTTAATACTTTACAACAAATTCATGGAGGTCATGTCTAGTAGTGGCATGACCCCATGAATTTCATCCAGTGATCCACTGCACCAGGGCCCTAGATGAGTTGCGTACAGAGCCAGAAAATGGCGCTTCTTTGAAAGCGCCATTTTCTGGGGCAGCTGCAGACTGCAGTTCGCAGCAGGGAGGGGCCCAGAAAGCTTGGGCCACCCTGCACTGTGGATTTCAGCCCCCAGCTGCCTAGTTGTACCTGGCTGGACACAAAAATAGTGAGAAGCCCCACATATTATTTTTTTATTATTTCATAAAATTCATGAAATAATAAAAAAGGGCTTCCCTATATTGTTGTGTCCAGCCAGGTCCAAATAGGCAGCTGGGGGTTTGAAAAAAAAAAACACATTTAGGGACTACATCTTTATTAACCCCTCCACGTGAGAGGTTAATAAAGATGCAGTCCCTAAATGTGTTTTTTTTTATTTTTTAATGAATTTTTTTTTTTTTATTTGACGTGGGCTTCTCCATATTTTTGTATACCAGCCAGGTACAGCAGACAGGAACGGGCTGCCCCCAACCCCCAGCTACCTATTTGGACCTGGCTGGACACTACAATATAGGGAAGCCCTTTTTTTATTATTTCATGAATTTCATGAAATAATAAAAAAAATGTGAGACTTCGCTATTTTGGTGTCCAGCCAGGTACAATTAGGCAGCTGGGGGCTGGAATCCATAGTGCAGGGTGGCCAAAGCTTTCTTGGCCTCCCCCCTTCACTGTGAATTGCAGTCCGCAGCTGCCCCAGAAAATGGCGTTTTCAAAGAAGTGCCATTTTCTTGCACTGTACCCAACTCATACAGAGCCCTGGTGCAGTGGCTCACTGGGTAATAATGGGGTTAGGGCCAGCTTCCTATTATCAGCTGGCCCTATGCCCCAAATTCATGGGGTCACACCAATATTAGATATGACCGCCATGAATTTGTAGCAAAGTGTTAAAAAAAACACAACACCGAGAAAAAATATTTTATTAGAAATAAAACAAAAAAACACTTAAAGACTCCATCTTTATTAAAAAAAATTATTTTCAGTCCGACGTAGTCCAAAAAGGAAGCAATCTCAGCACTGCTACATCGCTCTGCATAGATGACACATCTATTCAGAGCGAGAGCAGGCTGAGAACTGACTGTGACAGTCAGGGTTCACCCGAGGTCATAGCTTGGACCATGACAGCAGGTGAACCCTGCCGTCACAGCCCGAATACTGCCGACGCTGACGGAAATTGCCGAGCGCCGCCCTGAGCAGTGAATAATACTGGAAGTTAATGACTTCCGGATTATTCACTGCAATGCCCGACGCACGGCAATTTCCACCAACGTCGTCAGTGTTCGGGCTGTAATGGCAGGGTTCACCCGCGGTCATAGCCGAAGCTATGACCTCGGGTGAACCCTGACAGTCACAGTCAGTTTTTCAGCCTGCTATCACTCTGGATAGACGTGTGTCTATGCAGAGCGATATAGCAGTGCTGAGATTGCTTCCCTTTTGGACTACATCGGAGTGAAAATAATTTTTTTAATGAAGACGGAGTTTCTAAGTGATTTTTGTTTTATTTCTAATAAAATATTTTTTCTATGTGTTGTGTTTTTTTTTAACACTTTACTACAAATTCATGGGGTTAATAAAGATGCAGTCCCTAAATGTGTTTTTTTTTAAATTCTTTAATGAATTTCTGAAAAACAATTTGTGGGCCATTTTCTGGGGCTGTGCCCGACTCATCCAGGGCCATGGTGCAGGGCACTGGGTAATAAAGTGGTTAGGGCCAGCTTTGTATTATCAGCTGGCCCTAAGCCTGAAATTCATGGGTCACACCAATATTAGATATGACCGCCATGAATTTGTAGTAAAGTATTAAAAAAAAACATCAACTATTGGTGTCAGTGCGGGAAATTTAAACAGCTGTCAGATCAGCTGTGTTTAAAGCTCCTGCAGCAACACCTCTGGGAGATGAGCAGCGTTAGCCGCCGGGAGATCAGCGGCGCTCATCGCAGGGAGATCAGCGGTGGGCGCCGCTGATCTCCAGATGGTGTTTGCACGGGAGCTTTGAAAACAGCTGATCTGACAGCTGTTTACATTTCTCACGCCGACACCGAACAGCTGACGTCGGCACGGGAAATTTAAACAGCTGTCAGATCAGCGGTGTTTAAAGGTCCAGCACCGACACCGCTGGAAAAATGCTCGGGTTCCCCATAGATTAACATTGGGCTCGGTGCCTTACAAAGTAAAATGCCTCTTTTGTAACCTCAATATGGTAAAATTGTAATCTAGAAAATATTAATGCCCTGTGCAATTCCCCCAGAAAACTGTGTTTTTATTTTGCCTCTAGATAGTAATAATACCCTATGTGCATCCTTGACAGTCAAAATAAAGAGTGCCCCTACAATAATAATGCTTTCTAACTGCCCACTTAACATTTAATAATGTCCCCAGAGTCCCCCCATGTACTGCTCCACTATATATAGTATCATGGGCCCACAGCTCCCCTATACACAGTTGTTATGAACCGATGACTCAGGAGTACATTCAGATTCCATAGAAGTCGTTGGTAACTGTACTGACCGCAATCCCTGACTACACACCGCAACTAGATTTAGCCGTGGGATATAACTAACCAGACCTAGATACCTCTGCTCAGCCGGAGAACTAACTGCTCAAAAAGATGGATGTTGGAAAAGCTATCTTGTCTCAGAGCAGAACCCCAAAAGAATAACAAGCCCCCACAGATATTAACTGGGAAACAAGAGACGGAAAAAACAAACACAGGCAGAGCATAAGGTTTAGCAAAAGAGGCCACACTAGCTATATAGGAAAGCCAGGATAGAATACTATTGTGGTCAGTATAAAACACTATCAAAAAGCACCAACAACAGATATTACAAAAATTACCCTGAGTCAATAAGACTCGGCGAACTCTATATCAGCAGACTTCTATGAATCAAATAGCAGCAGATCCGGAAATAACAGATAATAGTGAGTGGTAAAATTCCTAGGAAGAAAACTTCCTATCTGAGACCAGATAAACAAATATACAAATTAAATAGCAACCCACAGCTCAGAATAAGACAAAACATAAGCAGAACGTTAAGCACACAAAAGTGTGCCACAAAATATCAAACAACCATTCACTTATCTTGCAAAGATCTCCACAGAGCAGAAGAAACCATAGAGATGTGAACTCCTCCAGGAACAAAAGACAACTGGCAAGGAATTATCCACTTCCAACCATTATATGCTCCAAGAAGCAGATTGCCAATCCCCATCACCTGTGAGCCCACACAGTCAGCTGCATCACCAGCAACAACCACCGGGGGAGCTCCAATGAATTCACAACACACAGTATGATGGACCCACAGCTCCCCATACACACTAAGATGTCTCCACAATTCCTGTATGCACAGTTATGATGCCGCTACACATCCCCTAATCACAAAAGGATGAGCCCACAGCTTCCCTGTACTCAGTATGATGCCACTACACCTCCCCTATACACAGTAAGATGACTCCACAACTCCTCTATACACAGATATGATGTCGTTAAACCTCTACTATTCACAGTATGATGGGCCATTGCTCTCCTACACATAGTATGATGCCCCCACACCTTCCCTATACACAGTTAGATGAGACGACAGCTCCCCTACACACAGTATAATGGGCCCACTACTCCCATATACACAGTATAATGGTCTGACAGCTATCTTATACACAGTATGATGGGCTCACAACTTAATTATTCCTAGTATGATGGGATCAAAGCTCCCCTATAAACTTTATGGAGGGCCCACGGATTCCAGAAAAAAACAAAATATGAGCCTAACAGTAGGCCACACACTGTATAATGGCTTCCACACTGTATGTTGGTCCCTACACTGTATGATGCCCAATACAGTAGCGCAAAACTGTATAATTGCTCTCACAGTAACCTCACACATGGTATAATGGCCCACACAGTGTATAATGGCTCTTGCACTGTATAGTGGCCCCACAGAAGTCCCCACACTGTATAATGGCCATTACAATAGCTTTTAAACTATACCATTTAACCTACAGTACTTCTCACACATTATGACGGGAATGTGCATCGCAAAGTCAGCAATACACCCAAAAGGGTGTACTGATGTCAGTATAGCCGGATATGACGCGAATAGCATCATACCGGCTATACCGCCCATGGAGTAGGACGAGGGGAGATTACAATGCCTTAGCACGCCCATCTGGGCGTGAATAATTGATGTGCAGGTGGCGATGAGAAGCCACAGGGAACGCCCTGTGGGACTTCTCAAGAACTGAGAAGCTGCAGATCTGAAGGTAAAAAAGCAATTTTATACACTTTACAAATACCCATTTTTGACACAAAGGGATGCCTACAATGCTATACTGGTGGTGCAGGGACAGGTATAAATAGGCTGGAGGCTGATTTTTAGGGGTCAGCTTCCCTTTAAGAGGGCCAACAAAACTGTATAAGGTTTCTCCACAGTAGCCCCAAAGCTGTATAATGGCCCACATTTGCTCCCACTCTACATAATAGCCCCCACAGGTATCCCCACACTGTATTATGACCCCCAGAGTAGCTCCCATACTGTATAATGGATTTAACGCAACATTTAATGGCTCCACAGTAGACCGCAAAGTGTATAATAGCTTCCACACTATATGAAGGCCCCACACTGAATGAGGGCCTCCTATAGTTGTCTCTACAATGTAGGAGGGGCCCCACCACAGTAATCCTCACACAGTATAAAGGTCGCCCACAGTAACCACCATGGTGTATAAAGTCTCCTCATACTATGATGTCCCCATGTTCACAACAAAAGTTTTAATTAAAATATAAAACATCATGTACTCACCTAATCCAGGATTCTCGCGGAAAACTACAAAAGTGTGAGGAGAACACTGCATTGCTGTAATTAATGTAACCAGCACAGGCATATTTCTGAGTGCTGACGTGACGCAATGCCGTGACTGCGCCAGAACTCTGACATTCCGAGCATTTATCAGTGCCTCAGCTAGTGCATCATCCTGCAATTCTGTTGACTGCAAGCTTAAAGCAAACTATGGTCTTCAGAATGCAGGGCAGCAGTGCAGGGAGATCACATATGTATCCCGGGTCTAGCACAGAGCTAAACTACCAAGGGGTATTTGGTAACCACCCCTCTGTAGCACTACTGACAAAAAAACAAGTGAATTCCCCAGCGGACCCCTGTGCCTTCCAAGACCCACAACTCATCTAGATGAGCAGTGCTAGCAACGAGACTTGATGTACTGTATCTTGATAGAAGGCTGAAATATTAAAAATTGGAAAGCTTACACATGGATGGAGTCTTCAGCAAGAAAAGGATGTTCATTTAGTGGCCACAGTGTGGGATCCTCGCCTACTGGGTGAATAAGAGTCCACCAATTTATCTGCATTCTCTGTATATTTCAGTAGAGATGTGGTTGCACATAAACTTAACCAACTTTACTCAACCAATACTTTTCAAATATATGTAGAATGCATCCCAATTTGCAAACAATGGTTGGATATATCACTGGCGGGCAAGAAAATTGGTACCTGAAATATTTTAAATGTTTTAAAATAAATTTTTGTTTCTGATTCTAAATCTGCCATTATTTTTCTTCCATCAGTTGCAGTGACTTGTGATATAGCCTATGTACTGTATATACTTATGACTGTTCGAACACTAGGACTGTTGTCCTCTAAACATTATTATTTTTGCCTTCTTAGTTATGAAAGCACATTCATACATGCAGTTTTCTTTTACTTATAAAGAACTTATATGACAGAATAAGAATTAAACATGCATAGCAAGTTGTCATTGATACACTCCTCATATACCTCGCAAAATCAGAGCTTTAAAGATTTCATGCAGCCTTCATTTTGAATAGACCAGCAGTAATCTGCCATCATGTGGGTATCTCAGTATCCTCTGTATCCTTCTTTTATAGTTACTGCAGATGTAGTCAAAGCTAAATGCTCTACTGCGTGGCCACACATTGCTGTAGAACACGCCGCCGACAGAGTCAATATAGAATCACAAATGGTCAGGTACAGTACCGTATATACTCGTGTATAAGCCGACCCGTGTATAAGCCGACCCCCCTACTTTTGCCCCCAAAACCTGGGAAAACCTATTGACTCATGTATAAGCCGAGGGTGGACCCCAGAACAGGTATACAGTCCCCAGCACTGTGCTATACAGGCCCCCCCAGTGGTATACAGGCCTCCCCAGTGGTAGTATACAGCAGCCTCCCCAGTGGTAGTATACAGCAGCCTCCCCAGTGGGAGTATACAGCAGCCTCCCCAGTGGTAGTATACAGCAGCCTCCCCAGTGGTAGTATACAGCAGCCTCCCCAGTGGTAGTATACAGCAGCCTCCCCAGTGGTAGTATACAGCAGCCTCCCCAGTGGTATATACAGGCCCCAGCAGTATATACAGCAGCCCCAGTGGTATATACAGGCCCCAGTGGTGGTATATACAGGCCCAGTGGTGGTATATACAGGCCCCAGTCGGTATACAGCCCCCCCATCGGTATACAGGCCCCAGTGGTGGTATATACAGGCCCCGGTCGGTATACAGCCCCCCCATCGGTATACAGGCCCCAATGGTGGTACATACAGGCCCCAGTCGGTATACAGCCCCCCTCAATCGGTATACAGGCCCCAGTGGTTGTATATACAGGCCCCAGTCAGTATACAGCCCCCCCATCGGTATACAGGCCCCAGTGGTGGTACATACAGGCCCCAGTCGGTATACAGCCCCCCCCAATCGGTATACAGGCCCCAGTGGTGGTATATACAGGCCCCAGTCGGTATACAGCCCCCCCTTGGTGCCACAAACCTGTAAAGGAATAATCATTATGCTTATCCTGTCCTCGCCGCCGCCGCCATCGCACTCCTCGGGCTTCATCCGGCTTCTTCAGGCTTCCTCCGTCGCACAGACAATGACGTCATTGCCTGTGCCCACCGGAGCCGGAAGAAGCCAGATGAAGCCGGAGGAGCGCGATGGCGGCGAGGACAGGGATAAGTATAATGATTATTCCTTTACAGGTTTGCGGCACCAAGGGGGGGCCTGTATACCGATGGGGGGGGGCTGTATACCGATGGGGGCTGTGTATACCGATGACTCGTGTATAAGCCGAGGGGGGGACTTTTCAGCCCAATTTTTGGGCTGAAAAACTCGGCTTATACGCGAGTATATACGGTATGTATTTGACCAATACATTGGAACATCTCACCTCATATGCCCACTAATCCAAACCTCTCACTCCCAGCTCCAAGACTTCTCTTGAGCCACACCAAATCTCCGGAATTTTTTAGCCCAAGAAATTAGGACTTTCCACAACTTAGGCTGCTTTCACATCAGCGTTTCGCGCCGACCGTGGCAGCTGCGGTGAAAAAACTGCAACTGCTGCGATTACCGCATAATGGCCGCACTTGCGGTTCACTTGCAGCAAGCCCCATACAATGTCTATGGGGCTTGTGGCAGGTGCGGCAAGTGCGGTATCGGCACTTGCGGCAGGTGCGGCTGCAAAAAAACCGCGGCATACCGCGTTTTTTTCACGGCCACACCTGCAGCAAGTGCCGAAACCGCACTTGCCGCACCTGCCGCACACTTACCGCAAGCCCCATAGACATTGTATGGGGCTTGCCGCAAGTGTGCCACGATCGTGGCCGTTATGCGGTGATCGCAGCAGTTGCGTTTTTTCACCACAACTGCCACGATCAGCGAAAAAAGCTGATGTGAAAGGACCCTTACACAGTTTTCGGTGCTCCCTAAAAACACATCTTTTATGGTGGCCTATTACGTTCCCTAATCAAAGTCCTTTGTATATAGCCCATTCACTAGTTCTCTGAACATAACTCTCCGTCAAACTGCACCAAACCCAAAAGCATTACAACGAATGGCTAGTCTCCTGTATGATGTATATATAGCAGTCTCCTATGTGATGTATTTGATTTACAAAACTTATTGTCACAGAATCGACTGCGCTCCAGACCAACACAAGCCTGGAAGATCAGATATCACCGAACATCGCAGGACACTGAGAAGCAGCTGCAGCCATGAAATTAGGTGAGCTAATTAATTAAATGTAGCCCGGTAATTGTCATGGTGATGTGCGGCCCCTCAATGACGGTAGAAATTTCAAAATGTTCCTTTTCCCGGCAGGAAAAAGGTTCCCCACCCCCTGTACAAGGTAATAAATAACAGCACCAGTGTTATTCTGCCTTATGTGGCATTTATTGTTCACATCCCTCTGCTCACATAAAGAACAATATATAGAAAAAGATTAATGTGTGACTGGGGAGGACGTAGTGCAGAAGGGGAGTTTTTCCAATAGTGGGCGGTGAAATTATAAAAGGTTCGAGGGGTGGAGGCGGAGCTTGGGTGGAGGTGGAGCCTGGGTGAAGGCGGAGATTGGGTGGAGTCTCAGGGGGCCCCAAAATTTTGCCAGTAAGGGGCCCCGAAATTCCTAGTGGCAGCCCTGTGTGGGGAGCCGTGTAGTGTAGCTATATGTTAAGAACTAACTAATTTTCCACAATTTCCGCACCTGTCATTGTGTTTTTTTCTTGCACTCTTTTTGTTGCTGTGTGTGGCTGGGCCATATGGTTGCGTTTGTTCCAGCAGGTAGCAGTGCTGAATGCCATAACAGCCCGCCTTCTGAGACAGGGGTTAATGTAAGAGGCTGGGCATACACTGTGCAAACCTGTGTGAACAGCGCCCTATGTGAATCGAATTCTGTTTGCAGGACAACCAGTGGTCACTCCCTCTGTGAGAAAGGAGGTTGCCCCCCCTGTCCTGTCGCCCCCGCTCTCCTCTCCCGGCGGGCTGCACCCGCCGGTGCATCCTGAGGTCAGCCTCCTTGCTCCATGTGGCCCCTCCTCTTCTCCCTGGCTCCCTCTCACCGGTGGATGATGGGTGAAGTGAGAATGAATGAATGAATGAATGAATGAATGAATGAATGAATGGATGGATGGATGGGTGCATGCATGGGTGCATGCATGGGTGGATGGATGGGTGCATGGGTGCATGCATGGATGGATGGATGGGTGCATGCATGGGTGGATGGATGGGTGCATGCATGGGTGAGTGCATGGGTGCATTGATGGATTGGTGGATGTGTGCATGCATGGATTGATGTGCGCATGCATGGATGTGTGCGTGCGTGGATGTGTGCGTGTGTGGATGTGTGCGTGTGTGGATGTGTGCATGCGTGGATGTCTTTGCGTACGTGGATGGGGGTGAGGTGGGGATGAGCGGTGGTGGGATTAGCAAGGGCAGGGATGAGCAGGGAGGGAGCTCACGAAGTTGACCGGCAGGTGCACCGTCGGTGCAGCCTGCCGTGAGAGGTGAGGGGAGGAAACAGGACACAGGGGGGCTGGAGGTGGGGGGCTTGATAGGGGGGGCACAGATGACCAGGGAATTGGCTGATGAGGCTGACCGGCGGGTGCACCGGTGGGTGCACCCACTGGCAGATAGATTACAGTGGGGGGAGGATGGGAAGCAGGGGGGCCCCTGATGAGCCCTGGAGCTAGAGGGGGGCTGAGGAGGGGGAGGGCACCCGCCGATCCGCCCTTCCAGATCTGATTGGATAGCTCCAATCAGATCTGGAGGGGTGACTCCCTCTGATTTACTCTGATCGGCAGCTTCATTTTCAACTGCGAATCAGAGCGACTTTTGCCACGGGGGGCTAAGGTACCCCCCCTGGGCTAAAGTACATGTCCTTGCGATCCTGCAGCTCCGGTGACTTGTCACTAGCACTGTCACCGGAGCTGCAGGACCGCAAAGAAGCCATGACGTTATAGAGATGTCATGGGTCGGGAATGGACCGACTTTCATGACGTCTCTATAACGTCATAGGTTGGGAAGGGGTTAAAAAACACCTGGAGTCATTCACAACTTAACCCCTTCACTTAACCCCTTAACCCCAGCCCATTTTCACCTTCCTGTTAAGGTCAAATTTCCAATTCTGACCAGTGTCACTTTATGTGGTAATGACTCTGCAAGCGTCAACGTATCCCAGTGATTCTGACACTGTTCTTTATAAGTAAAACAATATTCCTATTGAATTATTCACTCCAAAAAACCACTATATTACAACAGAAAAGGATACCTTTTCTACAGGAATGATGACAAATGATATCAAGATATAAATGATTCCAAATTTTATTTATATTTCATATAAAAAAATCCATAAAATTATTAAAAAATCCAGAGCATATCCTCTTAGGGGTCCACAGGAATACAAACACAGCAGTATATATTACATAGTATGTTCAAAACATTCTTTCAATAGCCACACAATTGTATATTACCATTATCTCAAGTGGCACGGTTTTGTGGTATTAATCTTATGTATAGAGGGAAACCAAACAGTAGCTGGACTGCCAAAGAACCGGTTGCTTTAACCATTGATAACCACACTCTCACTGAGGTATCTTATATTCATATGGTATCACCAAACCTAAGCCCTCAGCATTAGCCAGTTCCCACTGTCTCTATTATAGTCCAAACAAAACCCCCTATAGGGTGTTATGAGGTATACCTGATCCTGACCGCTGTGCTGTAGCTGTGGTCCCTTCTCCCCTACGTCCGTTTCGCACCTCGCTTCTTCCGGGGGGCGTGGTTAACAACGGGTATCAGTGGGTCTTATATATAGCCCCCATCCAATGCCATTATGCCACGTCAACATCGCCCGCACACACCTCCTTATTAGCGCGTGTCCAATCAGGTCGCGCTCTCCCAGCCTCGCCCACCCGCGGCTCGACGTGCAAAGCACCGTCATCAATGCCGCAAGTGTCAGCGTGCCCAGAGCGTCAGCCATGATTTCGGGCATGCGCATTGAAACTGTGTGTGGCGATGTAAAAGCGTCTCTGTTGTTATGGCGACTATCACATGACTGATCATGTGAGTTAGCCAGACGCATTAATGTAAACAAACCTCCGTAAAACTATCTACAAGCTTCCATAATTCATATATGAGCATGACAACATTATATTAAGGAATCAACCAAATAAATATCCAATAAATATGATTATACACTACAATATTGCACCAAGGGACAGGACCAAATAAATTAAACCCAATATATCAATATATGTGTAATACTAAAGTATATAAAACCACATTAAACATATAATATAATATATACCCACATACAATACAATAATCCATATAAATTAACATAAATCCCCAATTAATAATATTAACAATGGATTATATCAATAACCAATTATGAATTAGCAATTTATTCCCCAATATTATATAATATATAAAATATAATTAAATATATCCAATTAATTAAAGTTTATAAAGTGCAATACATACTAAACATTATGTGAATATATAAATAATTAATTACCCCCATTATTTTATTACTCTATTATATACAGTTATCAATTATACATAGGCCTGAATTATCAGGACTACATAAAGTGTACAGTGCATTATTATTGATCCTAAACATTCAAACACATATATTGCAGAAGTTCCCATATTCATTTGAAAATCACTATCATTCTTTAATTCATCCGGTTATTTCCTCTGAGGTGATTCCCCAATTAGGCTCGTAGATCCTCATATATCTGAGACCGAAGATGTTAGTATTTTTCTAAAAAATACAATAAAAATAAATTAGGCATAAATTAACATACATTAGTTACATGACTCTATATCCACTGAAATTATCCGTTGTGTAGCATGACACCATCAATCTTATAAAAAAGCACCAAAACCAAAACTCTCATTGAGTCCTTTTGGGGCCAATGTTCCAAGTCTATAAATCCATCTACTTTCAATTTGAGCCAATTATGTTAATTTATATGGATTATTGTATTGTATGTGGGTATATATTATATTATATGTTTAATGTGGTTTTATATACTTTAGTATTACACATATATTGATATATTGGGTTTAATTTATTTGGTCCTGTCCCTTGGTGCAATATTGTAGTGTATAATCATATTTATTGGATATTTATTTGGTTGATTCCTTAATATAATGTTGTCATGCTCATATATGAATTATGGAAGCTTGTAGATAGTTTTACGGAGGTTTGTTTACATTAATGCGTCTGGCTAACTCACATGATCAGTCATGTGATAGTCGCCATAACAACAGAGACGCTTTTACATCGCCACACACAGTTTCAATGCGCATGCCCGAAATCATGGCTGACGCTCTGGGCACGCTGACACTTGCGGCATTGATGACGGTGCTTTGCACGTCGAGCCGCGGGTGGGCGAGGCTGGGAGAGCGCGACCTGATTGGACACGCGCTAATAAGGAGGTGTGTGCGGGCGATGTTGACGTGGCATAATGGCATTGGATGGGGGCTATATATAAGACCCACTGATACCCGTTGTTAACCACGCCCCCCGGAAGAAGCGAGGTGCGAAACGGACGTAGGGGAGAAGGGACCACAGCTACAGCACAGCGGTCAGGATCAGGTATACCTCATAACACCCTATAGGGGGTTTTGTTTGGACTATAATAGAGACAGTGGGAACTGGCTAATGCTGAGGGCTTAGGTTTGGTGATACCATATGAATATAAGATACCTCAGTGAGAGTGTGGTTATCAATGGTTAAAGCAACCGGTTCTTTGGCAGTCCAGCTACTGTTTGGTTTCCCTCTATACATAAGATTAATACCACAAAACCGTGCCACTTGAGATAATGGTAATATACAATTGTGTTTCTATTGAAAGAATGTTTTGAACATACTATGTAATATATACTGCTGTGTTTGTATTCCTGTGGACCCCTAAGAGGATATGCTCTGGATTTTTTAATAATTTTATGGATTTTTTGATATGAAATATAAATAAAATTTGGAATCATTTATATCTTGATATCATTTGTCATCATTCCTGTAGAAAAGGTATCCTTTTCTGTTGTAATATAGTGGTTTTTTGGAGTGAATAATTCAATAGGGATATTGTTTTAGTTGTTTTATTCTGTTTTATTACAGATTGTCCCACCTATACGGTGTTTTGAAATTTAATATGGATTTTAAAGCACGTGAATTGTCTTGGCGTACAAAAGCCGTAGATTTGTTTAGAGCAGGTACCTCGGGTGTATCGCATGACACTGCAGCATCAGTAAGAGAATTGATGCGACAATACAAAAATAATTTATATAAAAAAACCAAAATTTGGTGGACCAAAACATCTTTGGAGAGTTATGTAGAGCAAAAAATTGTACCAAGAGGTCTGAGGGTTAATATTTTTCCCACTTTTGAAATGGAAGAAGATGACTTGGTAAAGAAGTGGATGTTAACTGCAGCAAATTGCTCTATAGAATTCATTAAGATCATTATTGAAAAAAATACCATTAGTTTATCCAAATTAGATGAGCAATTGGAAAAAACAATGGAGCTGATTAAAAAAGATTCATCACCAGACACTGTTCAAAAGTGGTTGGAGGAAATGGATAAAGATCTGCAAAAATGGGAACAGGACATTAGTTCAGGAAAGCAAAGGAAATTTAAGAGAGATCTTGCAGATTATGAAACTAATAGGATCTTTAGATGGCAAAATCGTAATATGGTGCAAGGTGAACAGTCCAAAAGAACGATGTCAGTCAGTTCAACTACAACTGTCGACACAGATGTTGAAAGGGATTTAAGGCAACCAAGATTCAAGAGGGTATATAATCGAAAAAGGAAGAACCCTGTGGACAGAAATGACGGGTCCAATGATGATCAGAGAAGGGTAATAAACTTGTCAGATCATATTTTAACTATGGACCAATTGAGAATTTTGGAGAAAGGATTAACGTTTTCCCCTTCTTCCACTATAGACCCGTTCACGACAATAAAAGATCTTCACCTATTTGCGCGTAAGATCCTATTAAAAAGAATCCATGTAAGAACAGGATTAAATGGAACTAACCTGACAGAAGAAGAGTTGGAAGCAGTGGAGATCTTGGAATCTCTTGAAAATGATAAAGATGGTAATAAGGTAGGAAAATTTCCTCAACATCTATGTGGTAAATCAAAAAAATTTCCATCTATAAGTTTATGTCCGGCTGTTGATGTTTTCACTAAATTGGTCACACAGGATATTGAAAAATTGGACCGGTTTAAGGGTAAAAAGAACTTGAATTTGGGGGAACTAAAGGCCTTGGAGGAAATAAAGAATTGGGATGATGTTGTGATTAAACAGGCCGACAAAGGGGGTAATGTGGTGGTATGGCCATGTGTTCTGTATGAGAAGCAGGCCTTTAAGCTTCTCAATGATGAAACATGTTATGGAAAACTTTATGGTAACCCCCTTTGTATCTTTAAAAAGGATCTTCTGAATATTATTGAGGACGCTGTCGGTGGAAACATCATTCCCAAGAAATTGCTGGAATTTATGACAAAATATGAGCCAAGAATTGCAACTTTCTATCTAATCCCCAAGATTCATAAAAATGCCGTGGACCCTCCAGGTAGGCCGATTATATCGGGTAACCAAAGCCTATGTGAACCGATTTGTTTAATTTTGGACTACTATCTGAAACCCCTAGTGATGTCTTTACCCTCATTTGTAAAAGACACTACATCGGTCCTACAGAAATTAGATCAGATGCATCTCGATGAGGGGATGATTTTAGTAACAGCTGACATCGAGTCGCTTTATACGTCTATCCGCCATACCGATGGTTTGAAAGCCATCAGATGGTTCCTTATGACAACAGATATGGATCCAGACATGATCAATTTTCTCCTGACTTTGATGAAATTTGTGTTAACACACAATTTTTTTGTATTTTGTGGAAAAACTTTCCTGCAAAAACAGGGCGTGGCTATGGGGGCATCTTGTGCCCCTAGCTACGCTAACCTGTTTTTAGGATTATGGGAAAGGGAGATCTTTATGGGAGAAGTTGTTCCTGGTATGGATAAAGTCCATCAATGGATAAGGTATATAGACGACGTACTTTTCATTTGGGAGGGGAGTATTGCAGATTTGGAATCCTTAATGGCCAGTTTAAATCAAAACGAATTTAACATCAAACTGACGTACAAATATGGAAAAAAGATTGATTTTCTGGATTTGATGATTGAAGTTTTACCAAATGGTGATATTTCAACGGAGGTATATAGAAAACCTACCTCAACGAACTCTTTTCTGTATGCAGATTCCGCTCATCCTCCCACAATGATTAGTGGCATACCCATTAGCCAATTCTTACGGATAAAGAGATTGTGTTCCAAGGAGGAATCTTTTCAGCGTCAATCATTGGATCTTAAAGAAAGATTTAGAGCACGTGGCTATGGCCATCGGAGCATAAAACGCGGATACAATCGAGCAATGGGAACAACAAGAAATGAGTTGCTTTATCCAGGGGACAAAAAGAAGGATTTAAAGGATAATAAGGTATGTTACATCACTACCTATAACAACAATTGGAATGAGTTGAGAAAAATTCTTCTGGCGCATTGGTCAGTGTTACAGACTGACCCTATCCTTAAACAGGTTTTACCTGAAAAACCTTCTTTGGTGGCTAGACGGGCACAAAATCTTAAAGATCTATTGGTGCATAGTCACTACAACCCCAAAAAGAATACGGATGGAAAAGCAAAAATAAAAAAGGATTTTTACGGTTTTTATCCCTGCGGTTTATGTAAGGCCTGTGCTAATTTAGTAAAGACTAAGACATTCCATAATCAGGAGGGGTCAAAAAGTTTTAAGATCCTAAACCATCTTACTTGTTCTTCGAAAGGAGTGATTTATGTGGGAGAATTCCCATGCCAGAAACTATATGTGGGGTTGACGACAAGGGAGGTTAAGGTGAGAGTTAGAGAACATTGCCTCGCTATAGAGAAAGCTAAGAATGAAGAGGACTTATCACAGCTTAAAACACTCCCAAGACATTTTAAGCAATTTCATCAGAGTAACCCGCACCTTTTGAAGATTAGAGCTATAGATCAGGTTGAATTGGGTATAAGAGGAGGAAATTTGGGCCAGAAATTGGCTCAAATTGAAAGTAGATGGATTTATAGACTTGGAACATTGGCCCCAAAAGGACTCAATGAGAGTTTTGGTTTTGGTGCTTTTTTATAAGATTGATGGTGTCATGCTACACAACGGATAATTTCAGTGGATATAGAGTCATGTAACTAATGTATGTTAATTTATGCCTAATTTATTTTTATTGTATTTTTTAGAAAAATACTAACATCTTCGGTCTCAGATATATGAGGATCTACGAGCCTAATTGGGGAATCACCTCAGAGGAAATAACCGGATGAATTAAAGAATGATAGTGATTTTCAAATGAATATGGGAACTTCTGCAATATATGTGTTTGAATGTTTAGGATCAATAATAATGCACTGTACACTTTATGTAGTCCTGATAATTCAGGCCTATGTATAATTGATAACTGTATATAATAGAGTAATAAAATAATGGGGGTAATTAATTATTTATATATTCACATAATGTTTAGTATGTATTGCACTTTATAAACTTTAATTAATTGGATATATTTAATTATATTTTATATATTATATAATATTGGGGAATAAATTGCTAATTCATAATTGGTTATTGATATAATCCATTGTTAATATTATTAATTGGGGATTTATGTTAATTTATATGGATTATTGTATTGTATGTGGGTATATATTATATTATATGTTTAATGTGGTTTTATATACTTTAGTATTACACATATATTGATATATTGGGTTTAATTTATTTGGTCCTGTCCCTTGGTGCAATATTGTAGTGTATAATCATATTTATTGGATATTTATTTGGTTGATTCCTTAATATAATGTTGTCATGCTCATATATGAATTATGGAAGCTTGTAGATAGTTTTACGGAGGTTTGTTTACATTAATGCGTCTGGCTAACTCACATGATCAGTCATGTGATAGTCGCCATAACAACAGAGACGCTTTTACATCGCCACACACAGTTTCAATGCGCATGCCCGAAATCATGGCTGACGCTCTGGGCACGCTGACACTTGCGGCATTGATGACGGTGCTTTGCACGTCGAGCCGCGGGTGGGCGAGGCTGGGAGAGCGCGACCTGATTGGACACGCGCTAATAAGGAGGTGTGTGCGGGCGATGTTGACGTGGCATAATGGCATTGGATGGGGGCTATATATAAGACCCACTGATACCCGTTGTTAACCACGCCCCCCGGAAGAAGCGAGGTGCGAAACGGACGTAGGGGAGAAGGGACCACAGCTACAGCACAGCGGTCAGGATCAGGTATACCTCATAACACCCTATAGGGGGTTTTGTTTGGACTATAATAGAGACAGTGGGAACTGGCTAATGCTGAGGGCTTAGGTTTGGTGATACCATATGAATATAAGATACCTCAGTGAGAGTGTGGTTATCAATGGTTAAAGCAACCGGTTCTTTGGCAGTCCAGCTACTGTTTGGTTTCCCTCTATACATAAGATTAATACCACAAAACCGTGCCACTTGAGATAATGGTAATATACAATTGTGTGGCTATTGAAAGAATGTTTTGAACATACTATGTAATATATACTGCTGTGTTTGTATTCCTGTGGACCCCTAAGAGGATATGCTCTGGATTTTTTAATAATTTTATGGATTTTTTGATATGAAATATAAATAAAATTTGGAATCATTTATATCTTGATATCATTTGTCATCATTCCTGTAGAAAAGGTATCCTTTTCTGTTGTAATACTGTTCTTTATGAGACACGTACTTTATGATAACGGTAAATTTAAGACAATATATTTTACATTTATTTATGAAAATATTGAAAGTTTGTAAGTTTGAAACTTTTACATTTTTTTGTAAACCACACAGTTATGCCACACAAACTAATTAATAAATGACATTTCCTACATGTCTACTTTACATCAGCACAATTTTGTAAACATGCATTTTTTGTTAGGACATTAGAACGTTAAAAGTTTATCAGCAATTTCTAATTTTTACAACAAAATTAAAAAAATATTTAATTTTTTAGAGCTCACTTCACATTTCAAGTCACTTTGAGGGGCTTGAATGACAGAAAATATCCAAAAGTGGCAATGCTCTAAAAACTGCACCCCTCAAAGTGCTCAAAACCACATGTAAGAAGTTAATTGACCCTTTATGTTCTTCATAGGAATTAAAGCAATGTGGAAGAAAAATATTGGAAAGTTTACTTTTACCCACAACAATGTTGCTTTGGCCCCAAATTTAGCTTTTTCACAATGGTAACAGGAGAAAATGGACTTCATATGCATTGTGCAATATCTCCTGAGCATAGATGTGGTGTAAAACTACTTTGTGGTGCACAGGAGGGCCTGAAAGGGAAGGAGCACCATTTGACTTTTGGAGCACAAAATTGGCTGAAGATAGTGGAAGCCATGATGACATAACAGAACCCCTAATGTGCCTAAATAGGGGAACCCTCCCCCCTCCCCCCCAAGAGACCCCATTTTGGAAATTACATACTCCAAAGAATTTATCTAGAGGTGTGAAGAGCACCTTGAGACCACAGGTGTTTCCCAGAATGTTATAACGTTGAGCCGTGAAAATATACAATCTAATTTTTCCCACAAACATGCTGCTATAGCATCAAATTGATCATTTTCAGAAGGGTAAAAGGAAAAGCAGACCAAACAATTTGTTGTGCAAATTTTTTTGAGTACACAAATACTCCATATGCTGTGGAAAACTACTGTTCGTGCACATGGCAGGGCTCAGAAGCGATGGGGCACTATTCAAGCTAAGATTTGACAGGAATAGACTACTGGATCACAAAAAAAACAGTATAACAAACGTGTAGAAATACTCTGCTGTGAAAGGTAATAATAAAAAGCAAGTGCTAGTAACTGTTAACAACAGGGTATTTAGTTAATACATTTTTTTGCAAAAAATGTACAAAGCCGTTCTACCATCGTCAAGGTAACCCATATCAGAACGGTCCCAATCTAAATTGTTTAACACCTGATCCTATGTGAACATACCTGTAGATGCAGGACGCAGAAGGGCCAGAATCCAATATGGACATTGTGCAGCAGGTGGCACTTTATGTCCCTGACTCAGTAAGGAAGGGATGGAGGCACTTCCTATCTTGCATAACAAGAGACTTATAGGACTTTTACAGCTGAGCCAAAGCACAAAGTGAACAGGTCTGTAAGGCCTATTTTCACACATTCGCACCTTCGTCACGTGTGCGGTCCATGCCGACACATGCCTGAAGCACGGACATATAGGGACACATAATCCCCTATGGCCCCCCTTCACATGTCTGCTATTCTGCAGGGACCATGTCTCTGTGTGGAGCAGACACGTGTCCGTGTGCTCCACACGGAGACATGTCCATTTTTTTGCGGAAGCATGCATCGCTTTTGGCCCAAATTGTCCTGCACATGGATGTTCACAGTGTGACATCAGTGTGCACAGACCACGGACAAAAGTTTCTATTGTAAAAATAAGGAATTTCATACTCACCTCCCTCCAGCTCTGACAGTTCCTCTCACCTTTGGGGCCGCTCCTTTGGCTCATGAATATTCACTTCACTGAGCCCAACAACAGACCAGAAGTGAGAGGAGCAGCAGTACTGGAGGGAGGTGAGTATGCAATGAAAGGCAGCCCGTGTGCTATCCACGGATAGCACACGGACAGCACACATGTGTCACATGTCTGTGACACATGGATACATGCCCCTCCCACAAACGGCCTTGTCTCACACGTCCATGGTTTCACGGATGTGTGAAACAGGCCTAAGACCATGTTCACACCACCGAAAACTAGATCACAAAAAAACAGTATAACAAACATGTAGAAATACTCTACTGTGAAAGGTAATAATAACAAGCAAGTGCTAGTAACTAGTGATGAGCGAGTACCAAAATGCTCGGGTGCTCGATGCTCGGGCCGAGCATCCCAAGATACTCGTGTACTTGGCCTGAGCACCGAGCCCAATGTTATCCTATGGGAGACCCAAGTATTTTTATGAAATGACCGCCGGCAGCATGTAGAAACCCTAAAAATGTCACAAAAGTCTCAAAGGAGTGCTCAAATGACATGGCAACACCATGGGGAAGACCCCTGTAAGCATTTCTCACTCAAAAGTCACAGCTGTGAACAATGTTCTCCGAGTTTCACGCCAATTTTACGGAGTCACCAGAAAACCTTCCAAAATGACACCAAAATGAATATTCAGGGTGTAAATGTTAAGGGCACATACCCAAAAATGAGATACAGCTGGTGTATGTTACTTTTTGTGATTACATGAAAGATTTTACATGAAAACATTGTGCGGCACTCCGATGTCCCTGAGAAGAGACGTACATGAAGCCCTGTCTTGATATAATGTGCCTATTTTGAGGAAGTGGGTGTATTGTAGTATAGCCCTTTGGCAGGGCAGCCAAAAATTGGGAGGTTCAACAATGCCCCTGGATACAGATGTGCAGGAGGGCCTGTAAACCTGAAGTGGGTGTATTGTAGTATAGCCCTTTGGCAGGGCAGCCAAAAATTGGGAGGTTCAACAATGCCCCTGGATACAGACGTGCAGGAGGGCCTGTAAACCTGAAGTGGGTGTATTGTAGTATAGCCCTTTGGCAGGGTAGCCAAAAATTGGGAGGTTCAACAATGACCCATGCATACAGACATGCATGAGGGCCTGTAAACCTGAAGTGGGTGTATTGTAGTATAGCCCTTTGGCAGAGCAGCCAAAAATTGGGAGGCTCCACATTGTCCCTGGATAGAGACGTGCATGAGGGCCTCAAAACATTTTTCCCATTGAAAAGTAGCGGGTCTCCTGTCGTTGTAATGCCCATTCTAAAAGAATGGGCGAAAAAATTTACCACTGGGGGTATACCTGAAACAACAGCCTAACTATTGTAACGGTCATCATGGTGGCACATGAGGAGAAGGAGGAGCAGTCCAGCGATTAGCCAAAATCCAGAAGTGTGTACCCATGGATGAGTGGAGGTACATGGCAAATTCCCATAACAAAATTTAAATTCCGCTGTCATTTGTTGGTGGTGTGGTGAAGTCTGGCCCAATCCAACCCTTGTTCATCTTGATCAGAATCAGCCTGTCAGCATTTTCAGATGACAGGAGGGTGCGTTTATCAGTATGATTTCACCTGCGGCACTGAAAACACGCTCTGACAAAACGCTAGCGGCAGGGCAGGCCAGGACTTCCAAGGTGTAGAGAGCCAATTCATGCCACGTGTCCAGCTTGGAGACCCAATAATTGTAAGGCACAGAGGAATCTCGCAGTACAGTTGTTCGATCTGCAACGTACTCCTTCAGCATCTGGCCAAACTTAGCATTTCTTGTGGCACTACCCCGCACCTCAGGGGCTGTGGTACGTGAGGGGCTGAGAAAACTGTCCCACATCGTAAAGACTGTTCCCCTACCTCTGGCGGATTGGACTTGTGCCCCTCTCGGCCGCACGCCTTGGTTGTCCACCGATTCCTGACCTATGCCGCTAGCGTTTTGTGAGGGGAATGTTTGCCTACTTCCGTGACTATGGCCTTCTGGAACTGCTGCATTTTGGCTGACCTCTCCGCCTCAGGAATGAGAGGCATAAAGTTCTCCTTGTAGCGTGGGTCTAAGAGTGTTGCCAACCAGTAGTGATTGTCGGCCAAGATGTTCTGAACACGAGGGTCACGAGCCAGGCAGCTTACCATAAAGTCAGTCATGTGCGCCAGACTCTTAACAGCCATCACTTCAGTATCCTGACCAACATGATGACTGAACATGCTGTCCTCCTCCTCCTCCTCATCTCCTCTGTCCTCTGGCCAGCCACGCTGAATCGAGGGTATGACTGGTGTGCATGTCATATCCTCAATTTGGCCAGAGAGTTGCTCCATGTCTTCATCCTCCTCCTCCTTTTCCTCGTCATAGTCCTCCACTGCACGTTGTGATGAGATGAGGCTGGGCTGTGTGTTATCACCCAAACCCACTACTGTTTCTTGCTCCAAGTCATCGCGGTCCGCCTGCAATGCATCATCTTTGTTTTTCAGCAGAGACCGTTTTAGAAGGCAGAGTAGCGGTATGGTGACGCTAATAATGGCGTCATCGCCGCTCACCATCTTGGTGGAGTCCTCAAAGTTTTGGAGGACGGTACATAGTTCGGACATCCATCTCCACTCCTCAGGTGTTATGTGCGGAGTTTGACCCATTTCCCGACGGCTTAGGTGATGCAGGTAGTCAACGACTGCCCTCTTCTGCTCACATATCCTGACCAACATGTGCAGAGTTGAATTCCAACGCGTGGGGACATCACACACCAGTCTGTGGGCCGGAAGATGCAAACGGCGCTGAAAGCCGGCAAGGCCGGCTGAAGCAGCAGGTGTCTTGCAAAAGTGTGCAGACAGGCGGCGAACTTTTACCAGCAGATCAGACAGCTCTGGGTATGACTTTAGAAACCGCTGAACCACCAGGTTGAGCACATGGGCCACGCATGGAACATGCGTCAGCTGGCCTCGCCTCAAAGCTGCCATCAGGTTACGGCCATTGTCACACACGACCTTTCCTGGCTTTAGGTTCAGAGGTGTGAACCAGTGATCTGCCTGCTGTTTCAGAGCTGTCCACACCTCTTCTGCATTGTGGGGTTTGTCACCTATGCTTATTAGCTTCAGCACAGTGCTACAGTGCTTCCAGCTTGGGACTGGTGTGGAGGGTAAAGTGGATGAGGATGTGCAGGAGGAGGAGGAGGCTGAGGAGCATGACATTCCGGATCTGTAGAGTGTGGGCGAAAGCCAGACTGAGGTAGGGCCTGCAATCCTTGGTGTGGGAAGGACGTGTTCCGTCCCTCGCTCAGACTGGGTCCCAGCTTCCACAATATTAACCCAGTGTGCCGTCAAGGAGATGTAGCGGCCTTGCCCACAAGCACTTGTCCACGTGTCTGTGGTTAGGTGGACTTTGGCTGAAACAGCATTGTTCAGGGCACATGTGATGCTTTGTGACACGTGGTTATGCAATGCGGGGACGGCACATCTGGAGAAATAGTGGCTGCTGGGGACCAAGTAATGTGGGACAGCAGCCGCCATCAGGTCGCGAAATGCTTCCGTCTCCACCAGCCGGAAAGGTAAAATTTCTAGCGCAAGCAGTCGCGAAATGTGACCATTTAGGACTGTGGCACAGTGTCGGACTGGAGTGCTTAGGGCCCACCAGTAGAACTGACTCTAGGGGCCCACTGTAATTTTTAATGTTCAGGCTAGGTTCACACTAATGTTGTTGTATTTATTAGGAGTCTCAGACATCATTTTTCAAGATATATAATTACCAACTTCAGGAGTTATATAAAAAGAATCTTTATTTAAATTCCTTTAAAAAGGTCTAAAGGACCCAAATGTTAAAACAACGAAAACATACAAATAAAAACCATGAGTTGCATCGGTTATACAGAACACCTCTTTTTTATCCCTATAGCTGTCTCTACCTTGCAATGGATGTTTTTTACACCCTAAGGTTAGTGGTGCCCCACTCCACGAAGACTCTCCCTATATCTGGCCCTGCCAGGAGATCTTGGTGAGCAGCAGAGTTATACAATAGGGACAAATTTTCAGAGGTTTCCAAACATGCAAAAAAATCAAAATAGATGGTTGTGCCACACTGCAAATTTAGGGGTATAAATTCCCGTTACACTGTACGTTTCACTCACCTAAGTTGGTTGTGCCCTCTGCACAACTAGATTAGCTGCAAGTAGGTGAGATTTTTTATGCAGGATCCCGTCTTCATCTATTGCCTGTCTCCCCTTTGCACCCAGGTCTGTGCTCCGTCTCTCACACGTGCACCGTCCCGTGCACGTGCAGGGGCCAGTTTCTGTTTTCTTCAGCAAGGTCCTCTCCCAGAGCTGCTCGCACCACTCTCCCCGAAGGGAGAAAGGAACGTAATGCAATAATAAATGTGGTATATAGAAATGAGCGCTAGGGATAACGGAACAAGCCGAAAGCTTTTGTAGACATTACCTATAGGTTTATTACGATAAACACAGTAAGGTCCTTCTCCTACAACCGTTTCGACGCTACATGCGTCTTTCTCAAGTGGAACTTGAGAAAGACGCATGTAGCGTCGAAACGCGTTGTGGGAGAAGGACCTGTACTGTGTTTATCGTAATAAACTTATAGTAATGTCTACAAAAGCGTTTGGCTTGTTCCGTTATCCCTAGCGCTCATTTCTATATACCACATTTATTATTGCATTAAATTTTCAGAGGTAGTACTTAACTCAGTCCAAAATTGTACCCATCTGGGGTATCTGTATTCAGCACATTTGCAGAGCCAAAGTGAATACCATAGGTTTCTCCCAGCTTAACGCATTTCACCTTGTCTTACTATACAAGGATCATCAGAAGACGGAGATATTGTATAGATTTGCCTTGCCACTATATTCTCAGAGGAAAGGTGTCTCAAAAAATGCCACAGGAGAATTCACCTAAATTAGGTATACGATCCGGGGAGGAGGATACAGCAGCCCCAGGTGACATCCACCACGAAGACCTGGTGCCAGTTTAACCCAAACTTGATTGGAGCAACCAGGAGATAAAATCTACACCTATACAGGCTTTTTTAATGATGCCCGACCATAGGGTAAAATAGCTTCAATGGCTATCCAGCAGGTAACCCGAAGCATGGGTGGAGTTCATGGAGTGTGAAACACTCAAGAAAACAGCCGAGCTTCTATGCATATTGCTATAGAAAGAGTCTTCAGGAACATGACAGGTGTTTTTCTGATGCGTCTTGTAATATTGTGCTTTGGCCTTTGTTGATTGTCTGCAGCGGTGACTGCACGTCTGCAGCACTGTAAGTTATAACTGACCTCAGTGGTTTGTGATATCTATATCCAGCGCTGAGTCCAGTGATTGATGGCAGCGTTACAAATGTCACTTCACAGCTGATCTACAAAGAGCAGAGAGAGAGGAAAACCTCTGTTTTTTGTGTTTTGGGACCTGAGGTTTTGAAGGCATCTTTGAAATGGGACCCCTTTAATGATTTACTTTTATTAAAGTGAACCTGGCAGCAGTGTTTTCCCCTATAAGCTGCAGACACCACTAGTTAGCCCTTATTTACAGCATTCTAGAATATTGTATATACCATATTTTTCGGATTATAAAACACACTTCCCCCCCCCCCCTACATTGGGGGGAAAACGGGGGTGAGTCTTAAAATCTGAATTTTAAAACAAATCTTACTGAGGGGGTTGCAGAGGTGGAGCAGGGTGCCGGAGGCAGGTTTCACGGGTCCACAGTGGGTGGGGGGTGAAGCTTGGAGCTGCTGGGGGAGGGGGTGTTGGTGTCCAGTGGGCGCCGCATTATACATGTCCTAGCATACATTGCCAAGCTGCAATTTGTGTTCTAATGTCCAGGACTTCCAGTTAATGGCCGTAGATCTCGATCTGCACATATGCCGCCTCCACAGCCATTTTCTGGACGTATGGATACTAGAGCACGAATTGCAGCTCAGCAATGCATGCTGGCACATGGATAATGGCGGCGCCCACTAGAAACTGTTGCGACCCGCTCGCAGCTCCTGGCTTTGCCCCCACCCTCTGTGCACCCATGAAACTGCCTCATGCAGCCCTGCTCCACTCTCACAACCCATTTACAGTAAGCCATGGTGGGTCCAGGATGAGGGGCTGCTAGGTACTACCAGGATGGGGGGTACTGCTATGTACCACCAGGATGAGGGGCTGCTATGTACCATCAGGATGGGGGCATATATACTGATTATAAGACAGACACTGGCATTATAAGACAGACCCTATTTAACATTAAATAATATTTTTTCCCTCTTTTCCTTGTACCAAATTTGTGGGGCATTTTAGAACCCGGTGCGTCTTAAAAAGCGAAAAATATAGCAAGTCCCCAGCTGATCTGTATAATGTAAAAAAAAACAAGGTTTTATTATATTCCCCTGGGTGTCGCTCATCTTTGTCCGGCGCCTCCTTTCTTCATCCTCCTCCTCTGCTTTATGTGAGTGACGCGTCCTACATCACATGCATTCTGACCTCCATTGTGCTCCTGCGCTTCCGCACTTCTCACTGTCATGCTAAGCCCATGTAGTGTGTTCTTTGACCTTTTCCTGTGCATGCACATTACAATACTCTTTGCCCTCAGCAGGGTAGAGAGAAGTGCGCATGCGCAGGAACACAATGGAGGTCAGAGTGCGGTAGATGTAGGATGCGTCACTCACATGAAGCAGAGGTGGAGGATGCGATCGCAAGAAGAAAGGAGGCGCCAAAAAGACCAGCGATGCTCATCGCCCCCAAGGGAGCATAATTAAAACCTGTTTTGTTTTTTTTACATCAGACTAATTACGTTAATGCATACAAATATTGACTTATTCCCACAAATGCACAGACACACACTATAGTTCTGTATATATATACAGTATATATTGATGTAGTGTGTGTGTGTGTGTGTGTGTATTTGTATTGACACTTTATACACACAAAAAATTAGACTGTTGGATCTCTTACAGGAAACACTATGAGGATGTCACCAACACAGGACAACAGTCAGGAGGCATTGTAAAGTCATCATCATCAGGAGAAGAGAGTACAGGAGAGTGCAGCCTTTGGCAGAGGATAGGACAGGAGGACAGGAGAGTGCAGCCTTTGGCGGAGAATAAGAGAGGAGGATAGGGGAGTGCAGCTTTTGGCAGAGGATAGGAGAGGAGGACAGGGGACGGCAGCTTTTGGCAGAGGATAGAAGAGGAGGACAGGAAAGTACAGCTTTTGTTGGAAGAGAAGAAACAGGAGAGTGCAGCCTTTTGCAGAAGATAGGAGAGGAGGACAGGGGAGTGCAGCCTTTGGCGGAGGATAGCACAGGAAAGTGCAGCTTTTGGTGGAGGATAGGAGAGGACAGGAGAGAACAGCCTTTAGCAGAGAATGAGAGGAGGATAAGGGAGTGCAGCCTTTGGTGGAGGATAGGAGAGGAGGACAGGGAAGTGCAGCCTTTGGCGGAGAATAAGAGAGGAGGATATGGGAGAGCAGTTTTTGGCGGAGGATAAGAGAGCAGGACAGAAGAGTGCAGCCTTTGGTGGAGGAGAGAGGACAGGAGAATAGAGCCTTTGGTGGAGGAGAGTGAACTTGGCGGAGGAGAGAAGAGAACAGGAGAGTGCACCTTTGGGAGGAGAGAGGAGGACAAGAGAGTGCAGCCTTGGCAGAGAAGGAGAGTAGGACAGAGAGTGAAGCTTTTGGTGAAAGATGAGGGAGGACAGGAGAGTGAAGCTTTTGGTGAAAGAGAGGAGGACAGGAGAGTGCAGCCTTTGGTGGAGGAGAGGAGGACAGGAGTGCAGCCTTTGGTGGAGGAGAGAAGGGCAGGAGAGTGCAGCCTTTGACGGAGGATAGGAGAGGAGGGCAGGAGAGTGCAGCCTTTGGTGGAGGAGAGGAGGACAGGAGAGTGCAGCCTTTGGTGGAGAAGAGGAGGGCAGGAGAGTGCAGCCTTTGGTGGAGGAGAGGAGGACAGGAGAGTGCAGCCTTTGGTGGAGGAGAGGAGGACAGGAGAGTGCAGCCTTTGGCGGAGGATAGGAGAGGAGGACAGGAGAGTGCAGCCTTTTGACGGAGGATAGGAGAGGAGGACAGGAGAGTGCAGCCTTTGGCGGAAGATAGTGGAGGAGGACAGGAGAGTGCAGCCTTTGGCGGAATATAGGAGAGGAGGACAGGAGAGTGCAGCTTTTGGCGGAATATAGGAGAGGAGGGCAGGAGAGTGCAGCTTTTGGCGGAATATAGGAGAGGAGGGTAGGAGAGTGCAGCCTTTAGCAGGGGATAGGAGAGGAGAACAGGACACAGGAGAGTGCAGCTTTGGTGGAGGAGGAGAGTAGACTCATGGGTAGTGGGATACAGACATATTGGAGGAATCTCCAGTACTCACTTCAGGTCTGACATCTTGTGATTGTGGAGCCTCCCCTCCCCCTCCTGCCAGTGCCGACTGCAGACCTTCACAGTCAGCAGAGCAGGAGAGGACACAAGTTCTTTACTGCTTCCTCTTGGTCTCCTGCTGCACCTGTGATTACAGCACTCTCCTATCTGCATGTACAGGTCAGAGCTGGAGGATGGGGTGCTGCTGTAGAGTCCGGGAGCAGTGAGAGCAGAGCAGGGGTGATGGCTTTGCTGAGCCTTCCTCCCATCCTATGCACAGACTCCCGGGGCTGGAGAGAGGAGACACATCCAGTGCACGGTCACTGCAACCTGAGCCTGCTCACCCCCGACCTCTGTATGCAAAGGATTTCTAGTGCAATAATGGAGCCGACATGAGGAAGATGCCTCCGCAGCTTGTCTCCCCTCTTGTGATGGAGGAGCGGCGCAGCTTGATTGTGAGCACACAGCGTTATGTGCTACAAGCTGAGCAGGGAGACTGGAACAGGGCGACAGGGGGATCCTCCAGTAACAGCGGAAGGCGTTGTGGCTGTGTTCTGTGTGCACTGCGGGTGGCGGTGGCGGCACCACCGCAGACAGCGCACACTTGCTAAATGATAGCGGGGGACAGTAGCAGGGGGCGGGCCCACCGGGGGTTTACCCGGTACCCTGGCAGGCCAGACCGACACTGCTGTGGCATGGTACCACGTCGTCTTCCTCTTCCGCACCCTGATCCTCCTCCTGACTTCCTGGCAATTGTGTTTCATCATCGTCCACCCCTTGTTGAGACACGTTGCCAACATTCCGTTCGTGAGAACGTGGCTGCTCAAATATTTGGGCATCTGTACATACCATCTCCTCATCACCTACTTCAACAGGAGCTGGCAAGAGGCCAGATTGTACGAATGGATACGTGAACAGCTCTTCCGAGTGTCCATGTGTGGGATCAGTAATGTCCGTGGACGTGTACTCGGCCTGGTGGTAGGAAGGAGGATGAGGTTGGGAAATGTGCGGTGCAGTATCACGGCTACTGACACTTGACCGTGTGGAAGACAGGGTGTTTGTGGAGGTACAAGAAGACGGCTGTCAAGCTCCTCCACCCTATATCCACTAGGATTCCCAGGCAGTGAAATAATGGCAGACGTCCATCAATGAATGAGAAAGATAAAATCCACTGCCACTTGCGGTTTAGCAGCCCCACAGGGGCATCTGTATGTTTCATATTTAAGAAAATAAAAGGAAATAACCGCAAGTGGCAGTGGATTTTATCTTTCTCATTCATTGTTTGTGGAGGTGCCAATCTGACTTGAAGCATTATCCGCTATCCAAGTAACAACCTGCTGACACTGGTCTTGGTTCAAGAGCGGTGTACTGCTGCGGGCCCCAAGAATTTGGGACAGGACGTGCGAGCGAGTAGATGTGGCACTTTGTTGTTGCGAAATTAGTGCTTGCACATGACGTCGGCCTCTGCCTGCACCACCATCACGTCCACTTCCTTGTTCCTTGCCTTGTTCCTTGTCTGGTGACTGTTCTGGTCACAGGAAAGCTGGATATTAGACCCTGCCTGTATAGAGCTAGTCAAGTACAACAGTCTGGTGACTGTTCTGGTCACAGGAGAGCTGGATATTAGACTCTGCCTGTATAAGCTAGTCAAGTAGAACAGTCTGGTGACTGTTCTGGTCACAGGAAAGCTGGATATTAGACCCTGCCTGTATAGAGCTAGTCAAGTACAACAGTCTGGTGACTGTTCTGGTCACAGGAAAGCTGGATATTAGACTCTGCCTGTATAGAGCTAGTCAAGTAGAACAGTCTGGTGACTGTTCTGGTCACAGGAAAGCTGGATATTAGACCCTGCCTGTATAGAGCTAGTCAAGTACAACAGTCTGGTGACTGTTCTGGTCACTGGAAAGCTCGATATTAGAGCTTGCCTGTATAAAGCTAGTCAAGTACAACAGTCTGGTGACTGTTCTGGTCACAGGAAAGCTGGATATTAGACCCTGCTGTATAGAGCTAGTCAAGTACAACAGTCTGGTGACTGTTCTGGTCACAGGAAAGCTGGATATTAGAGCCTGCCTGTATAGAGCTAGTCAAGTACAACATTCTGGTGACTGTTCTGGTCACAGGAAAGATGGATATTAGACCCTGCCTGTATAGAGCTAGTCAAGTACAACAGTCTGGTGACTGTTCTGGTCACTGGAAAGCTGGATATTAGACCCTGCCTGTATAGAGCTAGTCAACTACAACAGTCTGGTGACTGTTCTGGTCACAGGAAAGCTGGATATTAGACCCTGCCTGTATAGAGCTAGTCAACTACAACAGTCTGGTGACTGTTCTGGTCACAGGAAAGCTGGATATTAGACCCTGCCTGTATAGAGCTAGTCAAGTACAACAGTCTGGTGACTGTTCTGGTCACAGGAAAGCTGGATATTAGACCCTGCCTGTATAGAGCTAGTCAAGTACAACAGTCTGGTGACTGTTCTGGTCACTGGAAAGCTGGATATTAGACCCTGCCTGTATAGAGCTAGTCAAGTACAACAGTCTGGTGACTGTTCTGGTCACTGGAAAGATGGATATTAGACCCTGCCTGTATAGAGCTAGTCAACTACAACAGTCTGGTGACTGTTCTGGTCACAGGAGAGCTGGATATTAGACCCTGCCTGTATAGAGCTAGTCAAGTAGAACAGTCTGGTGACTGTTCTGGTCACAGGAAAGCTGGATATTAGACCCTGCCTGTATAGAGCTAGTCAAGTACAACAGTCTGGTGACTGTTCTGGTCACTGGAAAGCTGGATATTAGAGCTTGCCTGTATAGAGCTAGTCAAGTACAAAAGTCTGGTGACTGTTCTGGTCACAGGAAAGCTGGATATTAGACCCTGCCTGTATAGAGCTAGTCAAGTACAACAGTCTGGTGACTGTTCTGGTCACTGGAAAGCTCGATATTAGAGCTTGCCTGTATAGAGCTAGTCAACTACAACAGTCTGGTGACTGTTCTGGTCACTGGAAAGCTTGGACTCCGATCTGGATCACCCTGCCTATATCCTCCTAGATTAGTCCTGAGAAGGACTGTTCTGGTCAGCAGCCGTTTGCAGCCCTGCTCCGGATCTACCTATGAGGGCCACAAATCTGTCCCTTAAGCAGCAGCAGACACTCTCCCTACACTGACTCTCTGGATGGCTGTGTGCAGAGCACATCGTGGCCGAGTCTTATAAAGGCTCGGTCACGCTGTGCGGACGGCCAATCACTGCAATGCCACAACTAACAGGGCTGTAGCATTGCAGTGACTGCCAGCCAATCCCTGCATGTGGGCTGGCTCTCTAAAGAGCGCCAACATGCAGGGATGAGGACCCCGAGTACAGCACGAGTATCGCGAGATTACTCGGCACTCGCCGAGAAGCCCGAGTACAGTGATACTCGTGCGAGTACCGAGTAGTCACAAGCGTGCTTGCTCATCACTACTAGTAACAGTGTTAACAGCAGGGTTTTTAGTTAATACATTTTTTTCAAAAACTGTAAGAAACCGTTCTACCATCGTCAAGGTAACCCATATCAGAACGGTCCCTATCTAAATTATTTAAAACCTGATTCTATGTGAACATACCTATAGATGCATAATGCACAAGAGCAAGAATCCAATATGGACACGGTGCAGCAGACGGCACTTTATGTGCCTGGCTCAGTAAGGAAGGGGTGGGGGCACTTCCTATCTTGCATAACAAGAGACTAATTGGACACTTGCAGCTGAGCCACAGCACAAAGTGAACAGGTCTGTAAGACTGTGTTCACACCACCTAAAAACTAGATCACAAAAAAACAGTATAACAAACATGTAGAAATACTCTGCTGTGAAAGGTAATTATAAAAAGCAAGTGCTAGTAACAGTGTTAACAACAGGGTATTTAGTTAATATATTTTTTGCAAAAGATGTACAAAGCCGTTCTACCATCGTCAAGGTAACCCATATCAGGACGGTCCCTATCTAAATTATTTAACACCTGATCCTATGTGAACATACCTATAGATGCAGGATGCAGAAGGGCCTGAATCCAATATGCAATATGGACATGGTGCAGCAGGTCAATAAAAGAAAGGAGGGGGAACAAGAGGCGCAATAGTGCCCTATCACTAGTAACACTAAAAATCACGGTGATGTGAAGGGGATCCACTCACCTATGCCAGTTGTGTGACCCACTGCTGCTGGACTTCCACCGGCCACTCACTCGTGGAGACACATCAAGATGTTGTTGGGAAGAAAAAGGTGTGTAACAGTCCGCGCTGCCAGATCAAAACGATACTCCAAAGAACACACGTGTTGGTGATGTTCAACAATTCTCCTTTATTCTCTCTGACGCGTTTCGGTGCCCTCCTGGCACCTTCCTCAGGGATACCTACAGGTATCCTATCTTCCTATCTTGCATAACAAGAGACTAATTGGACTCTTACAGGTGAGCCAAAGCACAAAGTGAACAGGTATGTAAGGCCTTTTTTCACACATCCGTACCTTCGTCACGTGTGCGGTCCATGCCGACACATGCCTGAAGCATGGACATATAAGGACACATAATCCCCTATGGCCCCCCTTCACATGTCTGCTATTCTGCAGGGACCATGTCTCTGTGTGGAGCAGACACGTGACCGTGTGCTCCACACGGAGACATGTCCATTTTTCTGCGGAAGCACGCATCGCTTTTTGCCCAAATTGTCCTGCACACGGAGGTTCACATTGTGACATCCGTGTGCACAGACCACGGACAAAAGTTTCTATTGTAAAAATAAGGAATTTCATACTCACCTCCTCTCTCTGCAGTAGCTCTGACAGTTCCTCTCATCTTCGGGGCCACAAATTAGGCTCATGAATATTCACTTCACTGAGCCCAACAACAGACCAGAAGTGAGAGGAGCAGCGGTACTGGAGGGAGGTGAGTATGCAATGACAGGCTGCCCGTGTGCTATCCACGGATAGCACACGGACAGCACACATGTGTCACATGTCTGTGACACATGGATACACGCCCCTCCCACAATCGGCCTTGTCTCATACGTCAATGGTTTCACGGATGTGTGAAACAGGCCTAAGACCGTGTTCACACCACCGAAAACTAGATCACAAAAAAACAGTATAACAAACATGTAGAAATACTCTACTGTGAAAGGTAATAATAAAAAGCAAGTGCTAGTAACAGTGTTAACAGCAGGGTATTTAGTTAATACGTTTTTTTGCCAAAAATGTACGAAGCCGTTCTACCATCGTCAAGGTAACCCATATCAGAACGGTCCCTATCTAAATTATTTAAAACCTGATCTTATGTGAACATACCTATAGATGCAGGATGCACAAGGGCCAAAATCCAATATGGACACGGTGCAGCAGACGGCACTTTATGTGCCTGGCTCAGTAAGGAAGGGGTGGGGGCACTTCCTATCTTGCATAACAAGAGACTAATTGGACACTTGCAGCTGAGCTACAGCACAAAGTGAACAGGTCTGTAAGACAGTGTTCATGCCACCTAAAAACAAGATCACAAAAAAACAGTATAACAAACATGTAGAAATACTCTGCTGTGAAAGGAAATTATAAAAAGCAAGTGCTAGTAACAGTGTTAACAACAGGGTATTTAGTTAATACGTTTTTGCAAAAAATGTACAAAGCCGTTCTACCATCGTCAAGGTAACCCATATCAGAACAGTCCCTATCTAAATTATTTAAAACCTGATCTTATGTGAACATACCTATAGATGCAGGATGCACAAGGGCCAAAATCCAATATGGACACGGTGCACCAGATGGCAACTTTATGTCCCTGGCTCAGTAAGGACTCCATTTGGTCTCTGTTTAGTGGTGTCCGGTAGGGATGGGCGAATCCTAAAATACTCGGAATCGCTAGACTCTAACGAGTCCGAGTCGGAAACTCGCTACTCGTTGCGAGTCTAGCGAGTCCAATGTTAATGAATGGGGAAGCGAGTATTGCAGCGTTTCCTGTGCTGCTGGACCTTATAAGGGGTCTGGCAGCAGAGGAAAAACCTGCAATTCCCCATTTTATTCTTTAAAAGCCAGCGCAAAAAGACACCGGCTTTTAAAGAATATAAAAAAAAAGAAAAATTCTATGTAGAGGGATGTAGCAGAGCTGACACCGCGTTTGGGACTACGTCGGACGGAAGAGGATTTTTTTAATTAAAGATAGAGTCTCTAATGGCTTTTTTTTGTAATTACTAATAAAAAAAATTTTTCTGTGTGTTTTGTTTTTTTTTAAACAATTTAATAGAAATTCATGGCGGTCATGTGTAATACTGGCGTGACCGCCATAAATTTCGGGCTTAGGGCCAGCTGATAACACAAAGCTGGCCCTAACCCCTTTATTACCCAGTGAGCCACCGCACCAGGGCCCTGGAAGAGCGGGGTTCAGCGCCAGAGGATGGCGCTTCAATGAACGCGCCATCTTCCGGTGTGGCTGTGGGCTGCAATTTACAGCGGGGGGGGGGGCCCAGAAAGCTTGGGCTTCCCCACGCTGTGGATTCCAGCCCCCAGCAGCTTAGCTGTACATGGCTAGACATAGAAATTGCGCGGAGCCCCACGCATTTTTTTTTATTATTTCATGATTTCATCATTATTTCTGCCTGCCTGTCTACTTGCCTACAGTGCTGTACACAGCACTCCTCCGTCCTGGTAGCTCTCAGAAGAGCTGTTTGGGTTATATGTGAGGAATCTTGAGGTGATTTTCCTACACTCACTGACACTCCCTATCTCTGATCTGCTCCAAGTCTCCCTACTCGCCCTGCACTAGCTCATATCGTCACAGGAATGTGCCCAAAATGGTGGGGGCAAGCCTTATATACAGCCTTGCCTGTCATACATGACATAGGCATCACGATGTACAGCAGTTTTCTGACTTAACATGCTAGGCTGCTAACATGCTAGGCTGTCTCGGAACATTAACATATTCTGTATTCAGCGAGTCCCGAATACAGTATACAGGAGTCGTAGACTCGCTCATCCATAAGACTCGCTGCTGACAGCGGGTATCCGTGAACCGGTGCTATTGTTTAAACGATTTGGGGACAATCCAGCTACATAGACAGCGATGTGATAGCGAGTTTAGCGACTGAGAAAAATACTGAATGCAAACTCTGGCAAAACTAGGATTGCCATTGATTTGCATTGGACTCGTTTCTGTGCGAGTAATCGCTTGGAAACTCGCAGAGTACCGACTCCTGCAAGTTCCTTACTATTCGCAGAGTAACGAGTCCTAACGAGTAGATTCGCCCATCACTAGTGTCCGGCTTTTTAGAGGTACACAAACCTGTTGCTGTGTTGGAATATGTTTAGTGCAACAACTCCATTCCAGTATATGTAAAGGTACCTTTACACCCACTACAGAAGGTTAGAAACAACCGGGTGTAGGAGACATATGTATCTTGCACCGCCAAAACACCGCGAGGTAGCGGCGTGTAAATAAGGTTGTTGTCACCGGTCACTGTCGACACCTGTTTTTGCGCACTGCTCAAAAACAGGTTGGTTTCAGTCCAATGGTAGCGGCGTGTAAATGAGGAACAGGAAGGTTTTTGCGACACCTAGTGATCTCCCTGGGGCGTGACACAGCCTCCGGGTTACCACGCCCCATCAGCGATCATTGGTGGAAGATCCTGCGTTACGATTGGCTCTCCCTGCACAGGCCGCCATCTTGGATGAGTTGTCACTTCAGCACTAGAGATACGCGCCGTATGCAAGATCTGAAACATTAGTACAATTACGCCACCACACAATTGCGGAAGGCCAAAGTATATTACGTCATGGTCCTATGTAGTTTACACATTCTCATACCACATACAAAGGAAGCTTGCTGTACACAGCACACATGCATGCCGTACGTAGCGTTCTGGGGTTTTTAAATTAGATAACGCACAAGTGTTGTTCCTGTGCCGCACTGTGCACACTATATAGTGTGCATATTCTCAGACCACATACAAAGGAAGATTGCTGTACACAGCACATAAGGTTGTGGTATGCAACGCCCTGGGGTCTTGTTCTGTAGGTGCCACAGAAGTGTTTCTGGCATGTCACTGCGCGTACGGCGACTTAGATAGTTGCTATTGCCCGCAAGCGGCCGTACTGACGTCATGACGTTTGTTTCAGTTTCACTCTGCCTGCAAGGTGCTAGCTCCTCCCCTGCACATAGCAGCAGAGTCATGGCCGCCACACAGCGCGCTGCAACGTGGGGGATGGCGGAGCTCATAATCTTGATTGATTACTGTGACCGGTTTGATTACTGGGGCCACCATCACCACCGCCACCCTAGGCTGCGCAACCGGAACACTGTGCTGAAGAGCCAGCGTTCTCTGCTCCACAAACTAGGGGTTTGGAGGAAGGCTAAGCAGATCCAAAAGAAGATCGCGGATCTGAAGCAGAAGTGCCCGGGCCACATAGTTGACATCCGTGCCCAGATTGCCAGCCTGCGTGGTGAGTAATTTTTGGCCCCAAACACACAATCTGCACATGTATATTGACCAAATTACACATATATGTTGAAAAAGATATTCTAAGGATAATGTGGGGTACAGCGGTACCCATGCAATGGGGTAACATATATTATCCTGAATATGGAGGGGTTGCCTACACGTCTGCCTTAACCTCAGTGTTTTTGGGGCAAAGATGAGACCACAGTGTTAGTTGCTCTCCAGACAGTAACCAGACTACTGTCCCATACACACACTACATGCATAGCACATGACCTAACACCATATCCGCCCTAATGCAAACACATAGCCCCACAATCTAAATGTGGAAACACCTCTGTGCTGAACCCTTCTTCTGAGATTGCAATGATTGTGTTTTCAAATATAGATGGTGATGGTTCGTCCTCGGAGGATGCTCCCCCGGCACCACCCGCAGGTGCCCAGCTGACCCCACCACCTGAAGAGGCTGCTGCAAGCCCATCCCCACAAGGGAATAGCCCGTCCCCAGGGCATGATGCGGAGGAGGAGCATGAAGAACCAGCAGGCGTTGAGGAGGATATGCCTTCCCCATCAGGGCCAGCGGCAGCGGATGCAGAACATCTAGCGGGGCCAGAGGCTGAGCTGGCAGCCCTTGCTGGGCCGGAGGAGGACATAGCGCAAGCCGCAATTGAGCCAGCCTGGGAGGATTATGGTGGTAAGTGTGTTTTTTGGGGGGCTATGGCCTGCACACTGTAAGCAGTTAATCAAAAGGAGGAAAGAAGTGGAGCCATATTTGCTTCAATTTTGCAGTAAAATATCTAACTTTATTTGGAGACAGTTATTAAACACCAAGATGCAGAAAAAATGGTGCAATTGTTACAAATACACAGCATTTATCCATATACAATAATGGATGCACATAGCAGGTTACATCATAATGCACAAACATAGGATAAGGTAAAAAGCTACTTCATTAGACTGGTGTAGTCAAATGAACAATAATGAGACAGCCATAATAATCCAGGTAAGGACTGGAAGCTCATAGTAAGTTATTGCAACACCCCATAAAGTGCAGAAAGGTTACATACAATAATAAGTGCATTCACATGTAGAGCACATGGTGCTAGTGCAGGATGAGGAATTCAAACCCTCCATACCGGACTCCTTACGTACGTTTCGCTTGCTTTAGTTACGCATATGCTTCATCTAGAGGAGTAATGATACAAGGTAATGGCGAATTTTATATCCCTGAACACTTGCGGTCACATGTTTTACCCGGCCAATCACCGCGTTTAGATCGGCGCATGCGCCGTCGGCGTCCGACGCCGGTGATGTCACTTCCGGCGCGACGCTGAGCCCATCAACACGCGCCCAGCAATTGCCATGGGAACATGCAAACAAGCCCAGCTCTGCCCGCGCCATCATGACAGACCAGCAGGGGGAGCAGACCGCGCATGCGCGCACGCAATGATGGCACTTACTTAATTGAGCCTGATACAAACAACACAAAATCACAAAAGATCACAAAATGGGAAAAAGAGATTAAGGAAGGCAAGTTGAAAAAATTCCACCGAGACCAAAGTGATTATTCTAATCACAGAGTGTATAAGTGGAAAAACAAACGTGGGAAACCTAAAAAACCACCCCATGGACCTAAACCTGATCTACCGAAACCTGGGGTACCAGATTTACCTAGGACACCGTCCCTGGTTTCTTTAACATCTGGAGACGAAACTCAGGGTGAATCAGAGGACGAAATATCGGGGTCATCGGGCCGTTTGAATGATGAAACACGTCAAATAGTGACTCGCCTCCAATCTCTGATCCTTCCAAAGCCAAAGGGAAAGGTAATTTGTGATAATAGTCTCCAAGTCATTAATCTCTCAGAGCATGTATTAACTCCTATGCAGATAGATGTGCTTTCTAAAGGCCTTACTTTTGTACCAGCTAACTCATTTAATTTTTTTGTAGCCATGAAGGACGTGCACTTATTTGCACACAAAGTACTGCTGAAGAAACTGCATATGAAGGGTGCTCTGGGGACGGGAGACGTTTTAGAAAAAGAAGCCCTTGGTGCCTTGGAGGATTTAGAGAATGAATTACCATCTAACGAACAAGGTAGGTTCCCTAAAAATCTAATGCCCAAGTCAACTAGATTCCCCCCTTTGTCTGCCTGCCCGGCCATTGATATATTCACGAGATTGGTGGCGGAAGACTTCAGAAAACTAAGTACTAGGAGGTCATTTGATAACCTCACCCACCAACAGAGAAAGGCCATTGCCGAGTTAAAATCTCTGACAATGTGGTCATTAAGGTGGCAGACAAAGGGGGTAACATTGTTATTTGGCCATGCCAATTATATGAGAGGGAGGCCTTTAGGCAACTGAGAGACAAAAATGTCTATCAGAAGCTAGATCAGAATCCTGTAAGCTCTTTTTCTTTTGATTTGGAAAGGATATTAGTGACTGCAATGGAGGAGGGGATCATCACCAAAAAAGTCCTTGATGGACTGATGGTCAGGGCCCCTAAAGAGCCCACCTTCTACTTGCTTCCCAAAATCCACAAGGATCCCGTCAATCCGCCGGGGCGTCCGATAGTTTCAGGTATGGAGGGTCTTTGTGATCCAGTATGTCGATTTATCGACTTTTATTTAAAACCCCTTGTTGAAACATTGCCATCGTACTTAAGGGATACTACGGACGCCCTTACTAGGATTGACGATATGAAGTAAAAAGGTATGATAAAATGAGCGCTAGGGACAGAAACAGGCACTGGGCTCTTATCGAATATTACCTTTCAAATTTATTGTGAACAGTAGATGTTATAGGTCTCCTCGCCACAACATGTTTCGACACTAAAGGTGTCTTTCTCAAGTGGATCTTACTAGGATTGACGGGATCTTTGTGGAGAAGGATATGTTCATAGTCACTGCCGACGTGGAGTCCCTCTACACCTGCATCGATCATGATGCAGGTGTGGAGGCGGTCCGCTTCTTCCTTGAGGAGTCCAACCGGGATGCGCATTTGTGTGAGCTGATCATTGAGCTGCTCTGCTTTGTCCTGTCCCACAATTTCTTTACTTTTAAAGATCGATTTTATCTTCAGAGGCGCGGCACTGCCATGGGTGCGGCCTGTGCACCTTTGTATGCAAACCTGTTCCTAGCGCACTGGGAGCGGGGTATATTTGCATGCGGGGGTGTGCGGGCCGTTACCCATGTGCAGTGCTGGATGCGCTACATCGATGATGTTCTTTTTGTGTGGCAGGGCACTGCAGAGCAGCTCAGACTATTTATGGATGAATTGAATAAAAATGATTTGAACATCAGACTCACTTATAAATTCAGTAATTCATCAATTGATTTCTTGGACGTAAAAATTATGGTTGATGGTTGTGGACTGTTTCAAACTGACGTATACCGAAAAGAGACGTCTGTGAACGCGTTGTTACATGCGTCATCAGCCCACACTCCATCAACCATAAAGGCCATCCCGGTTGGACAATTCTTGAGGATGAGGCGGATCTGCTCCACGGAGGCTGACTTTCATAAACAGGCTAGGGATTTGAGTGGCAGGTTTAGGCAGAGAGGGTACAGTCGTAGGACCATCAAAAGGGGCTATGATAGAGCAAAACTGACCAAACGTGATGATCTCCTCCTTCCTCCCAAAAAGAAAACAGACGAGACTTATGGGGAAATAAGATTCATCTCTACTCATAATCAGCAGTGGGAAAGGATGAGACAAATTCTTGTGAGACATTGGCCTGTGTTATTGTCCGAACCATCCTTGAGGGGGGTCCTTTCTGAGAACCCTCAGATGACATCAAGACGGTCTCAGAATTTAAAAGATATATTGGTGCATAGTCACTATGCACCAAAAATATCAAGGATTTTCGGGATGGGCCCTCCATTAAAAGGATTTTTTTCCGTGTGGGGATTGTAGCGCATGTCCCAACATGGTTAGGGGTTCTGACTTTGTCTCGAGTGATGGCTCTAGGACTTATAAAATGAATCAACACATCTCATGCAGCAGTACACATGTTGTGTATTTCGCTGCATGTGGATGTAATAAAATCTATATTGGGCTAACCACAAGAGAATTAAGGGTCAGAGTTGTGAACATGTGAGGGACATTATGGCTGCTAAAAAAGCAAAAAAGGAAGAGGTCGCGGCCCTAAAACCTCTACCCCGTCACTTTTATCACCATCATGGGTGTAATGTAAAAACGTTAAAGGTGAAGGGGATTGATCAGATACATGGAGGAATTAGGGGAGGGGACCTTCAAAAAATGCTGTCCCAACGGGAATTAAAATGGATAATTACACTTGATACCGTGTCTCCTAAAGGTCTAAATGAAGCCATCAGCTTTGTTCCATTTCTCTGAGAGATTGGGGGTTCTTGTGTCTTACAATTATATGTCAGAGATATCACTGACGGCCGTTGAGATCTTTGCCCAATCTGATAAGGATGTTCTCTTTTTTAAAATAAGCTTCTTTATTTCTTTTTTTTTTCTCTTCTTTTCTGTCTTTTATTCATTCTCTCACTATCTATGCATTGTGAGATGTTTTATCTGTGGGGTCTGTGTTTTTTAATCTGTATTTGTATCTGTATTTACAGCGGATATATTCCATGATGCATTACATATGCTGTGCGGTTACTGTACCTGAAATGTCTACCATCTGTTATTGAGCCTGAATAACCACCATATACAGAAGAAGGGAAGAGGGGAGAAAACCTTGCTTCACAATATCACTGTATTATTATGCTATGTGTGGTTGTTTGTATCAGGCTCAATTAAGTAAGTGCCATCATTGCGTGCGCGCATGCGCGGTCTGCTCCCCCTGCTGGTCTGTCATGATGGCGCGGGCAACGCTGGGCTTGTTTGCATGTTCCCATGGCAATTGCTGGGCTCGTGTTGATGGGCTCAGCGTCACGCCGGAAGCGACATCACCGGCGTCGGACGCCGACGGCGCATGCGCCATTCTAAACGCAGTGATTGGCCGGGTAAAACGTGACCGCAAGTGTTCAGGGATATAAAATTCGCCATTACCTTGTATCATTACTCCTCTAGATTAAGCATATGCGTAACTAAAGCAAGCGAAACGTACGTAAGGAGTCCGGTATGGAGGGTTTGAATTCCTCATCCTGCACTAGCACCATGTGCTCTACATGTGAATGCACTTATTATTGTATGTAACCTTTCTGCACTTTATGGGGTGCTGCAATAACTTACTATGAGCTGCCAGTCCTTACCTGGATTATTATGGCTGTCTCATTATTGTTCATTTGACTACACCAGTCTAATGAAGTAGCTTTTTACCTTATCCTATGTTTGTGCATTATGATGTAACCTGCTATGTGCATCCATTATTGTATATGGATAAATGCTGTGTATTTGTAACAATTGCACCATTTTTTCTGCATCTTGGTGTTTAATAACTGTCTCCAAATAAAGTTAGATATTTTACTGCAAAATTGAAGCAAATATGGCTCCAGTTCTTTCCTCCTTTTGATTATTTGCTAAATGTGTTGAGCTGCACAGCTAATACCAGGTACTTGAACTGGGAGCTGTTTAGATGGTACCATATGGAATATATATGTATACACTGTAAGCAGTGTTGTGTTTTGTGGTCATTAGGATTTGCACCCATTTTGTGAATAATGTTCTTCACCCATTTTTGCAGATGGAGAACGTGCTGGAGCTGCCGGTGGAGTGTCAGTGCCTCCCCATCACCCCCTGATAGTGAGGAGGAGGTTCAGCCCAAGGGTAAGGAGCATATTTGTTGGTTGAACATACCAAACCACCATAGGGACTATTACAATGTAAATGTGTATTTTATCACAATACAGGTGTACCTACGATGGAGGACGTCATGAGGGCCCACCATGATTTTTCACGACGGCTACATCGGGCACACTGACGCGGGCTACAAGACCTGGCCCGGTTGGGTGCCATGCTGGCTGCCTTGCAGCAACATCATGGTGGCCTCCAATGATGTGGCACAACCCACACACCTAAATGGGCTGACCTGCCCTGCAGGACTGTTGTCCTTGTTGGACAAAAAATGTTGAATGTTGCCTTGTTGGCTTTTTTTGTTGTTTTTTTTTGCCCCCGTTGGGCTCTTTTCTTATAGTGTCCCACATTGGGACCATGGGGAGTGTGTTGTGGCTACCCTGTCGGCCTCTTTTCTTATAGTAATAATGTAGAAAAAACCACGACTAAGACAGTTCTCTGTCGAAACGCGTCGGTGTTAGCACATACTGCCTGTATTAGATGGATGGCTTTTACGTTTGAATAAATCCTCATAATTCCAAGTTTATGAGTGCTGGATTTTTCTACATTATTATTGGTGATTGCCGGTCCAGAGACCAGGACTGTATCCGTGCACCATTTCCTTGTACTGGAGTACTACTATTTCAACTGGGTGAGCTGAACTTTCCCTCTACCTTTTCCCTGCTACCACTTTTCTTATAGTGTCCCACATTGGGACCATGGGGAGTGTGTTGTGGCTACCCTGTTGGCCTCTTTTCTTATAGTGTCCCACATTGGGACCATGGGGAGTGTGTTGTGGCTACTCCTTCCCTCATACACCATTGTGTCCATTGTGGCGACTGTGTGTCACACCTGTTGTGGGGAAATAAAATTTTTACCACAAAATTATGTGTGTTCCTTGATGTCACTACCCAGATGTTGTGCTGACAAACATGTAAAGTCCCTGTTTGACCCAGATTATTCGACCTCTGTGAAGTATTACTAGATGTTACCAGGCCACATTGTGTTCCTGCACTGGCGCCATTGCCCACAATGTGTGGATAATGTCCCCTATCTTTGGACCAAAAACATACACCCAGTCAACACAGTTTTGTTGTTAGTCTGCAAATAGAAGACCCACATGTCTGGTTATTCAAATGTTTATTTTGTAAAAACACAAAAATAAACCAGAAATATACAAATGACACAGGCCAAATTGGCCACAAGATAAACCACAATGCTTAGCTAAGCAACAATGCCTAATAGGAAGTATGTCCAGACGGCCAATTCAGTGCATTGGCTAGTAGTGTCCCCCATCCTCATCCTCCTCCTCTGTTGGCTCTGACAATGCCTCAACCCCCCCCTCTCTCATGGCAGCCCCGCCCTGCCTGAGAGTGTTCATATCTTCTTGAACGTCTTGGTGGGGGAGTTGGGGTATGTGGCTGGGGCGGTCTCCTCACCCGGTGTTGTTGTTGGGCGGGCGCTAGGGGCCAAAGGGTGTTCTTCTGGGGGGGGTATGGGTACAACCCCATTGCAGGGCCCCATCTATGCCCGCCGCAAGGACACGATCAATGACCCGCTGAGCAATCTCCCTCTGCTCCGGCTCCATCTTGTTGAGCATGTCGCTGGCGTGGAGGGCGTAACTAGAGATGTGGGTCCGTTGCTCGTCCAAAAGGACCCTTTTGGCCCAGGTGCCCAGCTCGGTGTTCGGTGGTGCTGGTCTTCGCCTTCGCCGGATGGCCGAGCTGGGCCCTGGGCTGGGACCCCCATCACTAGTTCCGTCCTCCAGCTCGCCCGCTGATGTTGTTGGGTGAGCGTCACCAGAGTCATGCTCCTCCGCAATGGAGCCGGGCTGCTCAGGGGCCTGTGGAAAGAAAAGAAAAAAAGAAAACAAATCAATACCACAAAGCTGCATCATTGAGGTAAATTGGCCTGAGGCCACCACTAACCCCTATCCCACACAACACCACAGCACCCAAACAACCAACAGAGACCTCAAAAGATCAAGGTATGTGTGGCTCTGAACTGCACGTGTCATGTATACTCACCTGTGCCATCAAACTGTATTGGCCCTAAACATACATTTTTTAACTTAACTAGGGGTTGTTTAAAAATGGATATGTGACCTCAGGAGATTTTAGCTGCCTTTAATATGCTGAAATCCCTGTGCCTCTGCCTTACCTTTGGCACTAATTTAACCAATGTGTTTCCTCAATAAAACATAAACTACATGGGCCAAAGGCATGTCTGCCTTCCATTCTTCCTATATGTTGATGGGACTAACATAAACTACACTTAATCAGCATTGTGGCTATTACGAGAACCAATACACAAATCAGCCAGGGTAGTTTATTGTAACGGACAGGGCAAAGGTCTGTTTGTGATGACTGCACAATTAAACAGCAAAGCCCCTGAGGCCACAAATAAAAAAAAAAAACTTGGAAAGGATATGGCAACAAAGCTAGAATTGTGTTTGGGAAAAGCATGCAGACACGCACACCTGTGGAGCAAACATGGTGGAACACCACCCTAACACAATTACCCACCTCCTGCGCGCAGACTGGTTTTGGGCAGGGCCTACAGGGGACGCGGGAATAGGGTTGTTGGACCTCGATTCACACGAGCTCGCATGGCCAAGGGTGAAGGTGAGGAGGTTGTTTTGCCCCTGCGTCCAGGAAGCCACAAAGGGAACTGCCTCCTGGAAGGTAGGACAATAGTTGCACAACAACACCCTCACAGCCCACACAACCCATGTACAGTAGAGGGCAGCATCCAGCCCTGAGCCTGGTAGACTCTAGGCAGGCAAGGGGTGGTGGATTTAGAGGAGTGGGTTGGGCACACACGAAGTCAGGTGACTTGACAGTAGAAATAGTGAAGGGGAGGAGGAAGGAGTCAGTAGGCCGAGGTAGGCTGAGATGCAAAGACTGAACTGACACGTCCTGGAAGAGTGAGGTGTAGGAGCGCAGAATCTGTACCGAGCCAGGGTGAGCTGGAGGAGAGAGAAAGCACGTCCGAAACCAGATCCCCAGGAGTGTGAGAAGGCAGCGAGAGGGACGGTGATACCCGGGCCCTAGAAGACAGCCGAGAAGACCAGACTGCAGGCAGAGAAGCCCTCCTATGATACTGAGAGACGCAGAGGGAAAGAGCCTGGTAGAGCCTCATATTGAAGGACTGCTGGAGGCTTGGCTGAGTAGAGTGTTGGCTCTAGATGTGGCCGATGATTTAACCGGTACCCCAGACAACCGACGGGGGGTTTTAGTTCCAGACTGGGACCCCTACCCCAAAGGGCAGGCAGCTCAGTGACAAACAGGAGGACCCACAAGGGGCCCGAGTCACCACCATACTGTCCGAAGACACCCAACCAGTGTACACAGAACGTTAACAGCCCGGAAAGGACACAGAGAAAGTGTGAGGGGTCACAGAGAGCAGAGACCTGGCTGCAGGAGTAAAAGGGAACCCGGAGAGGGAGAGTGAACCCGTGTATTAAGAACTGAAACTTGTAAGAACTGTAAATGAACTGTAAACTGCTTTGAAGAACTTTGAGAGTAAACACGGAGACCTGAATCTGCCTCCCTTGCCTGCTTCTGCATGCTTGAATACGATTCCCTTGATACAGGATACAGCAAACCCTCCACCTCCAGAGCCGCAGCCTGTCAGCACCAGCACCAAGGAGAGATTTCTGCAGCATCTGGCTAGTAAGTGAATTGCACCCAGCCTGCACACTACACCATAGACTTTAACCCTTACTGCCCTAGGGAACACAGTTCTACCCACCGGAACTATCCCAACTACACTGCCATTCCATCATCCCCGGAGGTTCTGCAGCAGCGGCGGCCCCCATTACTGCCGGCACATAGTGGGTGGCGTCACGACTGACACATCCCCTGTAAATATTCCCCTTTATTTGCCAGGGCCCGGGACACGGTCCGGACCAGGACCACCCGTAACTTCCCCAGTACCAGACCCGGTCCGGTACCGAGTACCCTCGTCCCGGTGGGCTCGACAACCTGGCGTCACGAACAGGATCTACCTGGTCCAAAAGAATTGGACCCCGTGCGCCTAAAGAAACGTGTTCTGGACTTTCCCGCCAAAATCTGGGCCTAATGGCGGCCATAAAAGACTAACGCCATGTGCAGAGGAGGCCTTCCCAAAACTCCCATCGTGGGCCGGCACGGTCCAAGGCGCGAAGAAAAGGACCCGCCCTGGCTCCTCTTAACTCCGGGAGAGCCAGCCATCACTCTAAAAGAAGAGCCTCTGCCCCTAGACCCTCCTACCAATGAGAATCTGGCGGGAGCCAGAAAGGAAATCGTCATCAGGAGGGGGTGGAACGAACAACCAGAAAAGAAGCAGTCGCCATTACGAGACACACGGACAGAAGCGGAGGACGCCCAGGAAAGCGCTGCACACGAGAGACCCGAAGTGATCCCGGAGGGCCCACAGAACGTATTAGTGGAGGAACCCGGCCAGGGAGAGAGCGACGGTGATCGTGATAGAATGGCAGAAGGCGGCAAAGAACGTCCCCACGTCCAAGACACCCGGCGAGGCGTGCTGCGGCTGCTCCCCTTCCAGATGACACGGGCCCAAGAACAGCATCGGACCCGGATCCAAATTGATGTGAGTCATTGCCAACAGACTTTGTCTATACAACCCGGCTGGGTTGGAACTACGCGTGATTGCACGGAGAGCGACAGAGAATGCTGTACCGCGACCTTAGTGGATGTGACTATCCCACGAGCTGCACCGTGCCGTGCAAGGAAGGAAGCCAACCCGCTCGGAGCCCTGGAACAGCACTGGTTACCCCTGCCGGAACCCCTGATGCCGCCACCGACTACGACAGAGGTGAGAGGGGAGCAGCTCCGCTGCTGGTGGGAGAAGGATGCAAGTTGCGATAACCTGATGGGCTTCATAGGAGATGCAGATGGTGAAGTGGGTCCTGCAGAGCTAGTCACACATGAAGAGTATATCCGTAGATGTGTAAAGAAGTGGGAAAAGGAAGAAGCAGAACAGCAGGTGTAAAAGCAGGTCATGATTGCCCGTGCTAGAGAGGCCAAGAACGTAGCCAGAAGAGATAGAGAGATCCAGAGATCTCCACGGCATGAGGGCAAAATTGTAAAGGTTATAGAAGGAAAAGGTTTTGCCTTTGCACGTGAACCTGGCGCTAGACAAGACATCTTTATCAATAAAAGAGAGGTGGAAGAACAGTTGCCATCAGACCACCCAGACAGACAGGTTGAAATCAGAAAATGGGTGTCATACCATGTTGTTGCCGGTGAACGTGGCCCATACGCCATAAAAGTTAAAAGACTGTGCTTAGACACCGTGGAAGAGGATGATATGCCCGCATTGGAGTATCCAGAGTCTATTGATGATCCAGACATGCCACAGTACAAAGACATGGCAGTTAACACGGATCCAGTAACCATCCTAGAGACTGTTGCACCCAAGACCATGAAGGATGCTATCACCCAGACCCCTGAAAGCTACTTGCTAGTGACTGCCCTACAGAACATGGAGGTTTACCCTAAAAGAACGTCCCGAGTGCTGCCTTGGAAGCAAGCCAAGAAAGAATAACGACACGGGTTCTGCATCCAGGAGAACAGAAGAGGAAACTGTAAGTGTGAATGAGGTGTATTCCTTGCTGTCCCCATCCCATACCTGAATGGGTGTTAGCTTCCCCTTGTCTGTCTTATGTGTTAATAGACATTGATACCATGAACAATGATTGGTATAAACTTTCCCTTGTAAATAGTTGAGCACCTTAGTGTGCTCCCCTTTGGTTTTAAGACCAGCTGTGCATGTGAGAGATGGTGCAAGTGACTGTTGAAATCGTGAACTTTGAACTTAGAACTGCTTTTTGAGAATTGTTGCACTTTTTGAAAGAAGAACTTTTATACTTTTGATACAGAGTAGCGTTTATTATGTGTTTTATGCTGAGGTGAATAGAATGCGTTGCAGCATTAGACCCGGTAGAGGTCCAGAAGGGTAATGACGACAGATATACCCATGCACTTGTATATAGTTAACTTAAAGTAACGTTTGAAGAATCGTGCCTCCCGGACGGGAAGAAACCAAGAATTCGTAATATTTAATGTTGTTATAAAATAAAATGTTTTCAGGGGGATCCATGACGGGCAGCGCGAGGACGCGCTAGTTTAACTCCGGGAGAGTGTGGCACCCCTGCGTCCAGGAGGCCACAAAGGGAACTGCAGCCAGGCAGGTAGAACAATAGTTGCACAACAACACCCTCACAGCCCACACAACCCACGTACAGTAGAGGGCAGCATCCAGCCCTGAGCCTGGTAGACTCTAGGCAGGCAAGGGGTGGTGGATTTAGAGGAGTGGGTTGGGCACACATGAAGTCAGGTGACTTGACAGTAGAAATAGTGAAGGGGAGGAGGAAGGAGTCAGTAGGCCGAGGTAGGCTGAGATGCAAAGACTGAACTGACACGTCCTGGAAGAGTGAGGTGTAGGAGCGCAGAATCTGTACCAAGTGTGAAAGGTAGAGAGGGACGGTGATACTCCGGGCCCTAGAAGACAGCCAAGACGACCAGACTGCAGGCAGAGAAGCCCTCCTATGATACTGAGAGACGCAGAGAAAGAGCCTGGTAGAGCCTCATATTGAAGGACTGCTGGAGGCTGGCTGAGTAGAGTGTTGGCTCTAGATGTGGCCACTGATTTAACCGGTACCCCAGACAACCGACGGGGGGTTTTAGTTCCAGACTGGGACCCCTACCCCAAAGGGCAGGCAGCTCAGTGACAAACAGGAGGACCCACAAGGGGCCTGAGTCACCGCCATACTGTCCGGAGACACCCAACCAGTGTACACAGAACGTTAACAGCCCGGAAAGGACACAGAGAAAGTATGAGGGGTCACAAAGAGCAGAGACCTGGCTGCAGGAGTAAAAGGGAACCCGGAGAGGGAGAGTGAACCCGTGTATTAAGAACTGAAACTTGTAAGAACAGCACCAGCACCGAGGAGAGATTTCTGCAGCATCTGGCTAGTAAGTGAATTGCACCCAGCCTGCACACTACACCATAGACTTTAACCCTTACTGCCTCAGGGAACACAGTTCTACCCACCGGAACTATCCCATCTACGCTGCCATTCCATCATCCCCGGAGGTTCTGCAGCAGCGGCGGCCACCATTACTGGCGGCACATAGTGGGTGGCGTCACGACTGACACATCCCCTGTAAATATTCCCCTTTATTTGCCAGGGCCCGGGACACGGTCCGGACCAGACCACCCGTGACTTCCCCAGTACCAGACCCGGTCCAGTACCGAGTACCCTCTCCCAGTGGGCTCGACAAGGTCATAGTACCATAATTTGGGACTATGGACCTCCTCACCTCCAGCCCCCGACCGACGCTTGATGTAGTCATTATAAGCCCGCATGAATGAGGCCCGCAGGTTCTTAATTTTTTCCGCTAACTTCACCGGTCCCACCTCTTGCCTTGTAGGGGGTACAGGCGATTAGCCAAGTCGACAAGAGGCCTGGTCTCGATATTGTGGCAGCACTGTGCGCCACAGGCACTCGTGTCCTTGATACTTGGTGATGAGCTGGGTCACAAATTCCACGTACCCGTCCGGCATCTGATTTTCCCATAAAAAAAAAAAAAGGGGACATATAAGGAATGCATGCTAAAGAAACACTTTGTGTGGGGATATGCTGGTGTTTTGCCGCATCCAACATGTGTTCAACATGTATGTTTGCTTGTGGGGCACCCTTTGTTCATGTGCTAAATATCAACTACGGTTGGCATGTTTGAAAGGATATGTTGCACTACATATGTTCACAAAGGCACATGGGTCCACGATGACTAACCAAAACAAAACAAGGTCAGCCAACAATGGCAAACAGGGGGAGAGTGACCATAGTGGCAGGGGTCAAATTGGCACCTGGCCTGGTGGGACAAGCGTCATCTTGGTCCATCGCAAACATGTGAAAGGTTTGGCCTGTTTTAAAGTATGACTGGCTGGCTGACACAACAGCTGACGCAGCGGCTTGTGCACAACAACAGCCTCCACTCCCCCTTCCACCCATGGACACCCAACACTATGACAGGCAACAACAACCCCCCCGGCCCACACTTTCAGACGTTTGAGGGCGATAATGTAACCCAGACTTACAGTGGCAAAGCAGCCCCTGATAAATGGCCAACAAACAATCCGACAATGTATGCAAGACATCACCATGTTTTAAAAACGATTTGACCATGCATACTGCCTATAGGTAGCAATCCTTTACCCTATCATGAACAGAATATATACATGAAGCACATGCCGCGACGTCATGCCACACACACAGCCAAAGCGGCATGTGGCAGACGCATCAGCGCTCTGTAAAATAGCATGGCAAGGAAAAAGCATGTGAGAACACTTACCGTCAGACCAACAGAAAACGGATCACTGGAGACCACTAGCTCAATGCACATGGACGTTTGGACAGGGGCTGGTCGCCATTGCCGGAAATTTATACTCACCCACACCAATCAGCACACACCAATTAGGCACATTTGCAGCCAGCACCTGTGAATACCCCTTGCGCCAACTGAGTAGGAATCCTTGAAGCGTCCTGATTGGTTTGTGCTCATTGAAAAGCAGTCTGGGCCGGAAGGACGTTACGCTTGCTGGCCAGAGTCATTAAGTAAGTATTTGTGTGCAGACATGGATGTAGCGGCGTGGCGGCCTGAGGCGCATGATTTGCTTTGGTAACGCAATAGGCTCTTGCATCGACCGCACATGTGATGTTAGTTTGGTGACTACAGTAGCGTTGCCTGCTGCTGATTTTTTTTTACATGTGTTGCCCATACTTTTGCATATCGTACTTGACACATTTGTGCGTTTGTTTCTATTCGCCATGCAGGATAATGGCTGCTGTAATGTAGAGTGTAATGTCGGTCAGATGGGCAAGGCACAGAAAATATCATACTGCATGGCGTGAACACACACTGGGACCAACATGGCTAGGATCAGACATGGATTTGAGGCGTGAGGCAGCAGAGAAAGTCTACATGTGGATCTCACCCTTGCAAACACATGTGGCCCGAATTAACTACTGGATGAGTCATGGATAATCTGGTTCGTGACATCTGTGATTACTCACCCTGCAAGGCTGTGGTACGTTGATACTTACTGACTGTTGAAGTGAAAATATATGGTATCCTACATTGTTTGTGTGACATGTATAGCCGTTCTTTGTGGTGACACATGTCCCTTTTTAACACAGATATGTCCAGATGTGGTAATTTCAGACACCAAACAAAGTGTAGAAGGATGGGCGGCCCAGACCAGTGAGCATGTTCCGTTTGTTTAGCGCCCACTTGTTGTTGATGGGCTTGCAAGGTTCACAAGGATGTGTGCTGTGCACACACAAGCGATGACATCTGCATTGCTATAGTGTGTAATCCAAGTATTGTGTTGCTTACTTTACATGCAAACATGTCCCCATATTGATGTATGTACTGATGATTTTGTTTTTCATATACAGGTGCTGAGAATGCAGAATATACATGATCGATGTGTTATTGTGGCTCTTGCGTTGGTGGAAGAGCAAATGTGGCTGGAGGATCGGTATGAAAGGTTGAGGCGTCGCAGACAACGGCGTGTGTGGAGCCGGGATTGGCTTTGCTGCCGGGAGACCCGGGGCCACATGCAGCTGGTGCGTGAGCTGGAGGATAACAATCCGCATGATTACCGAAACCACTTCCGTATGTCCGAGGACTCTTTCACCTTCCTTTTGGAGCGCGTGAGGCCACTGATAGCCCATCAGGACACTATCATGCGTCGATCGGTATAGCTGAGGAGCGGTTGGCTATAACTTTGGTTCCTGGCTACAGGGCAGTCAATGACATCCCTCACATACTTGTCACGTGTATCCCTGTCCCTGCTGAGCCGCCTGATCCCTGAGACGTGTGAGGCCATCTGGAGTGCTCTGCAGCCATCCTTCCTAAAGTTGCCACAAACAGCCGCAGAATGGATGGAAGTAGGCCGCGGCTTTGAAAGCCGGTGGAACTTCCCAAACTGCGGTGGGGCATTGGATGGTAAGCACATTAGGATTACTAAAGCCCCCAACTCGGGCGCTTTGTTTTTTAATTACAAAGGGTATTTTAGTATAGTCCATCATGGCCCTGGTGGATGCGAACTATGAGTTCCTCTACGTGGACGTTGGAATGAACGGCCGAATCTCAGATGGGGGGGTGTTCGCATCCTTGGCACAACTACTAAGGACCGGATGCGCTGAACCTACCCTCAAATGAAGAGACGACCCATCATCTCAACTTTGCGTTTGTGGCGGATGAAGCGTTCCCACTTCAGGAACACCTACTGCGGCCATATCCCCAGAGGACCCTTACTTCTGAGAGACGCATTTTCAATTACCGGCTATCCCGGGCCCGCCGTGTGGTTGAAAATGCGTTTGGGATAATGGCGAATACATTCTGGGTTTTTGATACGCCTCTGCATATGAAACTGGAGTCTATTGACGCGGTAGTGCTGCATAACTTCCTGCGTCGTAGGGATAGAGCATCATACACGCCAGGAGGTTCTGTAGATAATGCAGACGCCACAACAGAGGAGGTCCGTCCAGGGGCTTGGCGGGATGTTGACCATGGTGTGGCGCCACTCCAGCCGCTGAGCCATGGTCGCACTCAGCAGGAGGCCAGGGACAGTAGAGATAACTACTGCTCCTACTTTAATGGCCCTGGTGCAGTGGGCTGGCAGAACCAGCCCGTTTAGTATGGGTGGTTCTGGTTCCTCATGAAATGGTGGCCATGGTGATAACAGCAGGGTTGCTGCACCATGGTGTTTTGTTTTGCTTATTTAATTGTGTGCACAGGTTTTAGTTAGTTAGTTAGTTTAGGTTTTATTTGTGTTACTAGCTGTGAGCCCAATGCGATTGCATCGGGATTCTAGAATCTGTGTAGAGTTTACTCAGTATATTTCAAATATGTCGGCATAGCGGCCACCGCTATTCTGATTGTTCGGCGCACTGAAGGCGGCGACGGATGAGAAGAGCGCCGCGCTGTATGGCGCCATACTTCAAATACATGGAATATTTTAAGTTTCACATTTACCATTGTAAATGAGGCGCTATTCTCATTGGTTGCTGTCTGCTGCGGGCAAGCAATGAGAATAGCGCCTCACTTTCATCAGTAAATGTGAAACTCAAAGTCGTCCATTATATGTCTAAGATGGTGGCCTGATTCTAAATAATAGGGAGTCTAGCATGCATATATACATTATTCATTCAAATTTGACAATAATGCACATAAGACATGATATGTATCTATGAACTACCAATGTTTGTATAGTATATGTCAATGTAGTACATGTCATGATTCTAAGGCAAGGCTTTTCGTACAGATACTGGCACCGATGTTTTGTACAGATTATTAACATTCATATATAAATTGAATATACATAATCTATGGTTTAGCCAGTACATGTTTCCCCACCAAACCACGGGAAGGTAGCCTTACAGCTGGTGGGACCTACTCTACTCTATGCCTAATTATTAATACTTAGACTCCTTTTAAATCAGATATTTTTCGGCTATTTGCAGAAGGTGTGGAATAACAAAATATAATTTCTGCACTTGGCACCAAAAGACCTACCTACAGATCACTTTCAGCAAGTAACATGTAATGTATATGGAACTTCCAGTTAGCTTGCCGTAAATACGGCAAGCACAGCTTCGACAGATTCACTAAATGCAACCACTAAAAATCAGAGCTAACTGCGATTTTGGTGGTTGAAACTGTCGAAACCACATGTGCCGCAAATGCCGCAAGTAAACCACAAATTCAATATAAATTTCATGCAACTTACAGTAAGAATGCTGTAGGTCACAATTAGGCAGCAAGTGGCAAAATTGCTTTTTTCCCACTATAAATTCCACAAATAGCAGAAGAATTGAAATTTAAAATCAAAATGTCTATTCTTTCCCTATGTGTCTAAATATGTACCTATGTGTCAAAATATGTACCTCTTTGTATGTATGTACTTATATGTACAGAACACAGTTCGAGATAGAGATGTGTGTGAACAGGCGTCCCACCCGTCTCTTAGCTGTTCACAAAAACCTCACCCTTTGTAAAAAGAAAATGAAATCTCTCAGCAGCTATACTACTGGAGCTTCAGGTTCTTATCACTAAATGCAAGCATTTAGATGATACACATCTACAATCTACAACAAAGTGTGTGTTTATATACATATACTATGAAATATAAAAATAATGTTTCTAAGCTTAAAAAACTAACGACTATATATCTTAAATATTTTATATCTATTAACTAATTATAATGTCTTTATCTATAACTAAACAAATTTTTTTTTTTTTTTTTATATTCCGATACATATATGGCTAAACGAATTTATTTTAATATTTGTGTTAAATTAGAAAGTAACTATATATCTAAATCTAATATGCATCTAAAGAATTAAAATTAAAATATTTTAATACACTATATTTTTAGTGAAAACTAAAACTAACGACTATATATCTTAAATGACTATTTTATATCTAATAAGTAATTATAATGTCTATCTATAACTAAACTAATTTTTTTGGTATTTAGGTTTTTTTCTATTCCTATACATCTATTGCAAGACTAATTTTTTTTGGACTTTTTGTTTTTTTATTCCTATACATCTATTGGTAAACTAATTTATTGTAATATGTGCGTTTAATTAGAAAGTAACTATGTATCTAAATGTAATATGTATCTAAAGAATTTAAAGGAAAATATTTTTATACACTATATATTTTTAGTGAAAACTAAAACTAACGACTATATATCTTAAATTACTATTTTATATCTAATAAGTAATTATAATGACTATCTATAACTAAGCTAATTTTGTTGGCATTTTTTTTTTCTATTCCTATACATCTATGGTTAAAGGGAACCTGTCACCTAATCTATGGCCCCTAAACTATCACTACCTGCCCCTACAGACCCTAACTAGCTCCCTAACCATCCCTGCCTGACCTAATATGGCTATATATAAGGTGAATAAAACACTTTATAAACTTACAATTTCTCCGTCTGTGGGGCGTTCCTGTCGGCTCTTGTCTGCAGGGCGGGGTCCCCAGAGCCGCGCTCCCCCCGCCTCGCTCCCTTCCTAACGCCCTAATGGGCGGCATTGTGGATTTGAAGAGCGGGAAGCCCAGTGGAATCATCCCGCCCCGCTCTTCATGACGCGTCGGCCGGAGACCGCGTCATTTCCGGGTCCGCGCATGCGTAGTGCGCCCGGTGAAGCCGAGTCCCGGCGTCGCTAGGCGGCCCCCTCCCTCCCAAACCAGCACATATATATGTGTGTGTAATCCACATGTACATATGGATTACACACACACATATATACATTCACTTTGAGTAGGCACATTTCATATGTGCATCTATATATATATATATATATATATATATATATATGCACATATATATAGTTAGATGTGTGTGTGTGTGTTGTATACATACGTCTGTGTGTGTGTGCGTGTGTATACATACGTGTGTGTGTGTGCATGTGTGTGTATACTTACGTGTGTGTGTGTGCATGTGTGTGTATACTTACGTGTGTGTGTGTGTGCGTGTGTATACATACGTGTGTGTGCATGTGTATACTTACGTGTGTGTGTGTGCATGTGTATACTTACGTGTGTGTGTGCATGTGTATACTTACGTGTGTGTGCATGTGTGTGTATACATACGTGTGTGTGTGTGTGCATGTGTATACTTACGTGTGTGTGTGTGTGTGCGTGTGTATACTTACGTGTGTGTGTGCATGTGTGTGTATACTTACGTGTGTGTGTGTGTGCGTGTGTATACATACGTGTGTGTGTGGCATGTGTGTGTATACATACGTGTGTGTGTGTGCATGTGTATACTTACGTGTGTGTGTGTGCATGTGTATACTTACGTGTGTGTGTGCATGTGTATACTTACGTGTGTGTGCATGTGTGTGTATACATACGTGTGTGTGTGTGTGCATGTGTATACTTACGTGTGTGTGTGTGCATGTGTGTATACTTACGTGTGTGTGTGCATGTGTATACATACGTGTGTGTGTGTGCATGTGGTGTATACTTACGTGTGTGTGTGTGCGTGTGTATACATACGTGTGTGTGTGTGCATGTGTATACTTACGTGTGTGTGTGTGCATGTGTATACTTACGTGTGTGTGTGCATGTGTATACTTACGTGTGTGTGCATACATACGGTGTGTGTGTGTGTGCATGTGTATACTTACGTGTGTGTGTGTGTGCGTGTGTATACTTACGTGTGTGTGTGCATACTTACGTGTGTGTGTGTGTGTGTATACATACGTGTGTGTGTGTGCATGTGTGTGTATACATACGTGTGTGTGTGTGCATGTGTATACTTACGTGTGTGTGTGTGCATGTGTATACTTACGTGTGTGTGTGCATGTGTATACTTACGTGTGTGTGCATGTGTGTGTATACATACGTGTGTGTGTGTGTGCATGTGTATACTTACGTGTGTGTGTGTGTGCGTGTGTATACATACGTGTGTGTGTGTGCATGTGTGTGTATACATACGTGTGTGCATGTGTATACTTACGTGTGTGTGTGTGCATGTGTGTGTATACATACGTGTGTGTGTGTGCATGTGTATACTTACGTGTGTGTGTGTGCATGTGTATACCTACGTGTGTGTGTGCATGTGTATACTTACGTGTGTGTGTGCATGTGTGTGTATACATACTTGTGTGTGTGTGTGTGTGTGCATGTGTGTGTATACATACTTGTGTGTGTGTGTGTATACATACGTGTGTGTGTGTGCATGTGTGTGTATACTTACGTGTGTGTGTGTGTGTGCATGTGTGTGTATACTTACGTGTGTGTGTGTGTGTGTGCGTGTGTATACATACGTGTGTGTGTGTGTATACTTACGTGTGTGTGTGCATGTGTGTGTATACTTACGTGTGTGTGTGTGTGCGTGTGTATACATACGTGTGTGTGTGCATGTGTATACTTACGTGTGTGTGTGCATGTGTGTATACTTACGTGTGTGTGTGTGTGCGTGTGTATACATACGTGTGTGTGTGTGCATGTGTATACTTACGTGTGTGTGTGTGCATGTCTGTGTATACATACTTGTGTGTGTGTGTGTGTGTGTATACATACGTGTGTGTGTGCATGTGTGTGTATACATACTTGTGTGTGTGTGCATGTGTGTGTATACATACGTGTGTGTGTGTGCATGTGTACACTTACGTGTGTGTGTGTGCATGTGTATACTTACGTGTGTGTGTGTGCGTGCATGTGTGTGTATACTTACGTGTGTGTGTGTGGCGTGCATGTGTGTGTGTGTGTGTGTGCGTGCATGTGTATGTATACATACGTGTGTGTGTGTGTGTGTGTGTGCGTGCATGTGTGTGTATACATACGTGTGTGTGTGCATGTGTGTGTATACATACTTGTGTGTGTGTGTGCATGTGTATATATATTTTGTAGAGAGAGAGACTGAGGGTGAGAGGGTCTGTGAGTTTTGTGTAACGCTGGGACCTGGGTGACGCAGTAAACTTCACCTGAGGTCAGAGTTAATCCTCGTCACTCTATCTGACCTCAGGTGATCTACACTGATGTCACCCTGTTCACATCGGTAACAGAAAACTCACTCTATGTGGGTCACGCTGTGAAGTGGGAAGTTTCACATGAGGTCAGAGAAACACATTGCTTTATCCGACCTCAGGTGACACAGACCATGAACTCTCCCCCTTCACTGCACGAGCCTTCAAATATAATTTTTAGGGAATCTTCACTAACGGACGGACCTCTACCAGGATCCTGGATGGGTATGTGGGAGTAATAAAGATGGAGTCAAAATACGTGTTTGTGTTTTTTGTTGTAATAAAAAAAATTTTCTCGGTGTTGTGTCTTCTTTACTACTAAATAGAGATTCATAATGGCCGTGTCTAACATTGGCATGACATTATAAATCTCGGGCTTAGTGCCAGCTGCTAAAAGAAAGGTGGCATTAACCCCTTATTACCCAGTCTGCCACCGCCACAGGGCAGCTGGAAGAGCTGGGTACAGCTCCAGAATATTGCGCTTCTATAAATGCGCAATTTTCTGGGGCGGCTGCGAGCTGCAATTCTCAGCGGGGGTGGCCCAGAACGCTTGGGCCTCCCTACGCTGGGGATTCCAGCCCTCAGCTGCCTAGTTGTACCTGGCTGGCAAAGAAAAATGCGGCGAAGCCCCACGCCGTTTTTTTTCTTGTCAGCCAGGTACACCTAGGTAGTTGGGGGTGGATGGCAGCTCCTAGCTGCCTAGTTGTACCTGGCTGGCAAAGAAAAATGTGGCGAAGCCCCACGCCGTTTTTTTTCTTGCCAGCCAGGTAGACCTAGACAGCTGTGGGCTGCCATCCACCCCCTACTACCTAGGTGTACCTGGCTTGCATGAAAAAAGGCATCTGCGTTCACCACATTTTTCTTTGCCAGCCAGGTTTAACTAAGTCAGCTGGGGGTGGATGGCAGCTCCCAGCTGCCTAGTTGTACCTGGCTGGCAAAGAAAAATGCGGCGAAGCCCCATGCCGTTTTTTTTTCTTGCCAGCCAGGTACACCTAGGTAGTTGGGGGTGGATGGCAGCCCACAGCTGACTAGTTGTATGTGGCTGGCAAGAAAAAAATGGCATGTGGCTTTGCTGTATTTTCCTTTACTAGCCAGGTACAACTAGGTCGCTGGTAGCTGCCATTCACCCCCAACTACCTAGGTGTACCTGGCTGACAAGAAAAAAACCGGCATGGGGCTTCGCCACATTTTTCTTTGCCAGCCAGGTACAACTAGGCAGCTGGGAGCTGCCATCCACCCCCAGCTGACTTAGTTAAACCTGGCTGGCAAAGAAAAATGTGGTGAACGCAGATGCCGTTTTTTCATGCAAGCCAGGTACACCTAGGTAGTAGGGGGTGGATGGCAGCCCACAGCTGTCTAGGTCTACCTGGCTGGCAAGAAAAAAAATGGCGTGGGGCTTCGCCACATTTTTCTTTGCCAGCCAGGTACAACTAGGCAGCTAGGAGCTGCCATCCACCCCCAACTACCTAGGTGTACCTGGCTGACAAAAAAAAAACGGCGTGGGGCTTTGCCGCATTTTTCTTTGCCAGCCAGGTACAACTAGGCAGCTGAGGGCTGGAATCCCCAGCGTAGGGAGGCCCAAGCGTTCTGGGCCACCCCCGCTGAGAATTGCAGCTCGCAGCCGCCCCAGAAAATTGCGCATTTATAGAAGCGCAATATTCTGGAGCTGTACCCAGCTCTTCCAGCTGCCCTGTGGCGGTGGCAGACTGGGTAATAAGGGGTTAATGCCACCTTTCTTTTAGCAGCTGGCACTAAGCCCGAGATTTATAATGTCATGCCAATGTTAGACACGGCCATTATGAATCTCTATTTAGTAGTAAAGAAGACACAACACCGAGAAAAAATTTTTTATTACAACAAAAAACACAAACACGTATTTTGACTCCATCTTTATTACTCCCACATACCCATCCAGGATCCTGGTAGAGGTCCGTCCGTTAGTGAAGATTCCCTAAAAATTATATTTGAAGGCTCGTGCAGTGAAGGGGGAGAGTTCATGGTCTGTGTCACCTGAGGTCGGATAAAGCAATGTGTTTCTCTGACCTCATGTGAAACTTCTCACTTCACAGCGTGACCCACATAGAGTGAGTTTTCTGTTACCGATGTGAACAGGGTGACATCAGTGTAGATCACCTGAGGTCAGATAGAGTGACGAGGATTAACTCTGACCTCAGGTGAAGTTTACTGCGTCACCCAGGTCCCAGCGTTACACAAAACTCACAGACCCTCTCACCCTCAGTCTCTCTCTCTACAAAATATATATACACATGCACACACACACACAAGTATGTATACA